>WEIU01015149.1:611084-641181 GCA_013389925.1 Aegithalos caudatus
AGCCGGGGCTCGGGGCTGCGAGGGTCACGGTCGGTCCCCTCCCGGTGCCACAGCCGCGCTGCCCGAACCGTCAGCCCCGAAGGGAGCGCGGCGGGGCCGGCCCACGGGAGCAGTCGCTTCTGTCCTCGGCAAGGGCAGGAGGAGCAGCCATCGGCCGCCGCGGTGCCGCCGGTAAGTAGGAGGGAAAAGCTTTAAAGTGACGCATGAATTAAATTTCACTGCCGGGCTGGGGCTGCTCAGCCCCGCCTGTCCCGGGTCTGATGCCCCACTCGCAGGCTGACCCGGGAAGCCCACCGGCTGTGGCAGGGTCTGAATGCCGACTGCTCCATCCCCATCCCCTGCTCCCCTTTTCTGTCTCCTTGCGCCCCGACATCCCAGGCTTCCGCTTGGCTGCTCCTGCTGAGCCAAAGGGGCTGCGTGCGGCACCGCTCCGACATTAGCAGCCATCTCTCCTGCTTTCTCAGCACTAGAAGCCTGATGGGCTGCAGACAACTACTTGTCTTGTTCCTTGGGAAGAGGGATGATGACAGGGAGAGACGGGCAAGAAGTGCCAGCCCGACACAAACGAGGATGCCGCAGGCTCCCGGCAGCCAGTCCAGGGCGGGGACCGGGTTCCCTCCTGTGCAACACCCAGAACTCGGTGCAGACATAAACAATGGAGAAAAAATGAAAAGCAGTGGTGCCTGCAGCCTCTCACCTGGGCTGGTGTGGGAGCAGTGGCACTGCTCCTCTCTGGGGGCAGGAATGGAGTTTCCAGGAAGGAGTATCCTGTCTCCTCAGGAGTGCTCTGGATCTAGAGGATGGACTGAGTCCTGGTGGAGACAAACCTGATCATCTTCAGTGACCCACGGGTTTTTCCTTTTGGGACACTGGGTACTGTGTCCACTGCTCTGTGTGGCAGCCGGTTCTGGCAGGCAGGGCTGAGCCCCAGCCCCTGTGTGGGTCAGAGCAGGGCACGTGCACAGCACCAGCCCAGAGGAGAGCACTGGGCCATCCCTGACTGCTGTGAATGCACCCAGGGCTGGTTCTCCACCACTCAGTTGCTGCCCCAGAGCCAGGGCAGTGCTGGGCAGGGCCCTGGCACTGACAGAGCCCACAGGACTTCAGCCTCCTCTCCGAGTGCCACTGCCCTGCCCGGGCAGCAACAGCAAGGGTGGAGGTACCTGAGGGGCCAGGCATTGCCAGGTTCTGCTTTCTACAGCGGAAAGTATCACTTAGTTCCTCTCCATGACAAACTGCCAAATCTGTGGAAAAGTTGCTTTTTCCATTTTAGATCACCACCTCCATGTGGTGATCCAGCCTCGGCAGCAGACACATTGCCTAAGCATGAACATTAGAGGCGTCTGGATAAATAAAGCTGCTGCGGATGCCTCAACACCTCCAGGTTTCTCTACTTGCAAGGGAGGAATGTTTTGTAAAGCCGACAATTTTGCTTCCAGTCTTTGTATCCGTGCAGGGCATGTCTTTCCCATGACATGTTTGCTGTTTACACCCCACTCCACATAAACAACAGCTTTCTGATGCCATCAGCACACTCCTGGCCCTGCTGCCTGTGCTCACAGCGCCCCAGGGAGCCAGCCCCCAGTGGGATCCCTAGAGCAGGGTGCCAGGCACTGGCATTGCAGGAGGAAAGAGCCCACTGTAACACTGCAGAAAATTCCCTCTCCTCAGCCAATGCCTTGAAGCATGGGGGCTGGAGGAAGAACTGTGAGCTCTGGAAAACATCCTGTCTCCTGCCCCCCTCACCTGTTCCTTTGTGGAGCTGTGGAGCTGGTGCTGCATCCTACTCCCAGCCTTACACCATCCTCTCCTTCCTCTTGTCTTCCCCACCTCCCTTAGCCACTTTTCAGGGTCCCACCAATGCCCTCTCCTCGCTATCTCTCTTGGGTTCCTGGCTCTGTTCCCAAGCAGATCTTCCCATCACTCCCAAGCTCTCCAATCTCCTGCTGTACTGGGATTTTTCAAAGAGGCGAGAAACCCCACTGCCTTGTCTGACATTAACCCTGAAGGACTCCCAGCATCCTGTCCCTCCCAGGCCACTTGCAGCTCCTTGATGCTGCTTTGCCCAGGGTGGTTTCTCCAGTATGGCTCCTGCAGACTCTCCTGCTCCTCCCTGCTCAGAGTAGCACCGTGGGGCTGTGACTGAACAGCGCTTGTGACACAAACACCATGGAAAGGATTTGGAGCCTGTCCTCAGGCCTCAGGGCAGCCCTTTTGCCCTGTTTCCCCTCTGAGAGACTGATTTCACCATACCATGACCATTGCTGGGAGCTTGTGGCTCTGTGTTTTCCAGGGAGGACCTGGTCCAGGGCTCATCCCAAGCACAGACAGCTGCCAGGTAGGCAGAGAGGAAAGCTGCCTAAGTGTAGGGATCAGGAGATTATTACAGAAATACACCAAGTTTGTGCCAGGAGCATAGGGAACCTGAAAGAATAGGGAAGCAATAAAGTGCACACTAGAAATAGCAAATAAGATTGAAAGTGGTGTCCTGCCCGTTATGTCTCCCTGTTGAAGGCAGAGTAAGTTTAGAATTTATTTCCAGAGCCAAGGAAAGCACTCAGTGCCAAAGTGTCACTGTTAGGCCAGCTTTCTGTGTCTAATATTTATGTCATTAAGAGCCTTTTGTTTCTGGGCTGACAAACTGCCACCCCCCTTGTGCCGGGAATGAGGCTGAGCAGTACGTGTCCAGGGACAGGGAGATCCTCAGTGCTGTGGGGCAGCCACAGCTGGGTTGCTTCAGCCTCATGGCCCTGGTCAGGTCCTGAAACAGATACCAGATCTGTTGCTCAAGTGCTTCCCTGTTCTCCTTGTCCTGGCAGGAAACCTGGAGCTGCTGAAAGGACATTTTGGCATTTTGGAGTTAGGCAGAGGAGCAGGGGGATACAGTTGATGGGCCAGGAGGATGCAAGGATGGGGATGGGAGCTGATGGTGCTCAGAGACCTGCTACACATCCCCAGGACACTGTAGGGGAGCACAGGCCAGCAGGACTCAGCTGTTCCCAAGCACTGTGAGCACGCTGGGACTGCATCCTCACTCCCAAAGTCTCCAGGATCACTGTGGCAGCCGTTAGCACTCAAGTGGTTTCCTTCCCCTTGGTGTAGCCCTGGAACCATCCTGGCCTGGGGAGAGCCACAGGCCCAGTGCTGCAGAGGATGGAAGTGGTGCTCAGTCCCATCAGCTAATGGCACTTGAGCTGCCCTGGCCCCAGTGCTGCTTCTGAGGGCTGATCCTGGCTCGGACACCCCTCGGCTCCTTCACACCCGACCCAACGCTGGCTGGCACATCTCCCAGCTCTGCACTTTGGGGTCTCCTAAGGGCAGTGGAGTCTCAAAGTGCCCGTCAGACAGCAGGATGGAAGTGCAGGCAGTGGAGCTGCCTTGAATTGGGTCTGAACTCCTGTTAAGCCTCATTAATCAGTTGTAAATGCACTGTATTCTCAATAAGGTCAGAAACAATAAATTTAATTTTGACTCTGACTCAAGCTACTTTGGTCCTAATTCTGAGCCTCCTGCCCAGCCGGAGCAGCCAGCCCTGGCTGTGCTGCACAAACTCATTTGATTCTGAAATGCATTTTTAAGCAGGATGGAGTGGTGCTTAAAAGCTAAATGGCTTCCCCCGGCTGTAATCACTGCTCAAGAGTCCTGGAATGAAAGGGATAAAGTCTGGGGGCGGGGGGAGGTTTTAATCTCACTGAGTAGATTACAGAGATTACTGCAATTTAATCCTTACATATCTGTCACTGACGCTGCAAAGACCATAACGGAGGTGGGCAGGGTGTGCCGGCCCCCTCCGAGCTCCTGCCCCTCTCTGCTGCCTCCCTCCCACTGCAGGCACTGACCCCGGTGCTGCCTTCTGACAATGAGGATGCCAGGCCCGACTGACCCTCTGTCTCAGCCATCCCCACCTGGGCAGGGAAGGCGGCTGCTGTGGGACTCTGGGCTGAATCTTGACCGAGGGACTGGGCACTTGCTGGCTGTGCTGGGCTGGAAGTGCACCAGAACCTGAAGAAAAGGAGGGAAGGGCTTTGGGAGGAGGCATCGCAGGCAGGACAAGGGGGAGCCCCAGGTTCCCTTTGTCCTGGCTCCCCAGGGCAGCTGGATCCTCCCTCTCCCCCTTGAGCATCCTTTGTGCCCCGAAAGGAGCCAGAGGCACCGCCCTGGTGCTGGAGGGCTCCAGGCAGCTATTCCGGGTCTGTCAGCATCAGGCACGGTGTGAACAGCACAGAAAATGATGCAGTTGCAGGGTTCATCTGTGTGCTGCGGCAGGCGGGGACCCTGTAACCATCTCTGCTCTCATCATACACCATCACTGCACGGAGCTCTCCCAGGCTCTCCGCAGAGCCTGCTTAGGGTAAATCTCATTATCATTCCTCGGGGATCACAGGGGCAGGAGCTAGTTCTCCAATAACTAGAAATATCTCTCTGGCTCACAGACCTTCACAATTATATTTAACTGCAAATGAGGAATCTGTACTCAAACACAAGCTGGTAATTTTTTTTTGAAGCCTGTTTTCAGTGTCACCTCATGTTCAGCCCAGCTCTTCCACAGCTCTGTAACCCCGTGCTTGCCTTACATAAACCTGAAGGCAGAAAATCAGAAGTGAGCTGCCCCGTTCCCACTGAAGGGACAGGACTGGGCAATTTGCTCTTGTTCCCAACACTGCTGCCTCCTCTGGCACCATTTCTGGGTGGAGGAAGGCCTACCCTCTTCTTCCTCACCTCACTGAGGGTCCCCCTCTACACACCAGGTGTCACTGCCCATGTTGAAAGCCATGGACTGGCTAAAAAGCAACAAAAGACCAGGAGAGCAGGAAGTGCTGGCAGAGGTCTTGGAACGCTGTGTAGGCAGCAGTGCCTCGCCCAGGAGGGGTCCCTGCAAAACCAACACCAACCCACCTGCACCATCTTCAGGGACTGCTGGGCATCTCCCTGAACCACTCCCTCCTCTTGTACCCTCTGCGTGAGCAACCACACAGCTCTGGTGCAGGGGGACCTGGGCACAGCACAGGGGACCCACCCAAACCCCACAGAGCCGGCACATGCAGAAGGTCCAGGCAATGCCAACCCCTGTACTGACAGCCCTGCACTGCTGGAGGCTTCTAAAGCCTCCCCGAGAGCCAATGGGAGTGTCCTGACTGACCTCACTGGGGCTGGGGGGCCCAGAGGGCACCTGCCCCACGGGGGCTCGCCGTGGGGATGCTGGGCAGGGGCACGGCCGGGGCTCGTGGGGCAGCCCAGGTAGGGAGCGGGGCACGGCTGTACCAGACACGAGAGGTTGTGACAGGCAGAACGGCAGAAGCTTTGGTAGCAGCTTTGCACTAAAATTAACTCGTTTGACAGCAGTTTCTGGTGCATTTCCATGGGCTCCTGAGCTGTGAGCGAGTGAAGGGCATAGGTGGGAGTGAAGAAGTGACGTGCTCCCGTCTCGGTGCCCTGCAGTCAGGGCGGCGTGGGGCGCGCAGGCAGCTGCGGGCAGGGATGCTGCGGGCACAGAGCGCGGGTCGCGGCCAGCCCGGGCGGGCAGAGGGGCTGCCACATCAGCTGGGTCCATCCTGACCCGTGTGAGGTCTCCCAGCAGCTCGCCCTGCGCCTGCCCTCTGCTCCCCGCAGCCTGCCGGCGTTGACGCTGCCCTGCACCTGCTGGAAACGGCCTCGAACAGCCGCTCCTGGCACGGCAGCGAGCTCTGTGTTTGCCGGAGGTGGCAGATGTGGCAGCCAGCAGAGGGGCGGCGGGGAGAGAGCCCCTGCTGCGAGAGGGCTCCCGGCTTGGCGTGTTCAGCCCTGTCCCGTCGGCAGTGCCCTCCTGCAGCCCCGTGGCAGTGCGGGCCGCACCTCCCTGCAGCTCCGCTCCCCGGTTCACAGTCCATGGGGATAAACGTTTATCTCTGGATAAACGCTCTTTGAGCGAGCCCCGCGGAGGGTCCTGAGGACGGGCTGCCCTGCCCTCCCCGTGTCCGCTGCCTGTGTCGGCCAGACCGGGCACGGAGTGCCCCTGCAGGGCTGGCCTTGCCCCGGCTGCTGAGGAATTCTCCTCCAGCAGCGCAGTCCGAGGCTGCCCGGCCCGGCACGGCCCNGGCCGCGGGCAGGCGCGCTCCCTGCCCAAGGCACGTCCCCCATCAGCACGTATCCTTCACATCAGAAGCTCTCTCCAGCAGGAGCACTTTGAACACCCCGCCTGCTATTTTTAATGGGATTGAGAAGAGAACAAAAGCATTTAAGAACTTGAGGAATCAAAGCAAGTGTCCCCACGTCACGCCCAGCGCTTGCAGCAATATCCTGATTAATGACAAGAAAGAGTGGGGAAACAATATTTAATCACACCCTGTTTATACTAGAGCCAAAAATCAAAGCGCTGCATTCCTCTTTCATGAGAAAAACGAGGTGGGCATTTCCCCTTTGGTGATTACAAGCACATCAATTTCCTTGATTTGGCATGGGGTCCTCGATCACGCCACAAATGAGGGCTTCTTTAGCAGCAAAATATTGCAAACCCCCAGCCAGATCCATACACAAGACACCGATGTCCATCTATCATTTTGTCTGGATTATCTCAATACAATCTCCTCGGGGAGATGGAGATGAGGAAGTTGCAGCCAAACCACTGCTAACGATTGGCACAGCTGCAGCAGCCCTCAGCCGGGGGCACCGCGGGGCTCTGCCACTGCCCCGTGTCCTCTGGGCACACAGCCCCTGTGGGCATGGGCACTGCTGCCTGTGTGAGCGTGGGGAGGACGGGTGCAGCAGGGCGTGAGACTTGGCTGGGCTGAACGCAGAGGGCTGGACACAGCACCCTGCAGGACCAGATGCTGGCAGTGCTGCTGGCAATGCTGCTGTTCTGTCGCTGGCTGGACCTGCAGCAGGACCCAAGTCCTGCGTCGTTGTGGCCACACTGACTGCCAGGCTGAGGAGGGAGCAGAGCAGGGTCCAGCTCTGGCAGTGGGCAGGGGGTGACACAGATAGAGATGCTGTTGGGGCTGCTGTGGGGAGCCCAACACTGCTCTCAACCCAGAGAAGGGGGCCAGGGAGCACATCACCTCTGCAGCACCCACTCCCTCTGTCCTCTGACTCCCCCCTGCCTATATCGATTTGCTTGGGATTCCTTGATTAATTAATATCAGAGAAATGCAAGGTCTGTTAATTACCTCTGATTAATTAGGGTGAACTTTTAATTGTATCCCTAAGCTGAGATGCGCTGTTCAATAGGCTCCGTAATTAGTGACCCAGCATGTTAAACCAATTAGCCCAGTGTAACAAGTGTAAGGAACTGGGGCTGCCCCGCAGGCAGAGGTGCTCCAGCAGTCCTGCTCAGGGCCCTGACAGACTGTGCCATCTGTGCAGAGCTGTCCACACACTCTGTCCCACATCCACGGGAGATCACAGTTGGTCATGGTGGGCTGGCCCTCAGGTGCAGTGATGCCGGGGGCTGAAGTGACCTGCATTGACTGGGAGTGCCCCATGCTCTCCCCAGGGACCTCAGGGGGTTCCAGACCCCTGGGAATCTCCTCTGTAGGCTGTGAGGTAACTGGTTAAAAACAACCCAGCCTCCATCCAGAGGTCAGCCTGTTACCTGGCTCACTCTTCTCTATGATGTTCTTCTGTTCTTTCATCCTTCCAGCCTTCCTTCTATCCTTCCATCCCTCTGTTTGGCCCTTGTTCACTTGAGCATAAGGCAGAAGAAAACTTTCCTCCCATTGGCATGTTTCATTATCTCCTGCAGTTAATATCCAGGTCAGGAAGCAGATGGCGAGCAGCCCGGCTGTCCTGGCGAGCGGGGCCAGCAGCGGCTGTTTCCCAGCACTTGTTCACCCGCTCCATCAGCCGTGCCAGCAGCCCCAGCCCTCGCCTACAGCCACGCCTGCTGTCCCCTCCAGCAGCACCCAGCAGGTTGGGCCACAAGGCCCTGCTGCAGAGACGGACACTGGCAGCACAGACATGCTGGGTGACTTGCTGCCCAGGAACAAAATCCCGCAGGGAAATGGGGGCAGTGCCCACTCATCCCAGGGCTGCAGAGTCCAGCCATGGTGAGCCCTCGCTCAGCTCCTCCTGGGCGGGGTCACACCTCAGTATGGATAAGCAGGAGCTAAGCAGGAGCTGCAGTGGGGGGCTGCACTGTTCCCCAGCTCTGCTAGGCTTGCAGTGGCACGGCTGTGTGGCACACAGCCCCCAGCAGGGACCAGGCTGTGGCCTCTGGCTCCACACACTTGTCCCACTGCCCGCTGGTGAATGGTCCCCTTGCGCCTGCCTGGCGCCACCGGCACTGCCACTGCCTGGAGCCTCCTGTCAGAACCACCCAGGCCCCAGGAAGTCATTAGTAATTAATTTGGTTTCTAATCTTCTAATCCAGCTGCTCCTTGATTTGATAAGCAAAAAATCTGCTTTGGCCACATGGTCGCTGTTCCATGTGTCCCCACAGAGACACCGGCAAGGACAGTGCCACCCTGAGCCCGAGGGCCAGACCCTGCATTAGCCCTTCCTGTGGCAGAGGAGTCTGGGCCCTGCCCAGCTGTGCCGTGCCGTGCTGTGCTGTGCTGTCCCTGGTCCCAGCCCTAAACGAAGGGGCTGAGGGTCCACATGCCCCACCTTGTTCCTTTTGGAGCTTCTGGACAATTTACACTTCTGTTTGAGGCTGGGAGCGATCATGCACCTCAAGGCTCCAGGATAGGAGCCTTCCCTGTCCCCGCTCCTGCTGTCCATGGTGTCACTGTCCCACTGGCTGGGCAGGGTCCCTGACAGCCTGTGCTTCAGCTGTGGGCTCCATCCTGCAGTGTGCTCAGAGTCCTGGCCCCTGGCTGTCCCCTGAGGCAGCACAGTGACACAGGACACGTGTGCCTGGCCGGGGACCCCCAGCCCAGTGGCGCTGAGGGCACGGGGCCAGCATGGCCCACGGGGCCAGCAGCCACGAGCCGTGTGGCAAAGCAGTCAGCAGTGCTCCATGGCTCACGACGGGATGAGGGAACATCACAGATGAGAGCCCAAATCCTTCATTAAATCCCACATTAATCTCTAAGAACAGCGATGTCAAAAATCTTAGCAGCAAAATTAAATTGTGTAGCTATATTTCAGCTGCAGAAAATCAATATTAATTATGGTGGGACAGACATTGCTGAGAGGGGGTCTGACCCAGTATTTACCACTGCAGCCCAACTCCAGCTTGGCAACTTGTTTATGTAAAACAACAGCACGTTTTTGTGGCAAACAGTCTCAGTCTGGTGGGTGCTGGGGATGAATACAGATGTGCCGGGACACCAACCCCCCTGCAGAGAGGACACAGGAGGGAGACACTGGGAAGGCTGTGTACAACTGAGTGGGAAGGTGGCCAGAAATGGGGTCTGCAGGTGGGCTCTGGCACCGTGCCCTGCTGGCATTGCAACCCCTGGTTCTGCCCAGGTCCCCCCAGTTTCTGCACCAAGGCTGTGTGCCTTCTGCCCTGCGATCTGCTTCCTGGGGATTTACTCTCAGCTAGAATGAAGCTCATGTTAGATGGTTAAATCCCATGTTTAAACATATTTTTCTCTTAGTTACATTAAAACTGAGTCTGAGCAGGCCGAGAGTCCACGTGGGACCTGTGAAGCTTGGCAGCCCCTGGGAGGACTATTGCCTTCCTTCAGAAAGCCTGTTTTACCCTGGTTTACTCACCCTGCTTCGGTGAGCTCCAACCAGAGACAAGATGAAATGTGGTCTGCAGCTTAGCCTGCCCACCCTGTTTGCCCTGCCTGCAGGGAGGTGGGATGGTTTTAAGGGAAGGGACTTGATTGGAATGGCTCCTATCCAGTGCGGGATTTGGGGGCAGAGGGAAATTGTTGCAGCTTAGTCATTGAAATGTGACTTCTTGGTGCAGGAGAAGCTGTGCAGGAATACTCTTGGTCAGGCTATTGCAAATTGCTGCCCACCAAAAATACAGACATTGGTCTTGCAAGGACTGGGCTGTGGTCTGAGCGTCCCCATGGGCACAACTGGACAAGTCAGGGGCAGAGAGGGACATGCCTTTTGCTGGAGCAGGGGCAGGGGCCCATCTGGTTGGGCTGGGTCACATCTGGCCAGGGCAGAGGCCCTGCTGACTGGACCCCAGGCAGCCTGTGGGGCACAGGGGTGTCCCCTCACACCCTGAGCCTGTGGCGCTGGGCTGGCTCTGTGCTCGATGGCACCACAGCTGGCCAGCTGGGCGTGGGGCATCCCTGCTGCCTGTCTCAGGCAGTTAGTGTCACATTATGAGATGATCCAGAACAGGGAGTTTGGGGCAAAGGAATTAAAATGGGAGGGAGAGTTTTAATTAGAGAAAGAAGTCAGAGTCCGTAATCAGCTGGGTGAGTGACTGCCTGCTGTGGGGAATTCTCCATATGTCAAATGGCATCAATCAAAATGCCACTTCTTATACAACAGCCTCTGTGCAGGAGGAGGGGCTGCTGGCCCTGTGCTCAGGGCATTGCTCTGCCTGGACAGGGCATTCCCCCACTGCAGTCCCTGGGTTCCTGAGCACCCCATGGCACAGGGGAGCAGGGCCAGGACTGGCCTGTCCCATGCCCCAGACTCCTGCACTGTGTTCAGTGGCAGTGTCATTGGGGGATCTGTCTGTGCCCTTCCCCAGTCCCAACCTACTCCAGGCATGAGGAACAGAATGGCTTTTGGGGGTCACAACCAGCCCCTGTGCCTTTCTCCAGGCTCATCACAGGTAACACGAGTTGCTGCAATCATTTGGAATTGTCAGCAGTACAACGGGAGCATGTGTCCTGCTGAGCTGGGGCAGGAGAGGGTGTCCAGTCAGCAGGAGGCTGGTATGTGTGTCCCTTTGGTCCTGTGTCCACATACAGCTTCAGAGAACCCTGGTGATGCCTGGCAGCAGCAGGGCCCAGCTGAGCCCAGTTTGACAGAGCCCAGTAGCAGTGCCAAGGCACGGGAGATTCCTGACACCAGTGGGGCCCGAGGGCTGAGGCTGTCCTTGTGCTTGTCCTTCCTGCCACGTCCTTCCAGCTGCACCTCTCCCTCCTGGCAGGCTCAGTGACTCCCCCATCCATGCTGGGCTGTGTCCAGTGAACATCTGTGTGTGTTCCTTTAGAAACGTGTTTCACACACCGGTAGTTTAACAGTGCAGAAGTGACATGGTTCATGCTCTACATTTCTCCAGGAGGAGAGTGGCTTTCCTGGAGATGGAGCAGTTGGAGTGGGAAGAGGAGCACTGCCATGCTGGGACTGAGCTGTGCAGGATGTGTGGATGCAGGAGTGACATGAAGCCGGGGCAGCCCCATGGGGAAGGGTCCCCCTGTGGCACAGGATGCTTTGGCCACCGAGATGCCACCTCTCCCAGGGTCTCCCCTCCATGCTGCCTGAGGATGTGTTCCCAATATGTCATGAGGGGCTGCCCCCTGGGGCTCCCTGCCCTCTGTCCCCACTCAGGGTGTCTCACTGTGCCAGCAGCTGAGCTCAACACTTTTGACTCTATTTATTACTAAAAAATTATGCAACTGGGTCGCATTCCTGCTATTTTTTATGCATGAGCCAAGCAGCAAATTCCATTATTTAAAAAAAACTGTTTTAGCTAGTGATGCACTAGACCACGCAAGTAAATGCCCAAAATAATTCCAGCTGACACCTTTATGAAGGCAGAGTGAAGTTTAAAGTCTACACAAACCTTTCATTTGCAATTTCCCATCCCTCCTAACCAGCACCTGGGAACTGTGCTGCCATCTGGCTCATGGATCCCCTTTTTCTGGCTGTGCCTGTACCCGTGGAAGGTGCAGCCCCTTATCTCCTGCCCTGAAGGGCAGGCATTCAGCCTGAACACTCTGCTCTGACAGGAAACAACATCTGCAAACATCTGCAAACATCTGCAAACTGCAGACTGGGTGCAGGACAAGGGACAGAACAGGAAGATCTTTTAGAGTAAAAATCATGCAAAGAGGTGAGGAGAGGCTGAGCTCCCAGGCAGGAGAATCCTAGAGGAAGCTCCTGGGGTTTTCCTGCAGCTCCCTGGATGCTCTCTCACCCCTGCAGGGCACACAGGGGATGCTGGGACCCTCCCCAGGCAGGAGCAGCACCCAGTGAGGGACAGAGACAGGGTAAGAAACACAGGCACTTCCTCTCCTTGCTGTACAATGTCTCCTCTGTCTATTGATGGGTGGTTTTTGGAGTTGCTTCTGCCTGTGCTTGGTGGCCAGTGCTTTGTCCCCCAAAGGCTGGCTGTGCTGGAGGCTCACTCTGAGAGGCAGTGAAGCTGGAGTTAATCACACCAACCTGATTATTTCCAGCTCAATTCCAGCCTTTGGCCTGACCTTGCTACTTTAATGAACAGGATGCTGAGGTTTTTCTTACCATAAAAAATTTTGGTTGACCCCAAAAGTAAAAGACAACAAACAAACTCTGATATAAATAACCTGGCCTCTGTGGAAAGCATCAAAGGTAGCTTAACAATTAGCCCTTCTCTCACTGATAAATCATTGCACTGTGGCACCTGACCCTGGCATGGCCGACAATTCTATAACCCATTCGCCACTGTTCATGTATCAAATGGCTTTCAATCACCCTAAATTTGGAGATTCTAATCTCCTATATTAAGTCAGTGATTCTTAGTAATTCTTAGTGATTTTATTTTTATTGGCTTTGTAAATCAGAGTTATCCATGTCAGTGCCCATGGTCAGAGAGAGAAGCGTTTGTCTGTGAAATTGGGTTGACACAGCCCATTGAGTGTGATGATAAGAGGTGATTTGCAGGGCTGGCTGGACAAGCCATTTACACCCAGCAGATTATCATATCACAATACAGAAGTTTCCTTACTGGAAGCACAGTGGAAGCTGGAGGACATGCGGAGTGGGGAAGGGGCACTCCTGCTTCTCCACACCACTGCTGAGCCCCTGGGATGGGGACAGGACTCATCAGAGACACAGCATAGGAGAGGAATAACACCTCTGATACCAGCCTGCCAGGGCACCAGGCTGTGCCAATGCCCACAGACACAACCATGTACAGATCCTGCTGCTGACTGACCTGTGTCCCCCAGCCATCAGAACATCCTCACCTGGAAGAAAAGGGACTCCCAGACACTGATTATGCACCGTTTTTAAGAGCTGTTGTGATATTTAATTGGCTGCAGGCTAAACATTGATTCCTGCACAGAACTCAGCACTCCTGGGGAAACAACCTGCAGTTCAAATGAGCACCATCCCGAGCTGGCACTGCCATGGAACACGCTCCAGCCTCAGCCCCAGCCAGCAGTGCACATGAGCCCAGTGTGGCAGTGTCAGCCTCTGCCAGGTGCACCATGAGGAGCACCTGAGCTGCACCAGGCAGGGGCAGGGCTGAGACGTCCCTGTCCCCACAGCACACCTGTGCCCCCGTCCCCACAGAGGGGATGGAGGGTGTGGGGGCACCCCAGAAAAGTGTCTGTGCTGGGTGCATGCCTGGAGCAAGCAGTGGCACTGAGGCACAATTCCAGTGGCACCGTGCTTCCCAGTGGCCCTGTGCTTCCTGCTGGTACAGCCCATAAATCTGTGGCTGAGTGGTAGCTGGAGAGGTGGCAGAGAGCAGTGATTAACAGAGCGTACAAAGGGATGTCAGGAGCCTCAGCCAGCTCTGCTGGGAGCCATCAGCAAGGGCTGTTGAGGCTGAGATTTACACATGGGGCTGGTGATAACTGCCTCATCTCCTCATGCTTTAGGGATGTGTTCCAGAGGGTGCTTTGGGATGTGCTCCAGAGGGTGCTCCATGGATCAGAAGGGATAGGGCCAGGAGCTGGCAGCAACTCAGCTCGGGTTGGGCGCAGCTGCACTGGGATGAGTCTGACTGACCTCAGGGAATGCCAGCTGGGCTGGGCTGTGCAGGGCTGAGGTCCCAAACCAGTCAGTGCCAGGGAATTGAACCACTGAGCCCCACAGGCAGCTGCAGCCAGGGAGCAGAGAGGTATGGAGCTGGCAGACAGCTACTGGCTCTGTGCAATGTACTGTATATAATGTATATAACATATATGATGTACCACACATCTGCCTGCAATGGCAAGCACAGGCAGTCAGCTCCATAACAGCCCTTCCCAAGAAGTGTAATGAGGACAGCAAGGGTGACTGTGCCACCTCGTCCTGCAGGCTCAGGTAAGCCTTTTCTGGAGGCATTGCTCATCCCAGTGGAGGTGCAGCTGGAGAGGTGCTGCAGGACTCCCACAGCTGCCAGTGAAGCACATTGGCAGGTGTTTGGGAGCAGCAATTCCCTGGCAGAGCTGAATAATGTCATCAGCTGTTGAACACGTGTCAGATGACCTTTCCCTGCACTCTTCACAAAATCCCATTAATCAAAAGAGCAGAGCAGAGCTAAGAACCCTTTAACAAAATTATTGTAATCTCTGGGTTTCTCATTCATCATGCAGCAGCTCAGCAGCCTCCATATTCCCTGGAGGGGTCAGAGGATCCCCCCATCTCTGCTGTACAACACCTTCCCCTCCTGCTCTGTCCTTCAGCACTGCAGGCTCAGGGCTCATTTCCTACCAGAGCTTTGCAGATTCCTGCTTTCTGGGCTCGCAAAGTTCTTCCTTGACTGTTGGTCATCACAAACCAGGACAAAGTCAAATTCTCACCTATCTTGTGAATGGGGCAGTTGAGGAGAAAGTGGCTGAGGAAAGAATGTTTCAGTAATAATGTGAATGTGAGCTTGTCTCTTAGAAGAGAAAATGCTACAGGGAAGCTGTAACAAAACAGCCAGGAGAGCTGTAATGAAAGTTGGCATTTATACCTCAAATCATTGCCAGTATTTTCCACTGAGAGTTTCATCAGTGCTGACACTTTCCCTCAGAACATCTCAGCATCAGCATGGGTGGCAGGAGTTGTTTGGCCAGGAGGGTCTCACCCATCTCCAGGGCAGATGCACTCCAAGGAGAGGGGGCTGCCTCCTGCCGCTCCCACCACAGGCCTGGCACCTCCTGTCCCTGGTTCTGGGGATCTGAGCCCCCTGAGTGGGGCTCCAGGGATGGGGTTATGCTTCATCTGCCCAGCTCATCTTGTGTGTTGGTTATCATGGGCACTGACATCCGTGGTGAAGACCTGACCCTGATGTCCTCGGTGTCCCCAGCATACCTGCTGCCCTCTGGCAAGGGCAGAGCTCCTTTTCAGGCAGGTCTCCACCCTGGAGTAGCTGCTCCCTTAGCTGGGACTGCCCAATCCCAGAGCTGCTAATTACTGGCTCTAGCCTGGCTCTTTCTTTAAATGCACACAACATCTCAAAGAATTAATTTTCAGCTGTAGAGCAGCATTCAGAAATATCCCCCTGGCATCTCCCTGTTCAGGAAGTCCCCACATGCAAGGTCTGTGCTTAATTAGTCGGTTAAACACTCCCCAGTTCAGCCTGGCTGTTGTAACTCAAGCCTTCTCATGATGTGGGTCCCCATGGGCACTCAAGGCAAGGAGATGAGCTGTGCTTGCTGCAGGCTTCAGCCAAAGGCTTGGGCAGCTGATGGGATGGATGCACCTCACCCAGAGCCCCCACTGCAGGGTGACCCCTGGCACCAGCTCTGTGGCACAGGGAGAGCTCTCAAATGCTGAATTTTGGACACAGGGAACAGGAGCAGGGAACAGCTTTTCTAGAGGGAATTTCTTCCTCCCTTAGAGAGTGACAAAGGTGGACTGAGTGGTCTCACTTGCCCCCTCCCACCCCTCACCTGTCTCTGGTCCCAGTGCAGGAGAAGCAGGCACTAGAGTGCTTGGTGATGCCAGGGTCTGGTGCAAGAAAGCAGTTGCAGTGACAGGGGCCATTGCTTCAGCTTCAAACCAAGTCCCTGCAAGGTGCCACCATCACTGTGGCAGGCTGCAGCTGGGGCTGGGCTCTGCCCCTGTGCTGGCTCACACCAACCCACACTGACCTGAGCTGACCCACCCAACAGAGTTGCCCAGCCCAGTGTGAGAGCCAGGGCCCCAGCAGCAGAAAGGAGTGACTGGAGGGCAGATGGGGACTTTCCTGGGACACAGCTTTGCTCTAAGGGAAGGGGAACAGGAAAACATCAGCAGCAGTGGCCTGGCTCTGCCCACTGGATTTGCCAAGCCAAGGCAGTGTAAAAGTGGGAAGTAAAGGACAGGTAACCCACAGGACCCATTGGAACGAAACATTGACAACTCAAATCCAGCAATTTCAAAAGGCATCCATCATGGCAGAGCAGTCTGACCTCTGGCCCCAGCCAAGGCCACTTATTCATGAGCCATCACCAGGTATGAGCACAGCCCGTTAATAACGCACCGATCGATTGGCTCCTGTGCTGCTCCGGCTGGGCTCAGATCGATGGTCCTGCCTAAGTACATGCACCACAAAACTTCCAAGAAATACCACCCCAACGCTTCAACACAGCACTGGGCTGTCACTTCCTCAATTTATTAACTGACAAGACTCCCATCACACCCACTTCCAGCCTGGCTCTTCCTGGCTCCCTGTCTCCTGTGTGAGCAGGATGCTGCCCCCGAGCCCAGCCGTGTCCTAACCCAGGGGATAGGAGCCCACTGACCATTGGCACTGAGCCTGGGGTTGTGGAGTGGAGCAGGACTGGAGCAGGGATGCATCAGTGGGTGCAGTGAGTGTGACACCCTCACACATGCACGCCTCTGGCTGTGGCGCTGCGGGTGAGGCTGGCATTAGCTCTATAGGCCACGTCGCTCAACAGTTTATTTCAGGGCTGTTAAACACTGTTTTGCATATTTATTAAATTGAAGACAGTTTATGCCTGCAATTACTCTGCCTGACAAGCAGCCGCCAGCAGCTGGAAGCAGTGTCTGACTCAGAGCACTGGGGTATTACCGGTGCTGATGCTGCTCTGGCCACTCGGCAGCAGCCAGGAGCACTCAGCCCTTCAGAGATGGCTGAAGGGAAGATTTAGGAGAAAACCATCATGATGCTCCCAGCCCCAGAGCTCTGCATTCCACGTACCCAACATGGCACCTCTGATGGATGAGTCCCGCACTTCACTCCAATCTGCTCAGAGTTAGGCAGTAGCAATCATTTTTTTCAAGCCTTGTCATATATAAAAGCAATTGAGTCAGCAAGCACCAGTTGTCTGGCACAAGGAGAGATGATATTTTTACAAGGTTCTGCAGAAGGTCTATAAAAGTTTGTTCTTTCTTTAAAAAATAAATACATATTTGACAACGCCTCTCTGGAAAAAAATGGAAAAAATTAAACTTGCAAATTGAAACATTATGTCTGCAAGAGATGTGCTTAAAGACCCTCTTTATGGTTGATAGGAAGTGACAAAGATTTTGTGTATAAATTGTGTTTCAGGCCAATGCCTTTGGAAAACTGGGAATTTCCCTGGCTGTTCTGGCCCCAGACTGTGGAAATGCTGCAGTTGCTGTGAACTTTCTCTGTTCAGAGGAGAGCAGCCATGCCCTACCCCTATCCAGGGCTCTGTTGGGGTCACCTCCAAGCAACAGGATGCTCATTCCAGTGGGGCTGGGCAGGCTGCAAAACTACTGGTGTGCCCTGTTTCATGTCAATGCCAGCACTGTGGGGACAGACAGTCACTGGCACTGGCATCACAGTGGATCCTGCAACACCCTGGATCCATAAGGAATCCCCTCAGCCACTCACAAAGGACCAGCTGGGACTCCCACCAGGGATGGGAGTGAGAGCCAAGACTGAGCACTGCTGCTTGGCTTGTATGACAACCAGCAGCAACCTACAGCACCCAGCAGCAACCCACAGCACCCTGAAGCACCCCACAGCACTCACTCCTGCCCAAGGAGGCCTGGAGGGGTTTCTGCTGTGCTGGTCCTCCCAGGGCCAACAGCTGCCAGCGTCGGTTCATTCCCACTGTCGCTTTGCGGTTGTTGGAGCTGTAGGAAATGCTGACATGAATCTGCAGCTATGGATTTTTTTGACAGAAGCTGAGCCCTCGGGATTGCTGCTCATTCTGTGCTTGAGAAGGAGCTACTTAGTTATAACCAATCTTTTTATAATGATTTTTCATTGTAGAGATAGAGTATTAATTATTAGAGGGTATTAAAAAAAGCATTAGCTCTCTGACCCCTGGAGATGCTCTGGGCTTGTCAAGTGTCTCCCACAGATCTATGGGGCCAGGGGCTGTTCATCAGGACAGGGGTGATGTCTAAAGGCATCAGGGGAAGGTTCTGGATGGTGGGAACCTCTGGCAGCAGGGACTGGCACCACTTGCTCGCTGACCCTCTGTGCTGAGGGCCATCCCTGCTGGCAGCCCCTTGCTCTTTGTGGAGCAGCAGGACCCCCTGCTCCCCTTGGAGCAGGCTGTGCTCAGCACCCTTTGGTGTCACTCCAGTCCCCTGCCCCACCACATCCAAAATCTACTTGGGGCAGAGACCCTCTCAGCCCACCTGCCCCAGGGAGGAGCTGAGTGGCCCCGTGGGGCTGGGGCTGCTCTGGCCTGGGCACACCTCACTCCCACTGCCTGTAGCACATGGCTGGGTGCTGCTGCAGCACTGCTGGCACCAGACCACCACTGGCTGCCCTGCACACCTCCCACCCAGACACACTCATCCAGTGCATAAAATGCATGTTAAAGATTTGTCTTCACCTTCATTAATACCAGAATTTATTGCAGAAGAGAGGATTTCTTTATTTTACAAAACCTATAGATGGAACACAAGCAAATTGCTGGCTTTTACTAGCATATAAACTGGGAAAAACCTCTGAGATATGTCTACATTACACTAAACTGCATCCATAATTCATACTTAAAGGAGAAATTTTTAGCTCCCTCGGAGGTTTGTGAATCTATTATTGATGGGACCGTGTTAGGCAACAATAGGCTCCCTCATATTCACACGCCATTTACTGGCTGAGTAAGGCTGCGGCTCCTCCACCCAGAAGCGCCAGCTCTCTGTTAGATTTTTGCAAGGATTTGGAAGGGATTTAGTTAAGAACCTGAAGCGATGTAGACTGATTTGGGAGAGTGTTTCTAGATAGATTCCCACTCCCAGGTTAATCAATTGACCAGGAATGTGGAAGATACTTGGAATCATCTGTTCCTGTTCAGATCTCAGAGAGCAGCATTTTGGATACACATCTTCTGAACTGGGAGTGTGGGATGCATTACTGGTGGTGACTGGAGCACAGGGCAGTGGGCAGAACCACCAAGCCTTTCACTGCACATAACACAGTGGCCTGGCAAGGGGTCACCACTGGGTCACACTGTATGTAGGCCTTTTGGTCTTCATTATAAACATTTTCAGATTTTTGAAAAAGCCAATCAAAGCTAAAACCCCAAGAGACATTGAACTGAGCCCCCCTGTAAGGGGTAGTGCAGGCCCCATGGCAGTAGGGTAGGGGGACAGTGCCCCATGGCCAGGGCTGAGCCATGCTTGGGGACACTGACATCCCTTCTCATGTGGCCAGATGGAAGAGAATTTTGGGAGAGAGCAGAGGAAGTGACAGCAGTTCACAGCATCATTATAAATTAACGAAATGTGCCTGGCACATGCAGGTATTTACAGAGCACGTAGAAGTTAGCTTAAATCTAAACTAAAGGCTGCTGTTAACAGAAGAATCCCATCCTTCCCAGCCCATCGATACAGAGCTGAATTAGATCCAGGAACCACAATGCAAATCTCAGTGCTACAAATCTCACTGACAATATGTTTTGTTCCACAAATAGATGCAAGGCCAAGTAAAAACATACACAACAATCCTTATCTGACAGATTTGCCTTTGATTAGCTTTTAATTGCTCATTAAGATTTGTGTGGTTTATGCCTTTTCTGCGTGGCAGAGGAGCAGCATCCCTGCAGGGCCATGACAATGCTGGCCAGAACTCCACTTCAGACTCCATTCCTCCTGGGAGCAGCCCTGCTGCTGCTGGCAGTACCACTGAGCCTGCCTCGGGTGCTGCCCTCCCATTTGAGTGCTGCTTCCTGGTTCTGGTGCTGCCCTCTGTACTGGTTGGGGATAGTCAGTGAGGATGGAAACAAACAGGTGGATATGGCAGAATTTCCCCAGCATTACCCAGGTCCGTGGGATTATGATTTTCCTGTTTGCTGGCTCAGGTGGAGCAGGATGCGTGGCTCTGTGCCCAGCAGGGCTCTCTGGCTGTGCTGTCACACCCTCTGTGCCAGGGTGAGCTGGGCTCTCTGTGCTGTGGCACTGGCCAAGGCAGGCAGGACATGGACACTGGGCAAGCAGCCACTGGCCCCTGGTGCCACCACTGCCAGCAGTGCCCACCCCTGTGGCTGCACAGAGGTGGGTGCTTGGTTTCTCCTTGCTCCTGGAACAAGCACCTGCCTCAGTAGAGACTGAGCATATCAGGCAGGGGCCTCGTGTTTGTTTATGAGAAGTTTGTGTGAAATTTTAGGATTTACAAAGCAGTCATATCATTTAATCCTCTTTAATGAGGTTTGGGGATTTATGAGCAAGATATTTTCATTTGCAGCTTGCACAATTAACCTTGGTTAACCTATAAAGGAAACTTCAGGATAAGTTTGACTTCTTCAGTTATCAAAGCTGGCTTGGCTGAGTGGCAGCAGGCCTGCTCACTCTGCACAAAGGAGCCAGCTGCACATTTGAAGCAGCCCCAGTGTGTATGAGCTTGTGTACCCTCCTTCTCTTACAGTTTCTTTAGGGATTAAGCCTTTTCTCTCCTGCCAAGCCCCTCGTTGCTCCCCAAAGGGCCCCAGCTCCATGGCTCCCCACGACCCTGCAGTATCCCGTGCCCCCGCATTCCTCCTGCAGTCACGGGTCTGGAGCCAGGAAGGGAGCTGGCTGGGAGTAAATCCATCCAGGAGCCCCAACAGACATTGCTGCTGAGGCTTCATGGAGGAAGAAGCTGTGTGGGAGAACACCAACAACCCAGGGCACAGACAGATGAGAAACATCAAGGACATAAGGCTCGCTAAGGAACATCAAAGATATGAGGTGTGGACAGCTGAAGAGTATCAAGGACACAGGGCACAGTGAGGATGATGCCCAGGGTGGTGGAAGAAAAGCTTTGTTCTTGGTCTCCAGCTTTCTGTGACACTGGTGGCCCTGGGGATCACCCAGAGCTCCTAAGAGCCCAGGAGTCCCTGTGCCCCAGACGTGGAGTCCCAGCTCCCCCAGCCCCAGCAATGCCCATACTGGCAGCAGTGGTTTGGGCATCACAGATGGAGTCTGGGCTGGCCCACAGTGCTGTGGGACGGCAAAGTGATCCCACGGCACAGGAAGGAACACCCGCACAGTGTCCCCAGCCGGCAGTGACATCGGGGCAGTGCTGCCAGCCTTTTAAAGTTCCCATAATTCCACAATAAATCAGTATGATAATTTCTCTCTGCAATAAAGCCCCTATTCCCGTCGCGAACTCTCATAACCGGCACCTCAATCTTTCTGTGCTCTTTGCTCTTTATTACCTTCCAATGACTTAAGCCCCTGAACTGAATAACTTCATCAAGGTGTCAACCTAAACAGATTTTTCCCTATAATGGCCCAACTCTCACAGGTTCTTAATGAAAAATATTGATTCTGAAGGATTAGTTGCAGATTTATGTGGTGGATGCTGATCCCTCTGTCACCGGATACCTTATCAGTGGATGAAAGAACTGATCCTCCCCACATGGTTTTAAAAAAGCAATCACAGACTGTGTCAAGCAGAGCTTATTCACAGAGAAATGCATATAATGCTGTGTCTGGATCAGATACGATGCTTAACAGAGAGCTAATAGTGGGTGATGGGGCAGGGCCAGCGTGGCCAGGCCAGCCTGCAGCTCCTGCTGCCTGTAGCTGGGCACAGCCTGTGCTGGTTCCTGGGCTTGTGGCCCTACCTTGGCCACAGCGGGGCCAGGTCCTGCTGCGGCTGCCTCTGCCAGGCTCTGCAAGGCTCTGCCAGCCTGTGCCGGCCTCTGCCGGGCGGATCATCGGCTCTAAAGACCATCCGGAGTGTCGATCTACGGGCTGGCAGGTTGTATGACACTCCAGAGATAAGTGCCGAGGAGTGGATTCCTGCCACGAACCCGTGTGTTCTGTGCTGCGCTGGTGCCCCGGAGGTCCTGCCTGCCCCCGGGCTCCCGGCACAGGAGCAGCCACCGCCGGGACAGCGCCGGCAAGAGCCGGGCCCGANAGCCGGCGTGCCCTACACCCTCCCAGCACCCATGGGACCCACTGTGGGACCCACTGTGGCCACCCCAATGGCAGCTGCCAGGGCAGGGACCGACGCCTGCTTCCTCGGGAGCTGCAGTCATGTCTGCGGGGTTTGGGGGATGTACGGTGGAGGAGACACCGGCAGTCATGGCTTTTACTGGCAGCCACACATCCAATTATTCATCTTTTTCTCCCCTCCCTCCAGAAACTTGCTGCTGAAATTAATTCATAAATTACAGCCCAGAGTGAGGCATTATAAATAACAGCAGAAGGGCTTTGATTATTTACATTTTTATGGAATCTGAACTGATCAAATACAGAGAAGTCACCAGGCACATGGGAGAATTATAACGTGTTCAGACATGATTTAAGGCTGTGCAGGAGGGACCCTTCCAGAAGAAGTGATCAGGCAGGGCCGGTCACTCTGCATCATCTGAGTGATGTACAGATGCTACTAAATAAACCTCAGCCCTCTGGAACTTCAGGGAGAGAAGAGAAAGCCAGGACTGCCTATGGCATCAGCCCTACAGACACCCCTGCGTCTCCCAGTCTCCTGCTGTTTGCAGGGTGCAATAATGAATGTTTTGGCAACAGCCTTGCTCAAAATCTAATAAAATTATTCAGGATTCTGTGAGAAGCCTTGGAAATGGAGGCTGTCCTACAGCAGCCCCGCGTGGCTCTGGCAGCAGAGCTCTGCGTTTGGGCTTGATTTAAAACCTCATTCGTTTTTCATTAGCTCAGAATTGCTGCAGACGAAGGTTCATTTTTACTACGTGCGTGGAACACGAACGAAAATCGGGATTTTGTTTCTTCCATTTACCTCGTGTATGAAGTCACCCGGTTTTGGGATGAAAGGAGTTATTTACTTCCAATTACCTAAACATGACTGAGAGCAGGAATATACCTTCCTTGCTATGAAATGACTTCCATATTACTCATCCCAGCAGGCTGCTCTCCCCTGCCACAGCCGGAGCTCAGGCTGTCACCCCTGTGCCTGTGCCCTGGCTCTGGGCACAGACACTCCCAGCCCCTGGCTTCCCTGTCCCAGCTGGGACCCTGTGGGATGGCTCAGCACTGCCTGGGAAAGGCAGCCGTTCTACCCCAGGGGGATGTGATCCACCTGCTTCAGGGGGATGCAATCCACCTGTCCCAGAAGGAATGTGATCTTCCTGCCCCAGGGGCACTTGATCCTGGCACATGTCCTGGGGGAATGTGACCCACCCTTGTCCAGCCAGTGTCCACCCAGGGCACCCACGTGGCAGCTCAGGGATAACTGGGGCCTGCAGTGCATTGTGCTCATTGCACAGATCCTGCAGCCCTGCCAGCACCCACCACCCACAGGAGAGGTGCACGTGCCACCAGCCTCCAAGGACAGCAGCAGGCAGAGCTGCCCATGCTAAGCGGCAGAGCTGGCAGAAAAGGAGGTGGGGGCCCAATGCCCACCTGCCACCCAGCACTGGGCAGCACCAGTGCAGTGTCCCCATTGCAGCCCCAGCCTTCTCTCTCCTGCAGCCCCTTCCCTCCCCACAGCCCGGAGCCTCTTTGAGCTGGGCTGCTCCTCTCACGACTTTGTAATTTACACCACAAGCAAACTCTGTTCTCATTTCCAATTACTTCACCATTCAGGGCATAAAAACTATTCCACCAATTAAAATTGCAATAATTAAAATTGAGGCTTTGTGCTGCTTCTGCCTTTTAAGCACTTTACAAACTCTCCCTAAACTCCCTATTTCAAAGCTCCCATCATGTCCCTGATTTCCTGGCTAATTTGCAGAGCCACAAATTAGTGAGTGCTGGGCAGGTAGGGGCCAGCAGTCACTTGGCCAGGCATTCCCAGTCCTTACCTCCTAACAGTATATATTTATTTCTTCATTTTTACATTATTATTCTTCAAGCTCTGGGTGTTTGTCTACATGGTATGTGGGAAGAGGGAGTTAAGGACCCTGCTCACCTGAAATCCATGCTCCCAGACAGCCAAGCCTCCTGTTCTTCCCACCCCATGGTCACAGCCCTGCCTGTCCCCTGCCAGGTATCCTGCCAGGTCTTCTCTTCCTCCCCTCACCTCTGTCTGGGCACATGCCCTGGCAGGCACCTGGAGCTGCTCTTAATTCTTGATCTGTTGCAGATCAATCAGTTGAGCTGTGACCAGAGAAAGCTCTTTTCCAGCTGCCTCCCTAAGGCTGTAATGCATCTTTATTCTGATTTCCCTTTCCAGCCTGGCATTGCTCACCTATTTCTCCCCAGAAAGCTGGGTGCACCCTGGGTCTGGACATGCTCTTGGCTTCTCATGGGAAGAGAGGAGTGGAAAGGCAGTATGTATTTTGTATGCAGGAATAAATGAGAATGGATTTTAATTCCTTCTAACTGAGCCTTGAGAACTCAGACAACTTCCCAATTAACACCAATTAACATAGTATACTTGACATCCCATAACATTCCATTAAATTTCCTAAAATAAGATGTGTAAAGCTTCTCCCTTCACAGAGATGATCCCGTCAAATGTTACACCTCATAGGTATTTAAATAAACCCTTGCACCTTGCAGTTCTGAAGCCCTCTGTGGAGAGATGCACCTGCCCAGCAGCAGTATCTGCAGGTGCTGTTGGTACCAAACTGGGCCAGTGGCTCAGCACATGGCCAAGGTGTCAGCTGATCCCAGGCATAATGTGAGCTCCCTGTGTGGTAGCCCAGGCCCAGATAAACATCCCCTCCAGCTACTCATTTATTCTAAGACATAGCCTGAACACTTTCCGTCCTCATGCCATGAGCTGATTATACAAGACCAACAAACAAGACACAGCTTTGGGAGTAAACATCTGGTTGGAAGTCAGCTGAATAACTCCTAAAAATGGGTATTTTTCTGCTTGTTGCCATCATGGATCATAGCCCTTATAATTTGCTACCCACAGCTCTCTGCTGGATGTGCATTTCTTGTCCCTAACCTGCATCTAAGACAGAATCCAGCTGTGCAAAATCATATTTCACTTTATTTAGTGTCATGGAAACCTTTGCCTAGACAACAGAGGCATAATGCCAGCTGGTGCAAGGAGCTCAGAGTGAGGTGAGTCACTGCCCGTGGCCCCCGCATCACCCTGGGCACCTTGTGCAGCCCCTGGCCACACCCTGTCCCCCACTCTGCCCCTGGCCACTGCACCATCCCACCACCCAGGGGCTGCTGGCTGAGACCAGGGTGCCTCCAGCTGCAGGGATGCATCCCCCTGGGAACTAAGTTGCCACTTGGGGGTTCTTAGAGTGCTGCATCACTCTTGCTCCCAGCCTTCCCCCACATTCCCCAGCCTCCCTCTCCCCCTGGGGCTCCCCTCTCCTTGCCTCAGCATCTGTTCAGGAGGTTTGTGGGGTCCAAGCCCCCTGAGGTGGGTTCCATCAGTGAGCCTGCCAAAGCCCAGGGTGTAAGGGGAGAGAAAGACAAGCCTATAAATAACAAGTAAGGGAAGAAGCCAAGAGTTCTGGGAAAGGCCTGGTGACACATCCATAACAAATAAATCATAAAAACCTGATGAACTAATACACAGCCTCCCGCCACAGCTGACCTCCAGCTCTCAACTGCGGCAAAGTGCCAGGAGACCAAAATAGCAAAAAAACACCAATTAAATATTAAAACTCACAAATGTAACACTAAGCAGGAGAGGGGAGGGGGCTTGTGTCAGCCCCAAGGGCCCTGTGGGATCAGGTTCCCACCTTCTGCAAGCAAAAAGGACAATTTGTATTGGAGACTAGACTTTCCAAACTCATTTCTACAGAAAACATTCAATTCTGATGACACTGTTTGGAGTGTGATGGAAGCCTGTCCACTGCTGGGACTTCTGTCACACTTATCCCTGACATTTGGCTGCTTTGCAGTTACTCAGAATTTGCTCCTTGCTGGGCTCTGCTTGCCTGACACTGCTCTGGAGCCCTGGCAGGAGCATTCCTGGGGATCTGGGTATGGAACTGTGGCTGTGGCTAGGGCCCATCCCCTCCTGTCAGCCCCCACAGAGGCCAGGGATATCAGGAAGGGCAGACAGGGCAAAGAGAGGTTCTCCGTGCTAAAAGGTGGGCAAGTGCAATGCAAACCACAGGCAGATCGGTTTTGCACAGCCTTTAAAGTGTTATCACGCCTCAGGAATAGGGATAAAGGTCAAAATCATTAGTGTTTGAGTTCTGAATTAAATCCCCTGCAATTAGCCCTGAGAAGCCAACTGGAGATGCTGTTGAGATAACAGAGCAGGTATCTCTGTAATTGATAATTATGAGGTGTAAAGACGTGCGCTTGCTTTGAAAAACATAATTGTTTCTCATCTGAAAGGATCACTTTATCGTAATGGTCTGCAATTATTTTTATTTTAGACAGACTGGTGCCAACATCTGTAGCCTCAAAACAGCCCATTCCACAGAAAATTGCTGCAATTTGCCAGTTTTCCCCATACAAGAGGACGTTTGTTGTTGTTCAAAGGGACAGAACTGGGGCTGTTCTCTAAACCTCACAAGGAATTCTATCATTCTGTGAAATCACACACCTCAAGCACCTCTCGGGGCATTTTTATCTTGCTCCAGTTCTGCATGAGCTCCAGGCATGCCCAAGGTATTTGCTGCTCCTGCATTTGCTGATGCCAGTGGAGAGCCAGAAGGGCATGAGGGAGCAGGGCTGGTGCCCGGAGAGGGGGCAGAGGCAGTGCCTGGTCCTGCCCCTGTGTGCATAGTGCTGAGCTCAGCTGCCCCTCGGGAGGCAGGCCCTGGGGCTGCCAGCTGCCCAAAGCCATCCCGGAGGTCTGCACTAGAGCCTGACCCACCTCATGTATCTGAAGTGGGGAGACAAACCCTGAGGTGTCGAAGCAGAGAAAACCCCTGTGTACTGCAAAGCAGATATTCCTTTTTAAGTGATCTCTGGAATGACTCCTCCTCTGCACATCCCTGGCCAGGAGGGAGCATGGCCCCACCTGGCCAGAAGCCATGGGGTCAGCACTGCATGGCAAAGTCAGAATAGTCCCTTCATCAGTGCTGAACAGGTGACTTCTGTTATCTCTGCTTCACACTGCAGCTGCCAGAGACCATGGGTCTCTGAGACTGACCCTTCACCTGTAGTGTCCTGGAATTATGGCCTTCAACAGTCAATGCGCATGGACCAAGTCATTAGGGAACAGCCTGGTTAGGGAGCGAGCTGCACCCGCCACATCCCTGCATTTCCCACAGCCAGGAGTTTTGCCTCCATGAGGGCAGAGCAGGGGTGATGAACACTGTCCTTGCACTAGGGTTGGTAGACCTGCCTTGTGAGCCCCAGCTGGAAAAGAAGCAGGAGCAGAGAGGGCTTAGATCAGCCTCTGGTTTGTACCAAGTGCCATGGGGCAGGAGCTCCAGCTGGAAGTGCTGCAAGGAGAGCCCCACATGGGCCCCTGGGCAGCTCCCTGGAGAGCAGCTGAAATCCTATTAAACAAGAAAATGGCAATTTGCTCCAAGTGGACACGCTTCATCAGTGGTAAGAGGAGCTGAGTATAATTTCATAACTTTTCACACTGCCTGATGACAGCACATCCATCTGTGTTCATTACTGCAGGATCACCAGGCAGGCATGCCCGGTGTGCTGCCCTCAGAGTGGGGAAAAATGGGGCCAACTTGTGGCCAGTCCCTGCTGATCCCTGAGCACCAGTGGCTGCTGGACTGTGCTGCCAGCTGTGGGAGGGTGTTCACAGGGCGAGGGCTGCCCCAAGCCCCTGCCCAGGTCCAGGCAGGGCAGAGGGACTCCCCTTCACCCAGGTGCCACCCACATGGCTGAACCAACCCCCTTGACAGCAGGGCACAGGAGGGCAGCTGCGGGGGCAGGCTCATGTGCTGTGCAGGCCACAGCAGCCTGTGGGGCTCCCAGAAATGCCAGTGCACAGACAGGCTTTGCCAGAGGTGCCATCGTGTGCAGAGCTGCCCGTCTGTTTGCAATGCACAGCAGTCAGGTTTGATTTAAATATTTGCTCGGCTTATGCCAAATAGTTGTTCAAAATCTTCAGGGACATTAATATTTATGCATGAGTTTTGAATAAATCTGTTATGATCAAAAGGTCTTGCATAATTGTGGCTCATTGCTGCTGCCCAGGACCCTTCAGAGCCCACACAAAGTGGCAGGATGGAGCGGTGCCATCACCAGCCCAAGTGCTGACCTTTATGAGAGAATGTGCAGAGCTGTCCTCAAGTCCTGCTGTCTGTCCTGCTGTCCTCCTGCATCTTTGAAAGCTCTGTCAGTGCTCCCAGGTTTTCCCTGCCAGTGCCCTACACACCCTGCTGGTGTGTTCCACCCTGTCCCTGCCCTGTGGGGTGACACACCACCCACAGGCAGTGGGGTGACAGCACTCACGAGCACCTCTCACACTGGGCAGGCCCAGCGTTTGAGGGTCTCTGCTCTACACCCCTCACACGGGAGCCCATCACCCATCCCCTGGCTAGCAGTGGGCCCCACGTGCCAGGCACTGCCAGAGCTGCCTGCACACCTGGCCCTGTCACCCTGTCCCACCATCCCCTCCTCCCTGCAGGAATCTTAATGTTCAGGGGCTCTGGCATCCTGGCCAGGGTGAGGCTTGGGGACTGCCAAGGAACCATGGCGGGATGCAGGGCTCCCTCCAGCTCTTCACGGCAGCACCGAAATGACCCGGGCTCCTCGCCTGGTGCAACCTTGGCTCTGTGCTCTTTAGCCCAGGAAGGCTGTGATTAAAGAGTGATTCATGCCCGGCACAGAGGGTCCTTCCAGCAATCCATCTCGCACACAAGTTCCTCTGAGCAGAGGCAGGTAAATCAGAGCAGCTGGCAGAGAGCCCGGCCGGACAGCGGCACCTGGGGGCTGCCCCGCCGTGATGGAGGGCTGTGATGGCCACGGCAGGGGGCTGCTGCCGCTGCCAGGGATTTATCACCCCCGTGCTGCCAACACAAATTCAGTGTGGGGAAGCAGTGCCACTGTAATTATTCTGCAAATATAATTAGGTACAAATGTAGTGAATAAGTAATACTAAAATATATTTATTTCCCGCTATTCTCCCAACTCTTGCAGCCCATTAAAATGCGTTATTATGATAATTTGTCATGAAAATGACAGCATTTATTAATGCATTAAACTAAATTTCTAGTAAATTAGTAATTGGCTGAACAATGCCACTGAGATCACCGCGCTGGCGCCTTTAGCAGAAGAGAAACACGCAGGAGGAAAACCATTTGCTTTTGTAGTTTCTCCCAATTTCCTCAGTGGCAGCTTCGAGTTAAGCCATGGGAGAGCGTGGCCAGCAAGGTCAGGGATACCTGGTCCCTTCAGGGAGACAAGCCTGCTGCCGGGCACCTGCCAGGGCTCGGGGTCAGTGCCTTGGAAGGATGGGAGCCCCAGCACCTGGACAGCGATGAGGTGGGAGCTCTCTATGGGGGCCAGCTCTGCTCCCATGCAACCAGTGACAGAATGAGTGAAAACGGCCCCAAGCTGTGCCAGGGGAGGATCTGGTTGGACATCAGGAAGAACTTCTTCATTGAAAGGGTGGTCAGACACTGAAGGGGCTGCCCTTTCCATCCCTGGAGGTGTCCAAGAAACGACTGGACGTGGAATTCGATGCTCTGGTCTGGTTGGCAAAGTGATGATCAGCCAAAGGTTGGACTCAACAGTCTTGGAGGTCTTTTCCAAACTAAATGATTCTGGGACTTGGATCGCACCGTTACGGGCATCTGTGCCTGAACCTTCAGGGATGTGTTTAAAACTCCCTCTGACTGTGTAGCAGCTCCGGGGAAGCTGAAGCCGGAGTCAGTTGCAGTGTGGCAGCAGCTGCCATTGCTCCTCGGGATGTCCAACCATCCTGCTTCTCCATTAAACACCCGGGAGAAGCCCATCCAGCTCCTCCAACCTCTGCTCTCAATCTTGTTTATCACACAGAAAATAACAAGTGAGACATCCGAAACATACTGAAATTTGAGGCGCCTTCACGCCTCCAGAGCCTTCCGGCCCGCCCTGTCCCGCCCCTCAGGCCGCCATTTTGTCTGCGGGGGAGGCGGCGCTGCCGGCGCCTCTCGGCTCCGCGGTGGGCAGCGACCCCTGGCGGGCGCGGAGCGCA
>WEIU01015149.1:641381-671790 GCA_013389925.1 Aegithalos caudatus
GTCACGGCCCGGAGCCCTCCCGCGGTGCCTCAGCAGAGGGCGCTGTGTCCCCGGGCTGAGCTGCTCTGCCTCGGGCGGGGGCGGCCCTGCCCTGCCCTGGAAGGAATTTCCCCAAATATCCCCTCGCAGTCTCAGGCTGCTGCTTCTTGAGCAATTGCTTGTTACCTGTGAGAACAGACTGACGCCCCTGAACGTGCAAACACATGCTGGGACCAGCTGAGGCCAGGGGTGAACAGGTGCTGCCTGGGAGGGAGCTGCTGTGCAGCTGAACACCCCAGCTCAGGTTCCAGTTCCCACCATGGCTGTTCTGAGCAGCAGCAGGAGCACTGCAGCTGGCTCTGCTTGCTCAGGAGAGGTTTTGCCTGGGCAATGCTTCTGTCCAACTACCTCCAGGGCTGACTGAACTTTCTGTCTGCTGGGGCTGTGGGAGACTCCTGTCCTTTCTGGTGCCCAATGGAGAGAAGCAAAGGCTGGTCCTGGGCCAGGGGCCCTCTCTCCTGGATGCCCCAGTTGGCTGCTGGGGAGCAGATGCCTGTGTTTAGTATCAGCCACTTGCCTGCTTGATTCCCAAGCAGCAGGCAACACTGCACCTGCTGTGAGAGTTCAAGTTAGTTGTGTTTGTTTCTGCATTTTTCCCAGCTGAGAAATTCACTGTCTGAACTTTTTATCCTGTTTTCCTAGGGCAGGAGAGGCCACTGTAGGTGAGGTGGGTGGTGGTGAGCAGCTGTGTTTGCTGCCTGCTCATGAAGAGCTTTCCCAGCTGAATTACCCTGCAAACTCCAGCGATGTGCAGGCAGCCCATATGTCACACACAGGTCAGCAGCGCAGTGATTTTGGGGATCCACTCTGCTCTTAGTGGTGCTTGTATCAGACTGCACGGTCACCCTGGGAATGGCAGTGGAGGCAACCTGGGGGGTTCAGAAGAGGAGGATTTGCTGCATTCCCTGTGGGATAGCCAGGCTGCCTCTGTGTGGAAGACACTCATGTGGACAAACACGAACAGGATCAGGAGGAGGAGGAAGAGATGTGTCCAGCCAGCTCTCCCCAGTGCCTGGTTTTGTTCAGGTGGCTGGAGAAGTTGAAGACAGGAGGGGAGTGGGTGCCATGGGTCTTGCTCAGAAGGTTGGGGCACCTGCATGAGCCTGTGGGGAGCCAGGCCTGTGCCCTGACCCGGAGAGCTGCAGGGAGCAGGGCAGGAGGATCAGCATTCACCTGCCCTCCTTGCTATGGCTGGGGCTCCAAAAGCAGCCTCTTCATTCCTCTCTGTTAAGCACCTGTAACTGTGACCGACAGCATGGCCCCGGGCAGCTGCTGCTCTCTGCAGTTCCCCTGCATTTTTGCTGTGCTGGCAGCACAGAGCCAAGCAAAGGACGAGTGTAGCTGTGTAGAGACACTCAGGTTCCTGAGGTGATGTTGAGGAAACTGCAGCAAGGAAAACAACAGCTTTGTAGGGAAATCTGGAGGTGGGGAAAAGAGCTGTGACAAAGCCATTGTGGCACAGCTTTCTGAGCACTAATGAAAGCTGGCACTAGGCTTGGGCACCCGGCCCTGCTGATGGCCTCTCGCCCACTTCATGCCCTACTTGCCAAGCTGACCTTCTGGCCTGGTGCCTTCCCTACACCAGCCACCAGATGCATCTCCATGGATGCACTGCTCCTTCCCTAACAGCCAGGACCATGCTGTGCCTCAGGTATGCTGTGAAGCCAGCTCCTTCTGTCACAGTGCATCCATGATTCCCCTGCCTGGGGAACAAGGACCTTGGAAACATTCCCATCCATTCCCAAACTGCCAGAACAAGTCCTGGTGCCATCAGCTGGCATAGAGGGGAGCCACTGGAATGGCAGTGGATCCCTGGGGCACAGAGCTGTACTTGTGCATTTAAACATACCAGATGTGGGTAGAACTACCACTGACACCTGTTTAAAGGGGGGTGGATGTCTGATGTCTTGTGGACAGTCATTAAATGGACAGACTGTAAAGGATGTGCTGCCCTGGTTGTCTCGGGGACTTTTCTGTCTCAGTGAAGACAGACAGAGCAGCACCTGGTAACTCTTTGCATGCCAAGGCTTGTGGGACAAGAGGAAACAGATGGTGCTTTGTATTCACACAAGACAAGAGCAGAGAAGTCTGTTCTGGCACTTCAAGTGTGAGCTAGGCGAGGAGCAGAATTCTCTAACTTCAGAAAAAATCTTCCCCTGAATATGCTCATGTTCTGGTAAAAAACTTTAAAAAATCAAACATTGGCTGTCCTTCCTGCTTCATCAACCCTTGCCCCCATGGAACAGAGCTGCTACTGGGAAGAAAGAGCATTTGATGTCATGGAGTAGTTAAATGTTTCACAGCCCCCTCCGAGCACCCCCTTGGCCTCCCCAAGGGTATCCCCACCCCAGCAGAGCCCTCAGGGTAGGATTGTGCCAAATGCTCCCTCAGCCCCTGCTTACCCCGAGCCTGAACATGCGGGGTGCACATCCCACAGGGCTGTTTGGGGGATGGAGGGGACCGGGCCAGTGGCTGTGTGCCAGTGGTTGCCAGCAGGTGCCAGGGCAGAAGTGACTCCCTGGCCATGCAAGGCTCAGGGGCTTCTGCAGTGTCAGAGGGAACTTTGGAGCATGTGGCTGTTTTATTTGCTCGGGAGCAACCTGGAGCCCCAGGATGAGATCAGGAACCTGTGAGAATTTTCAAATCCTCCCTTTGCAATAAATCAACATCTCATTGCATGTGTTACTTATCTTATCAGCTTAATGCAATCCTTATCCAAAAAGACTAATCCCATTCCTCTAGAGAGATGTGTCTGATTAGATTAATTAATCTGTTGGCTCTAGAGATTTTCCTAACACTTGAACACCCTTGGGGCAAATTCCTCTCTGAACCCTGAGTGTTCTGTCTTAGCTGGGGAAGAAGGGGGAGAAGGGCAAAGCATTGTTGAGGTGGAAATAAGGCCCTGATGCTGTGGCTGCTTGAGTCAGATCAGAATGGGGAATGGGTTTTGGAAAGCTGGGTGTTTCCCAGGGATGCTGTGAGCCCCACAGCTGGGTGCCAGCTCTGTACCCCACATTCCCAAACCCCCACGTGGGACACCACAGTGGCACATCTGACTAGGTAGCTCTGCAGGGGCTGCTTCTGGCATTTTTCAGAGAGTCCCCACTTTTTATAGATATTTTGAATAGTAAGTTTGCCATATCAAGTTAATCTAACTCCCAGCAGAGCTCTTTGTGGACAAAACCAGGATGGAATCAAAATTATGGTTTTCTAATTGCCAGCTGGTGTGGGCACACCTATTTGTAGCCATTATCTTCTTATAGCCATTATTATAGCTGCCAAGATAAAAGCTTTGGAAAATTAGTCTGTTTTGCTCAGGAATTTGCTTAATTGAACCAAGAGTATTGTGTTGGTCAGCAGTGAGGAGGTGAGGAGCTGGGGGTGGGAAGGGCAGCAGAGCCCCCTGCTAGGCAGAGCTGGCAGAGCTGGGGCTGGCAGCTGTGCTCTGGAGCCCTGCTGTGGCAGGAGGGTCCAGAGCTGGGGCACAGTGCTGAACACCATTCCCACCACTATTTCCATTCTCTGGCAAGGTCTAAAAAATATCATTAACATTTGTATTCAGATGTGCTCTCCCTGCCCCTTCGCGCATGCAGCAAAAGAGGTGATTTAAAATTTATCAGCAAGTGTCAAGATAACCTGTGCAATTCAGCATCAAAGTGCAAAGACCAGTGCGAGATGACAGCTGCAGCATCCATGGAGTCACATGTTTTATCCCAGTAAGTACATGAAAATTGCAATGTGCTTTTCTGCTATTCAGGCTGAAGGGCTCCTTTAGCACCGACCAGCTCCTGATATCAAAGTGAATGATTTCTTTCATTATTCCTGGTTATGAAGCCTATTTTCTTGTTATTTGTCATTTGTGAAGCAATTTGGTTTAAAGATGGCTCAAAGCTTTTGTATTGAGCAATCAGGAAGAAAGTAGGGAAGGAATAACTAAGGGGAAGATTGGGATTCTTCGTCTCATCCTGCATAACGAAACACAGGAGCTGTCACATGTGGAACAAGACCCATTCCTAGCAGCCAGATTGCATAAGCTCTGTGAGGGTCAGGAGATTTCCAGGCTGGTGGGGGTGCAGGAGAGGGGTTCAGCTCAGTGATTTCAGCTACTCGAGAACTAACAGCCCCTCTGGGACATGCCAGGAATTTAAGTGACTTTGGAGCCAGCAACTTTCTGCAAGTCACAAATTTGGGCTTAAGAGCCAATCAATTGTGCAGTTGTTTTTGCACCACCAGAAATGGAGTATGGATCTGCTGGAGGAATTTTAGAGGGGCTTTTTATCCTCCCATCTGCAGCTGGGCTGCTATTCCTCATGCTGAAAAGCCAGCCATAAGAGTGTCCTGAAAACCAGCCCTGTGCTGCTGCAGGGCTTATATATCGCTCGCCGAGGAGCAATACCGTGGCAGCAGCTAGGAGGGAAACAAGAGGCAGAATCAATTCTCCAGCAAGTGTTGTTTGATTTTGTCATAAACCCCTAATATTCCATATTTAAAAATGTAGCTACTCAGCCTGGAGATGAAAAGCTGTGTCATTCAAATGCCACGGAGGGCAGCTGCAGGTGGAGTGCCTGCGGATTCCCACTCCCGGAGATGGGCACGGGGCTCCCTGGTGCTGCTGGGCTGAGCCAGCCCCAGCCTCAGCCCGGCCCGGCCCCCTCACAGCCCGATGCACACCCTGCCTGCAGCCCGCTTCTCCTGCCATGCGGGACCGTGTGCCAGCAGGACTCCGTGTCCCGCAGCCCCCCCGCCCTCCCCGCGGGGCTCAGCCCAGCCCCCGGGGCTGAGGGGTGTCCCGGGGGAGCAGGGGCAGCACAGCGTGCGGCTGGGCAGCTCTGAGGGGGTGCCACGGGTGTCCTCAGCACCAGAGCTTGTCCTGCGGCTCCGGGAGATGCTGCTTGACACGAAGAGCTGCTGGTGCTTTGCACTCCAGATGAGCAGCTTTGCTCCAAGTGCAGAGGTAGGAATAACAGTGCTTTCCACAGGATATTTTTACTGGCTGTTCATGGAGAAGTGGCACTGCAAGTCTAAAATAGCTAGTGATGTAAAAGCAAATATAGGGAATGTGCCGGCAGAGGCCCCTCCCGGAGGAGACAGATCCCATCTGCTTCGGTACCAAGCACATTTCAAAGGAGTTTTAGTCCAGTTTCAGGAATTTGGTTCTCTCTCAGTGCTCTGTATTTTAAGACTGAAGTAAAACAGGGTGACGTGAGCAGGTTTTAGCATGCACACAGCATCCCCCCCTCTTGGAAGCAGCCCCAGCTATGTCTGCAGTGGATCCTTCTGGGTGGTCAAGGACCTTCTTGGGGCTTCCTGCCTTTGGGACTCTTAAGTAAGACCTGCATGTTCCTAATACAATGAAGATTTATGTTTCTGAACGATTTTTAAAAAATAAAATACTTCTTTTCACCACTGAGCACCTGCCCCAGGAATGCTGTTCCCAGCCAGAAAGGCTCCATGGTTTCCCTTGTGGTGGAGCGAGGCTCCTGAGACAGTGCCCAGGCTGTCACCCCGTGATGCTGTCTCTGTGCAGAAGGGGATGTGGAGGAGCTGGGAGGCCCAGAGCAGCCGGGGCAGGGGCTGAGGCCAGCCCCCACCTCTCCCCTCCTTGCCTACACCCAAGGCACAGCTTGAAGGGTCCTTCTGCTCCCTGTCCTTTGTCTTCCCCACGTTGCCATCCCACCTCCCTGCCCTGTAACATCTCTCCTGGTCCCTACATGAAACGTCTGCTGAAAGGTACACAAATACAGTGATCTCCTTAGAAATGTGCTTTATCAGGCTTGCCTTTCTCCCAGGAAACCTGCAATTAGCTCTGCTGATTAGAAGTCCCTGCTAATGAAGGGAGTTGGTGAAGGTGGGCTGGGGTGCAGCAGGTAATAGTCACGCTGGAGCACTGAAAGTTAATTGTAAAGGTGTCAGAAATGTAAAACTGTGTGTAAGTTAATGCATCATCAAAGCAGAGTGCCAGCTGCCGTGCTGCCCTGCAGCCTTGCTGTGCATCCCAGCTCGTCAGGACTCACCGCGGGGCACTCAGCGCCCCGACAAGGGAGGGCTCTGCTGCCTGCGGCTCCGGGCACGGCTCCAGCCCAGCGTCCCCACCCACGGGGACACGCTGCTCTGTCGCTGGCCATTGGATGGGGTCACCTCACAACTGGGCAGAGCAGCCTCTGCCCGCCCAGGGCTGGCAGCCTGCGCAGCCCTCCCTGCCTGGTGACAGAGGGACACCCAGGCTCTACGGCTTCTCCTGCAAGACACACACATGTAGCGGCTCTGTTTGAGTCTGCATTCTTAAAACTACAGCAGTCTGGAGGCAGAAAGAAAGCCTCTTCCATGACTGAAAATTAAAGATACTGCTTCCTGATCATTGTAAAATTGACTTCTAAAATAAGATACTTAATTAAATGTATCCATTCTTCTGATACTACTCAAAAGAGTTAAGTCCAGAAACGATGCAGAGATACTGAGGGATAATGTATTCATGGGGATGGTTATCTGCCTCATAAAGGCATTATGAAAGTAGCAAAAGTAATTGCATTATATTTATGTCGATTCTCTTATTTAACTTGGCTGCAAATGAAGTATTCTGTATTGAACTGCAACCCATTTTAATTTACAAAACCAGCCCTGCTTTGCTCAGTAGTATTGCAACTAATGAAAAATGACTCAAAGGAGTAGATCTTTTCCATATGAATGCTCGTATAGACCTCAAGCAGGCACTCGATGGATGGAGCAGCTGCCAGGGCTGAGGAGCTGTGGGCTGGTGGGGAGAATGAGCTCTAGTTTGCTCTGAAACTTGCAGGAGTGGAGTGCTCATCTCCTGGGAGATGCAGCTGCAGGAGCTCCTCATCTCCCCTGGGGCCTTTTGGGAGCACTGCCTTCGGCCTTGGTCTTGCTGCAGCCATCTCTGCTCCTCAAGGGCCAGCTCTGCTCCCTTGGGCTGGGATGTTCCTGAACTGAGGCTGTGTCTGTCGTGGACACACTGGGGAGGAGCAGGGCTGTGTGGTGCTGCCCATCAGGTGACAGTGACACCTCAGCCACAGCAGAGCTGCAGGAGTGGCAGGATGTGCCCTTCACCACGGGCAGAGAGGCGGCAGTGACAGCACCCTCCTGTCCCCATGTCACTGCTGTGCACTAATCCAGCCTGATGTTTCTGCACGCAGAGGCATTCCTGAGTGTGCTCAAACATGGTAATTTATTATTATTTATTTACAGGAGACAGAATGTCTTCTGACCTTTCTGTCCTGCTGGGCTGACTCGGAAGCGCTGGCTCTAACAGTGTCTTGTACATCTAAAGAATGCCAAAAGCGATGCTGTCCTGGCCTGAGTCCTGGCAGCAGAGGCTGCTGTGGCCACGGGAGGCCGTGTTTGCTCCGGCTGAGAGGAGCAGTGGGAGGCGGCGGTGCAGGCATGGTGGGCTCGGGCAGCTCTCTGTACCGGTGGGCAGGAGGGCTCCAGGCCAGGCAGCCGCCCTGATGGGCAGCTTCCCTCTGCCACGCTCCAAAGTGCTTTATCTCCCTCTGCACTCTCCAAACCCGGGCTCAGCCACTTCCATCAGCAGGTCCCTGCATATCCCATCAATCTCCCAGCTCAATATTTTGCATAACATCTGAGGGAAAGGAGAGGCCCTGCTGCTCTGGGGCTTCTCCTGCACTCTCTGCTCCATCTCCAGCTGGCAGTGCCTCAGTGCTGTGGCCATCAGCCCGGTTCTTCTCACTGGAGCCAGGAATGCAAGTCCCTGTCAGTTCTCTGCAGCCCCTGTATCCTCTCCTCCTCCTGCCTCTGCTGCTCTGCAGATTCTGGACATCTTGAGGATGCACTGCCCTGATCTGAATTTTGGCTGAGCAGAACCCTCCCTGAGTTGTGGGCAGGGCTGGGAGCCCAGAGCAGAGCAGGGGCTGGAGGATGTGTGATGAGTACAAAAGGCTTCTGCCTTTCCAGGTTTGTCAGAGAAGGTTTTGTTTGCAAAATGCCAGGGGTCACTGCTCACCCTCCAGGTCTGTGGTAGTGCGGGGTGGGCACTGCTGGGTGAGCCCTGCCCACGTGCACCCTGCACAGCCCTGACACTGCCCGGGTTTGGCTGCCTGCAAAGGCACTGAGGCCCCAGCCTGCTCCTGTCCCTCACCCACCCCCAGCTGTGGATGCAGGAGCGTGGGTGCTTGTGAAGCACATCTGAAGGCCACCGCTGGCGGGCAGACGTGGCAATACAGAGATTTTCATTGTCACTGACAATATTAATGTTGCGTGATTTACAGTCTCTGGCGCGCTTGCTCTGCTGGCAGCACAGCAGCTGCTCTGGGCCCATTTGGGTGGTTTAGATCTGTCCTTGAGGGTGTAATAGAGTTATTGAGAGGGCGCAAACATTGATTGATTTGTATTGACTTGCTTGGCAGACAGCCTCGTGTGTGGGAGCAAGGGTTTGGGACAGGGGGCCATCAGATGAGGGCAGGGACTCGCTGGGTACTTACTGGGCACCCCAGAGCCAACCCCACTGACCTGTCCTGGAAGTGCAGCTGCAGTGTGCTGAGCCACATCCCTGCCACTGGTATTTGGGTCCTGGCTCTGAGCAGCAGCAGAGCCCAGTCTGGCCCTGTCCTGGTGGCACTAGCAGCTGTGTGGGCCCTGCCTGTTGCCAGTGGTGCTCGCTGATCCCCAAGGCAGATGCATGTGCCTCCTGCAGCTAACCCACACCTGATGGTGGCCTGCTCTCATCATTCCAGCCATCCAAGGCAATCACAGAGCTGCTGCCAGTGTGTGGGCTAAAGGGGCAGTGCTGGAGGGAAAGTTGTGAACATATTTCTTGCCAGCATGACTGATGGCAGGACTGATGCCCTGCTCCCACCACACAGCAGTAATGAGATGGATGCAGAACTGGGATCACTGTCAGCAGGGCCAGAGGGCAGGAGCTGTGGGAGCAGCCAGCCCAGCTGCCACAGCAGCAGCCAGCAAAGGAAATGCCTCCTGAACTGGCAGCTATGGGCACAGGGTACCAGGACAGGCTGGGCTCCAGCAGCCCATTGTCATCTCCTTCCCAGCAAGGGCCAGTCAAGAGCCCCTGAGAGAGGAGAGGGGCTCAGTGGGTTAAGAGGACCCTGCCCACCACACCTGGCTGCACAGGGCCATGCAGAGCTGCAGCTCTGCCTTGCCCTGTCCACAGCATGAAGGGACCAGCCTCATGCCAGCCCCTGCAGCAGCAGCCTGCTGGGATGGGGACAGTCCCTTGAGGGCAGTGGGACACTCCTGGGCATGTGCTGTGGCAGCTTCTGCTGAGTGGCACCCCAAAACACCATTGAATTCACACTTGGGTTTAACTTATCCTGCCAGGATTTTGAAATTTCAAATGATTCACACTTGCTTCAGTTATAAGAGTTGTGGTGTTTAGACAATTCTACCCACCCTGCCTTCTGCCCTAACCCTGCCTGGTGTTCCTGGCTGCCAGGTGTGTAACCCATCCCTGCTCCAGCCCCTTGGTTGGAGGAGGGTCTCCCCTGGGACTCAGCTCTCATCCCCTGGCCTGCCTGGGCATGCTGTGTGTGGCCTCTCATGGGGGTGGTGTAGGGTGGTGCCAGGGACCTGATGGTGCAAGTACTCCCCTCGCATCCAGAAATGAGCAGCATTCACTAAAGGCAGCATCCGTCCTGGAAGTGCCCTGCAGACTTGCTAGGAAATTAATAGCTCTGTTTCCTCCCTCTGTGGTGCAGAATTGTAATTCTTCTGGCACAACGAAGAGCTCTGCCCAGTGGTGCAGGAGGGACGGATGGGAGCAGGCTCTGCAAAAGGACATTTAGAAAACATTTATCACAGGGGGACCAGCAGGAATAATGAATAGCTCCCTGTGCACAGATGGGACAGGCAGGAGGTGAAACCTGTGGACAGTCCCTGCACAGTACCAGGAGGTGCTGCTGGAGCCCACGGGCAGCTCCTGTGACCCCCTGGATGGAGAGCATTGCAGGGAGTTGGAAGGAGGGAGGGCATCTCCAGGCAGGGGTTCACCTTATTCACCTTTTGCCACCTCCCATCGACCTCCCAAATCCTCCCAACCCACAGACCCTCTGTGCCTTTGGGGACTTCTGAGGGCAGAAAATCCCAATTTGGTCTATGATTATTTTATCCAAATCACCAGGTTGATAAGTACCCAGGAGCAAGTTTAGAGTGTTTAAATGAAGAAATAAAAAAAAAAAAAAAAAAAAAAAAAAAAAAAAAAAAAAAAAAAAAAAAATATAAAACATTAGCCNAAAAGGCAAGTAAAGAAACTGTTACAGCATTAGCCGTTTCCTTGATATTTTAATTAAATTCTTTGAAAAGAGTCTAAACATTTCCTGCCTAAATGTTGCAGCTTGTGGCCTGGGCACTGATTGGTCCCTGCTCCACAGCCTCTCCCTTTCTGTAGGAGCCCAACTTTGGGTCTGATCAGTCCCAAACCAGGAAATCACTGCAGTGGGGTCCAACCAGCCCCGGCAGCTTCCATGCCCTGGGCCAGGGGCTTTGCCGAGCTGCCAACCCACAGGGACAGGCAGGAATACAGGCTCTGAGGCAGTTTAATGCCACGCTCATTTGTGGGTTTTATTCCCCTCTTGCCCATGTTGCCCCTCCCCTTCTGTGCTCTGAAAATATAAACCTGCATCACAACACTACTCTGGGCTCTGAAAGTCATCAGTCAAAGGCGTGTAAAATATGTATTTGTAACAGGAACACAAATTCATCATCTTTGGAACAAGTAAATACTTCCTATTTTGAGTTCCATGACAAAGTGTGCATCAAGACGTATTATGTAAAATGGACAAGTTAAATTCAATTGGGCCTGAGTTAACATCAGCATTAGAAACTCGACTTCTGCATTTCCTAGATTCTGAAATTTCCAATCCATAATATCGCTGGTAGGGTCAGGTTGAAGAGATTGCTTTTCATACTTGGGGTCCCCATGCTTCATGCAGGACATTTTCTAAAGCGTGTGGTGCTTGACACTCCCAAAGAGCGGCACTCATCAGTGCTCAGCACAGAACGTGCTCACGAGGTATCCACAACAGGCAACTGTGTCTCATTTGAGTAGGTCATCCCTGACCTTCCCAGGTATTTGGGTGCTCAGCACAAGCATTTGGGGGTCAGCAGCACAGCTTGTGCCACTGAGGAGGGGACGTGGATGGCAAGGATCTGCAGCTCCATGGGAAAGCAGCCCCTGCCTTCCCTGAGCAGGGAGCCGGGAAGCTCTGCACTCCCACACCTACTCACCCCAGAGTGTGGGCTCCCTCCTTTCCCCTGTGGTTGTTTCCAGCCTTTGTGCTGCTTTGGGGTTGGTCTCTCACCTCTGGCAAGTTGAGGAGCAGAGGTTTATGCAGCATGTGCAGCTTCTCTGGGAATGACAGAGACAGCTTTCTGTAATCATAAAGGAACACATTCACCTGGAGATTGTTAGCTCAGACCCCTTGGTGAAAGTATGCTCATTGAAATACATCTCAACTCTCTCACAGAAAAGGTAGAAATTCCTCTGCTATTCCTCTCCAATGTTTTATATAACAAGCTGCTGAGCTCCAAGCCCTGATCTCAAACAGATACTTATTCAAGGCTCGAGATTTAACCATTATTTTTGAAAGCATGGTTGTTATTTTCCTTGTTACATTTTAGAGAGGTGGGGGGGGGGGGTTGGTTTTCTGGCCCTTACCTAGCTTCACTATGGGTTGCTCTCCATCAGGGCTCATCCTGTGCCCAGCCAGGACCAGGGCTGTGCTGATGTACCCCCCTCAGTCCCTGCTGCCCCCCAATGCACCAGCCTGTGGGGTCACTTCTCACTGGGCAGGCCAGCCCTCACCCAAAGCTGAGAGAGGGTCTGCAGGAGTCTGCCCCTGATGAGAAGCTTTGCTCCTGCTGCTGATTTTGGAGCAGAGCTGGGGATGAAGTGAGGGCTGGGACCTGCTCAGAAGTGAAAAGGCTTCAGCATGGATGCTCCAGCTCATGGTGGGGATTATGGAAGCAACTTGTGACCTGCAGTTGGTCTCAGGTCTTCCAGCTGGCAGACACTGAGTGGCACCTGAGGACAGTCCCATAAATGTCCAGGGTTCCTGTGTCGGCTCCTGACCCATCCACAGAAGAACCACGTAGAGTTCCAGGGCTGGAGCTCAGTGTGGAGCACTGGCAGCCCTGTGATGCTGGCAGGGGGGGCAGTGGCTGGTTCCCTGTGAACCTATTCCCCTGCACAGCCTGCAGTGCTGTCCCCACAGTGCAGCCAGGCCCCAGCTCCATCACTGGGGTCTGGGGGCTGCCACTGGCACCCTCCCTCTGAGCACCCTCACAGAGCACAGGGCAGCAGGGCAGCTGAGGTTCCTTAGGCCTTCAATCCTAGCAGAGCGCAGACAGGAGCACGGTGTGTTTGTTTTTGAACAGGGCACATGTCACAGTAAATGCCAGCGGCCTTGGTGCTTAGAATAATAAATGTGCAAACAGCAATTAACAGTTGCGTCTTCTGCGCACATGCAAAGGACATAATTAGCCAGTTCCATCTGTTAATTATACCTGGCATGGTGCACATATTCATATCCCAGCCAGAACTCAGAGAAGGAAGGTGAACTTGTGCAAGCAAAGCTCCTCTCATCCAAACATTAGATCCCTTGAGCCTCATCTCCCCTCTCTTGCGTGTTGCTCAAAGCAGCAGGGCAGCAGCTCCCAGCCCCTGCTCCAGCCCCTCACTGGGGCTCTCCCTCGTGGCATTTCTCCACTTTGTGAGGCCCCAGCAACAGCTTCTCACTGGAAATATCTGCAGAGCCCTTGGAAGCGTTTTCCAGGGACAGTTTGGCTCAAAGCCCATCCAGGGTGGCTTTGAACAGGGTGGCTCCTGTACTGCAGCAGGAGGTCTGGGTCAGACCCTGGGGACTGATGAGGCTGAGCCCAGCTCAGACAGAGCAGGAGCATTACATGGTGCTCTGGCAGTGCCTGGAGCATTCTCCCATGGGATTTTTTAGCTCCAAGGAGGTGGAGGTGGATGTGGCTGTCTTGCCACAGAGCAGCTGTGCCCGAGGGTGCAGGCAGTGCTGCGGGAAGGGGCTGGAGGCAGTGCCAAGGAGCCCAGCTTGAGGGCTGCTGCCTGGGGACCACCGGCCCAGCTCCCACCCCTGCCAGCTCTACCATTAAGAGTAACTCCACATTCCAGTGGGGAGGGCAAAGACCAAGCCCTGGCTCACAGCCCCACTCCTGTGTGCTAATTTCAAACAGACTTGCAGGATGTGCTCTCATGGATCTAAGCAAGCAGCAGAATCTTAACTATCAGAGCTCCTTGCTGGCTGATAAAATATGGATAAAGGAGCCATCACTTCAGAGCAGCAGGAAGAAAAATAATTGCCAAGGTTGGCTCTCATTTGAATATTGTTAAAACCCTTGTAGCGTGGCGATGGCTGCTGCAGGTTCATTCTGCTTCTGGGAATAATTTTGCCAGACAAGATTTCACTCTGCACAGAGCAGTGGTAACAAGGGGTGCCTGATAATTGCCCCAGCAGTCCCAAGTGGTCTGCCTGCTCCAGCCAGGTCCCCTCCACCCTGGCAGGGGGACCTCGGGTGTCACAGCCCCACGCACCAGTTGGGAGCAGCCTCTGCACGGGGCAGCAGCGGGAAATGGTGCGAGCATGGAGGAAGGAGCCACAGAGAGAGGAACCGAGTTTTGGTGTGATTTGGTTTTGTTTGAACAGGCTTTTTAGGGTGGGGTTTTTGTTGTTTTTTTTTTTCCCCCCGAGCTGGTGCAGAGGCTGACAAGGACGGTAAAGTGACACTGACTAATTGAATTCTGAACTAGCAGGAGCAATGCAAATATCTGACAAATTGATTTAATTGCGTTCACGTACAATAAAGCTGAGATCTAAAAGGTCAGCTAGAAAATGGAAAGGGTCCCTGGAGTGCTAACAGGAGGAAGCTGACTTTAATACACATTCATCACATTTTATCATCTAATTAGTTCACACAATGCCAGACTGATAGACAGAGGCCTAAACAAAAGTATCGATTGATTATTAGCCACATATCTATCATATTGCCTGGAGCTGGCTGTCAGCACGGGCCGGCAACTCCTGCCCAGTGTATCTGCAGAGGGGGGCATTTGATATATAGTTTTTCTATAGCAGAATTTAGACTCTGGAAAGTGTTTTACACAGACACTGAATGATAAAGATCCCTGCAAAAGCTCTCTAGCAAAACCACCATCAAAACCCAGCCAGTCTTGCCTGCATCTAGAATATTTATGAGTGTGTGGGCAGCCAGCCCTGCTGGGTGAGGAGTGTCCAACCCCAGCATTGCTCAGCAATGCTGGTTCTCCTGCCCCTCTAATTCCCTACGGTGCCAACACAGCCCCGGGACGCTTGAGCTCCTTTCACAAGCTGGTCCAGAGCCAGTGCTCCTTTTCCCGGCTGGGAGCCTCCCTGCAGGAGACAGGGCAGCTCCAGGGGCAGCGTGGCATCCCCAGGTGCTGCGGGCTGAGCCCGACATGTGTCTGCTGTGCTGGAGGCAGAGCCCCCGCTCTGCTCTCCGGCCCCTCAGCCGGACTCCTGGGACTAAATTTACTCCTGAGTAGTAAGACGGCAAACTTGTAATTCCATCAGGAGCGGGGGTGGCTCCAGGGCGGCCGGCACGGGTCGGTGTCAGCGGGGGCGAGCTCCGGCAGCGCCGGCGGCCCCCGGCCCATCAATGCCGCGCACTGGGGCTCGGGCAGGCGGGGGTGGCTGCCCACAGGGCTCCTCACCCCGCCGCCCGCAGCTGGGACCGGGGCCGGCCTGGATGGAGCAAGTGCCGCAGCCCGGGAGCCGCTTTGGAGGCGAGGGGACCCCTCCGAAAACACCGCGCGGAGCACGGGCAAACCGAGGATGCGAACCGAGTCTGCAAAGTCACGCTCCAGTCCTGCCGCACACCTACACCTGCCTTTATTTGCATTATTTTTGTCGGAACATATGGGATGGGACTTCACTAAAGCGGCTCGTTTTCCCTTTTCCTTTTTCTCGGGCTTTATTAATTTGTATTCGAGATTATCTAATCATTTGGGCTTTAAATATCTACGGTTAGAAAAAAGAGATTTGACTATGGCCTGATTCAGAAGAATTAGCTTCTGCAAAGATTGACATGTTCAACAGCTGCCAAAATAACATCAGGCTTGCAAAGAAAATGTCTTCACTTTTTTATTGTTAAAAAGTGAGTGGAGCTAATGACGGGGATGGGGGCATTGAACGTGTGCACAGACTGTGCTGGATGCAGTTGTTGGTTACACTGAGCAGAGCAGTTCAGCATCAGCGTTCGGCGGGGTGGGTGCGGGTCGGGGAGCCCAGGCCAGACCGGGCTCACCCGGGGCGGCACCTGTGGCACAGCAGCCGCGCCTCGCTNGAGACCTCTGCGGTAATGCAAGGGGTCCCACGGAGGCTGTGGGGCCTGCCCTGCCCTGCCCTGCCCTGCCCTGCCCTGCCCTGCCCTGCCCTGCCCTGCCCTGCCCTGCCCTAGGACTCCCCTCTGCCATCGGGGAAGGAGCCCCTTCCTGCAGCCCCCCAGCACGCTCCGGCTGTTCCATCCTCATCTCCCAGTGGCATTCCATCCTCGCTCTCAGCAGCTCCAGGAGGGAAGCTGGGCCTGGGCACACTGGGATGAGCAGGCTCGAGAACAAGGCTGGCTCTGCAGCCTGGTGTGGCTCTGACCTGCAGAACGCTTCCGACATTCCGGTGTTTAGCCTGACCCTCATTATCTCTCTCAACAGACTACCACAGCTAATTTATTTTGAACAAAGCTAGAAATAAAAGGATAATCGGGTTATCCCAAGTGACAGCTGCAACATCTGTATTTTCTGATACACTGGCACATTTGTTTTACAGAATATTGTAACGAAGCTGGAAAACTTGTCAATGATATTTCTTCTGTCCCTTCCTCAAAGGAGCAATAGTTGGCTCTCCAAAAGAATATAAATTGATGCCAAATATGGGAAACAGGGTTTTTCTGCAATATCTGTCATTTGTTCCTGACAACCACCTCCCTGCAGCAGTCAGCACATGTGGCCCCAGCCCTTCCCTGGCTGGTGGGCAGTGTCTGGAGCTGCCTTCTGGAAACTTCACATCCCCAGCAAGTTGGGTTTCCAGCCAGAGCCCCTCACGGAGCTGCCCCCAGGCCTGGAGCTCAGCACTCAGTGGCCCAGACCCCCTCAGTGGAGCAGTGGATGTCACAGTGCCACAGCACCCACAGCCACCTGCTGGCTCCTGCACTGGCCACACATGGCTCCATAAGCCTGTTTGTCCATCTGCAGGAAAGCTGGTAGATCTGGTTGGGGTAGGAGCCACTCTGCCACCCAGCACACTGTCCCTGCTCAGCCCTGCCTCTGCCCGGGCACCAGGGCTCTCCTGGAGCCTCTGCAGGACCCCCTATGTCCTGTGCTCTCCTGTGGATCATTTCTCTGCACACACAACTGCCCTGTGGCATCTTCTGAGGCCACCCAGGGCTCCTCATCACCCAGAGCATCCCTGACAGGCACGGGCAGAGCCCCTGGCCCCTGTGCTGGCCCCTGTCCCTGGGGTTCTGGGGGCAGGATCTGGCCTCCAGACAGGGTCTCTGTGCAGGTGCTGGAGCAGCTCCCAGCAAGCAAAGCTGCACAACAATTGCAGATTTTCTATTTATGCTCTTTTTTGCTTTCAGCTCTTTAGCTCTGCTTATTCTGCAGGGATTATGTGCTACTCACTGCTGGCCTATTGCTTCAGTATTTTAATTCCTTTTTTAGCTGTAAACCCATTTTCCACACTCTTTCAAGGAAAGCAGCAGCCACCACCGATTGCTGCTACTGCCAAAGGTAGACCAGCATCTTCCCAGCTCCAGGGCAGGACCTGTGAGGGGCCCTGGCAGCAGGAGGTGCTGGCTTTGCTGACTGTGACAGCAGAGACTCTTCCTGAAGTCCTGATGGAACTTGGGGCAGCTCTTGTTACAAATTTTACTTTCCCAGGGATGTTACTTTTATCCCAATCAGTGGCTGTGGGTCCCTGTGGGCCTGGCTGTGGTTGTCCCAAGGGGGACACTGCCAGTACAGGACCACAGGGGGTGCTGGCTTGGGTGACAATCCACGATTCCCCAATTTTCATTTAAATCGAGCTTTGCGCTGCCTTGATGAGGGAATGTATTAAAGCCAGGATGGCTGATGGTTTTTAAATAAATTCCAAGATGAATTCCACACATATCCTGCATTAATGTGGAAGGTGGAGATAGAGGCTGGTGTGAGCTGAAGCAGAAAGTATACTGTAAATTGAGGCTTGGCACCAAATATAAATGGTGAAGGTTGCTGAGTGCCAATAACAGTAAATCAGGCCTGAGCAGTGTAGTGAAAAGCAGCCAGAGGGATTGGCCTCTGCCCAGGCAGGGGCACAGCCCTGGCACTCGGGAGCACTGGGGACACAGCACACGCTCCCCCTGGCCACACTCCCGGGGGCTGCCCAGCCACAGCCTCCCCTGGAGCCCCAACAGCCTCGGGAGCAGCTGGGGGCCAGCAGGTGCCACTCGGGGCAGGAACCCAGCAGTGAGCACAGGGACAGTGACTCAGAGCCTGCAGGACAGCCCCAAAGTGGGTGTGAGCCCAGCCCGGGCACTGCCAGCTGCTGCCAGCTGTGGTCCCACACAGGGCCCTCCGTGCCAGGGAGATGCTGCTTTGCACCAAACACTGCCTTGGTGCCTTGGCAGGAATTTTAAGTGTCTCTGCTGAGGACACACCATGTGCCATGTGCACAGGGAGGATTCCCTGTGCCTCTCCCGTGGGAAGGTGCAGGGGTTAAGGAGTTTCTGAGGCTTTTGCTCCCCAGGTAAGGAACGGTGATTGTATTGGCAGCAGAAGAGCAGAGGAGAAGGGAGAGAAGGAAAATGACCACAGGAAGACAATTTTGAGAAATTGAAAGGTAAATCAGAATGTTTTTATAATGAAAAAGGAACTTGTGCAAAATTGGTTTTGATTAATTGTCAGTTAACTGAACTTATTAAATTGAAATTATTTTTCAAAGGAACACATCTCCTGCCTAGAGAGCAGGGAGGTGTCAAACACACATTGCTGGCAAAGTTTGGTGTCAGGTCCACCCAAGCAGGAAAAGCAAGGGGGGAGTTGTGTGCCCAGCCTTTGCTCAGCCACTTTCCTGGGGGCTGTTGGGGGATAACAGGAGTTTTGGAGTGGGGCACTCCAGTAGAATCTTGTGGTAAATTACCAGCAGGTCACGTCCCACCCACCTCCTCACACAGGAATGCTGTGCCACTGGAGCCTGTGTTACCACACCCTGTGCTGCTGTGCTCAGCCTGGCTCCAGGCTCCCCATGTTCCAGTGGCAGAGGGAGCTGTGAGGTGCAGTGAGGATGCCTCAGGTAATCACTGGCTCAGGATCACTCTGCACAGTTCTGCAGCCCTGAGAAAGACCTGGATCGATGGCAGCAAGGTGGGACAGCAGCTTTTGACTGCCAGGACTGAGGATCAGAACTGGCCCCAAGTTCCTCCTGGAAACCCAGCTGGAGTGGGGTGCTGCCAGTGATGCTGGGCTGCAGCATCTGCTCCTCAAAGGCACAGCAGCTCCAAGGTCACACACAGAGGAATCTTCAGGACTTAGTGCCAGCACTAATCCCAGGTCTGAGTCTCAGGAACAAGTCCTGGTTTGTAAAAACATCCCCCAAATCATCCATGTCAGCGCACTCTTCCCAGGCTGGGTTATGCCGTGACAGCAGCCTGATTCCTCTGACCTGGAGGATTATTCCAGATTTATGCTGGGATGTGAGAAAATCAAGGACTGATCAGGCCTGATGGGAACAGAAGGCAAATCCCAGCTGTCTTCCTAACGTGTCCCTAATAATTAAAACCTTTTAACGTAATAATTTTGCAAACAGATTTATCACAAATGGTCTGACAGCCAGTCTGCTCCTGGAAATCACTCTTCCCATCCCCAGATGGGAGGAATCTACAATACAGGGCTTTTGTGATGGTCCCAAATTCTCAGTTTCCAGAATTCCAACACCAGTCCCAGTCCCCTTGGCTTGCTGGTGCCTCTCCTGAGGAAGGTGAAGTCAAACAGTCACAGGCACTTCAAATCCTTGGGGCAGGAATGGCCCCAGTCTTCCCAAGATTTAGGTGGGCAACTTTCAACCTGCAGAAGGTGTTTACCAGGAAATGATGAGCACTCACTGAAACTCCATGGCAGTGCCATTGCCTCAGGTCCTTGAGGATCAATTTCCACATGGATCACTCCAGCTGTGCTCTTGGCAGGGTGATGTGATTCTCTTTTGTGTAAACAGCCATAACTTCAAAATTACTCAGGAAAGACAAGAGACCTCAAGAGATGTGTAAATGACCAACTGTCTCATTAATCAGACACAAATGCAAGTCCAGCAAAGGTTTTGGTTGCTGAGCTGGAAAACGCTTAAATTTATTTATTGAGACAGCAGGAATAGTGGATCCCTGCCCAGGACTAGGAGGTCCAAGAGCTGGGATGTGCCATGCTGGCAAGTGGGTCTGGAGTGCTGCTGGCCTGGGCACCCATGTCCTGCACTTGAGTTTGCTCCTGCCTCACCTGAGCCAAGCTCAGCCCTTCCACAGTGGGAATCAGAGCCCAGGAGCATCCTGAGAGCTGGACCCCACGTTTGCCACAGAGCTGCTCTGGTTGGGATTGTGGCAGTCTGCCTGGATCAGTGGGAGCACAGGCACGGAGGAGCCGGGCTGTGTCTGCATCACTGAGAGCTACAGCAAGGCTGTGCCATCCATCCTCCCAGGTTGCCATGCCAACCAAGAGGAGACAAGAACCGATGTAATTTGCAGAATCACCCTCTTGACACAAAATCCAAGCAGCTTGTGAGAAGTAGGGTGAAAGATGTCAAGGGATCAGGGAGAGACTCTCAGTGCCTCTCTGCATCCAGCGCGTGGCTGTGTTCCATTTCCCAGAAAGGATTCTGACACCTCTGCTGCAGAGCTGGAAGTACAGGACCCAGACACCTGCCCATGGGAAGGTCACCTGGCAGTGGGAAAGCAGCTGGAAGCCCATGGGAAATCTCAGCACAACGTACCTCAGCATGTGGTGCTGTGATGACCTGGCTGGGTCACTGACCCACTGCTTGGAACTGCCTCAGGAGCTTCAGTCTCCTTCCCCCATTGCAAGGAGAGCGGGGAGAGAAATGGTGGAAACTGCAAAGCCCTTTCTGCTCTTCATCCTCTTATTGTCATGCTTGAAGCCAGCTGGGACTATGGATGATGAAGACTCAGCATTGTTCCTCTGACCAGCCTCTGCCTGAACTTGCAGCCCAAGGAGTTTTTTTCCCTGGAGAAATATTCAAAGGGCTGGAAGTGACTGCCTGTGTGAAGGTCTTGCTCAATAGCTGATCACATCCATGAAGCACAATCCATCATGTCCAGTCTTCCCTGGAGCCCTCCAGGTTTGTCTTTCTGAGTGCATATCCTATTTGTATCCTAGAGAATGACACTGGAAACACCGGAGCTCCATGCTGTGCTGCCAGGAGCGGGGCTTGCCCCATGTGGTTCCCCAGCCCCAACCACCCGTGCAATGGGGAACAGGGCACAGGGCTACCTGTGCCATTTCCTTGTGCCCAGTTGGGGGTGTCCCCCAACAAGGGGATCACAGAGGTAACAACGAACAAAAAATTATTTCTTCAAACATCCTTTGGTGATGCTCCATCTTCTTCTGCAACAGGCTCAGCTCCTCGCTTTTCTTTCCACCTCTGTGCAGTGCTCCAGCCTGGGTCACACTCACAGCAGAGACCCTGTCACCCTCCATGTGTGCTGTGTGGGGCTCTGCTCCTGCCTGGGGTCCTTCCTTGCCAGTGTGATGGATGTGGCAAATGAGTCATGGGGCCTCAGTATTCTGAGCAGCTGCACAACTTTTAATTCCATGTTCCTCCTTCAACCTCTGATCTGAAATCTGAAGAAATACAGATGGCTTTTGGAAGGGTTTTTTGGGGTTTTCATGGCTGTTTGGAGCACCTGAGATTACAGGATCAGGTCTGAGCATCTCAGCACTGGGCTGCCATCATCACCAATCAATATCCCAAATTACCTCTTCACACCAAAGGTGCTGTGCTAATTTTCATGGATCCCCTGTATTTCATGCCCTTGGTGTCCTGTCATGCACTGGTAGTTTTAGCCCACAAGCTGGAGTGCAATATGCTTATGAGTAATAGCATCTTATTGGAGTGTAAAGATGTTCCTATTTCACTGATTTATCCTGCACTTAAACTAATTCAGAATTCACTTACTTCAGAAGTACTGGAAGCAAAATGCTCTCTGTAAATAGCCTCGCTTTTCTAAACTGATATCTCTGAATGGGAAGATGGAATAACTTGCACTATCTATTTTCCCTCAGAGGGAGCATCGCTGTATTATTTTGACTGTTTTCCATAATGAGAGCTATAGTTGATTCTTCTCTAAGAAAGGCTCATGGTCTGGGAAGGACTATTTGACCTTTATGGTGGAGTCTTTAGGAACTCTGCTCAGGTGAAGCTGAAGTTTGTTTCAGCAGTGTCAGGCATCCACTCTGCTTCCAGCCCCCTGCACAGTGCCCGACTGCAAGCCCTGAGCCCCTTGCTTTGGCATCATGGAGCCTTTTAGCTTTTCCTTCCCTTAAACATTCCCAAGACTCTCTCAAGTTTATAGGCTGTCATTCCCACATCATGGAAAAAAACCTGTGCCTGGCCAGGAGCAGTTGCATTGCTCAGCTATAAAGGGGAGAAACAAGGAAGGGGCAGGGGATGTTCCAGCACAGTGCCAGCCTTTCATGGGACAGGGACAAGGAGAGCAGGTGGTAAAGGGCACAGTGATCCCTGCACAGGTATTTCAGCTCCATCACAGTGTCCTTTCCCTGCCCTGTCCTGAACTCTGGGCAGGACTCAGCTGCTTTTCCTTCTGGGTCACTGCTCCAGTTTGGAGCCAGTCCAGGGGCTCCCCAAAATCCCTTCTGGGGATTGGAGCAGTCCTGGGAGCTGAGTGCCACAGCAAGGACAAACCCTGTCCATGCTGGCCAGCCTGCTGGAGTTGTTGGAATAGGGACCAGGGTGGGGAGGGCTGGGGGCTGCTGTCTCCTCCTGCTGCCACAGCCCTGGCAGTGCCCAGTGGGGCCAAGCCCTGGTGTTCCCAGCTGTGGGTACAGAGGAACAGGAAGGTACAGAGAAGTGCAGCAGGGCAGGGGGGGCAAGTGCAGGCTGGTTGTGGCCCTGACAGCCCTGAGAGGAGGTGGTGTGAGGACACAGGGACTGTTCCCTGGGATCTGTGGGCTGGAACTGCAAGTAACACCCTGGCCTGACGTGCACTGACACCAGCTTGCCCAGTCAGCCTCCCAAATGAAGCCAAATGTTTTTTACATGAATCAGTTCTACCTGGAACTCACTCCTGCAGCTGGACTGGATCAAAAACTGGAAACATTTGCTGTGTTCTCACCAGGGGATAAGCTCAGATTGCAGGATTCATCAGAGAGGACTACATGTGCAAACACCCATTTTGTTGCCTGGTCCTCATCATCCCTCAATGTTCTGTCCTCCAGAGCAGGACTGCTCCATCTCTGGCAGCTATAGGATGGGAAATATAATCTCCAGGGAATGCTTTCAGACTCAATCCCAAATGAAATAATTCAAAATCCTGAAAGAAAGAGTTCCCTCAGGACCCAAGAGAGCAGAGCCCTGCCAAGGAGGTGGCATGGGTGTTTCTGAAGAATAAATCTTAGTGGTAGCACACTGGGTACCTTGTTACCAGGCAGAGTGATAAATTAGGCAGCTCACGGAAGAGCTACAGAAATTATGAGGTAGGTGGAGGATCTATCTAATAAGCAGGGATTACATTACTGAAATCAGCAGGGCTTGGCTGAGTGGCAGGTGAGGAGGGAGAAGGAACCATACAGGGAAGGGGAGGGATGAGAAAGAACAGAAGATTTCCAGGGACTCACACTTGGCATTGCTGATTCCAGCAAAGGGCAGAAGTGCCTGTCTTTGCTCCATGGCCCAAGATGGCCATGTAAGGGAGAAGAAAAGGGAGAAGAAAAGCACCTTGGCTATTGCTCATGGGGAGCTGAATCCCCTTGAACAAACGGCTGCAGAGACTGGACTGGCCATTCCCTCTCTGAAAGCTCCCACAGTGCCTGAGGAGCACCTCAGAGCACGGCGTGAGGCAGCTGGCCCCGCTGGAGCTGGGGCTGCATGCCTGCAGGGGCACCGGTCACTGACCACCACGGCTGGAGGAGTCCTGCAGCAGGGATGGGCTGTGCAGGGCTCTAGCATCAGGCCCATCCCCTTGGACAGCCCAGCCGGGAGCCCTGGCACGGCCCCTGCAGCAGGGATGTGCATTTTAGTGAGCACAGAATGTGTTGGTGAAACGTTTCTAATCCAGCCTCCTGGTACTAAAGTGGCAGCAGGCCATGCAGCAGATGAGCTGTGGCCAAGGTCCTCGGCTCTACACTCTTGGTAGGTGTGTCCCACTTCTTCCCATTTCAGCATTTCCCCCGGTGCTTTAGGGACTCTTCCAGCACCGAGTGAGCAGGGGACTAACCGTGGGAGTCACAGGGGTCAGGTGGCACAGTAGGGAGGCCAGGTGCTCTCCTGGCTGTCCTGTTGTGTGTTTGTCCTTGGCTGACTGGCTCCATGGTGTTCTGATGGCTCAGAACAAACTCCCTGCAGCCAGCACTGTGAAGTCCCTGGCAGCAGCAGGGCAGGGCCATGCTTGAGTCACAGCTGCCCTGGAGGCAGCCCTGGCTGTACAGCTGAAGTGACACAGTTGGGGCTGGTCTCTTCATGATGCAGCCTCTGCAGCCTCTGCCAGTCTCTGCCAGCCTTTGCCAGTCTCTGCCAGCCTCTGCAGCATATGCCAGCCTCCACCAGGCTGCAGCCCTGGGTGCAATGCCCTCATCAGGGCTGGGATCGGACAGTGTGACTTCTGAAACTGGGATCAAAGTCAGTCCGTGAGCACAGGTGATCTCTGCCTCCCTCCCTGCCTCAGTTTCCCTCCCTGCAGCCAGCCGATGATGGTCAGATACTTTGCAAATCTGAGACAGCTTCTCTGTGGCTGCTGTCTTCTCCTTTGTGACCATGATCACTGCTTAGCCCAGGATGGAGACAGCCAGCTATCACCGTGCTGAGCACAGCTCTGGCTTGTCATCCTGCCACGCCATCAGCAAAGGGCTGCCTGCGCAAGCCCTGGTCCTCATTCTGTAAGAACCGAGATTAAAGTGGGAGATTATCTCCTGATCCTGTGCAGATAGAGCCACTCACCCATTTACAGGGATGAGCCTCTGGCAGATGGGATGGGTCCTGCCGTGCCCTTCCCTCGGGGAGAGCGGCCCGTCCATGCCGAGCGAGAGGCTTGGCCCGGGGCTTGCAGAGAGGAGCATCTCTCGGGGCTCTGAGCTTGCACTGCAGCCCCCCCGAGCAGGATATAGCAACGGCTGAGCCCCCTGCAGCCCTGCTGCCAGGGCCGTGTCCCTGGGGTGCTGCCTGCGCCAGGCTGGGCTCTGGGAGCAGGGTGCCTCTGCCTCTCTCCATCTGTTCTCCCCAAGGAGAGACAAGGCTGGCTCTCTGCAGCACCACACGGGCAGTGGTTGATTGAAGGAAACGCGAGGGGAGGAGGGGGAGCCCCAGAACTACAAGGAGAGGTTTAGAGGGAACAGATCTGTAATTCAGATGTTCAACAATGGAAGGAAAATTTCCTGGTTTCAATTTTTTCTTGACTTTCGTGAGGACTCCTTTGTCCCAACAGTGACAGAGGAAAGCAAAGATCCTGCAGCCCCTACACTTCCCGTGTTTGCCACAGCTACTCTGATTGCTGGGACAGTGGGAGCCAGGGGCTTTTAGCTCCTTTGGGTGTGCAAAGGCAGACTTCAGGAGCTGGTGGGACCTTGAGGGACCATTTGTGTCACCTGTGAGTGCCCCTTTTATCCCCTCTTGCCTCTGCTAGCACACACCTCTCAGGCTGACTGGCTTTCCCTCTGGCTCCACTTTCAGGACTATACACTGGATAAACCATGATCCACAGCATATTTGTGGCACATGCATTTTTCTAAGTCCAAGAGCTGTTCCTTTTTTTTTATAGCAACTGCTAACAGCGTGTCAGTGGAACAGTGGGTTTGGTACCTGAGCAGCTTGCCCGGTGATGTCTTCTTCCACCTTTGTAATTTTAGGTCAAGGAAATGAATGTAGGTTCCCAGACTGTGCAGTTTAGATCACAGGAGCTGCTACTAACAACCTTCAGAATTACCAATGACTAAACCTGAAGCTGTTTCCATGAATGGGAAAATGGCTTGACAGAGTGGAATGCCACTGCAAAACATCTTGAATGGTTTTTTTGACTGGAGTTTAAATGTCATTGCGGTTTTACTGGTTTTTGCTATTCAGTATATATTTACAAACTTTATTCATCCCCTGAAGGATGTAGAGCACTGTGTGCATTAATCCACTTCTTTTCAAGGTGTTTCATTGCTCCTGTTGACAAGTAAATAATGAGGAGGAATTATGGGCGGTTAGCCTATGAAGTTTCCTGAAAAATATAATCCTAGTGTTTGTAAAAGTCTGGGAATTGAGGTGATAATCTCTGGAATTTAGCCTTTAGCAGAAGCAATAATCGGGGTATTGGCATGTAGAGATTCTCAGGCCAGAGGCTCTCCTGCAGGGACCACATCCTGGCTCACAGTTGGGCCCAGTTCTTTACAAAGAATTCCAGTTGCAGTGTAAAGCCTTCCAAGAGAAGTGTCCTGTGATATTCCTTCACAAATTATTACAAAAGGAAATTACTGTCCTTGTTAAAATACACCCTTTTCATTGCACTCAAATGAGTCTAATTCCAGATTCTCTTCAATGGATCTTGTTAAGCCTTTGATAGATTAGAGAGCCCTTTCCTGTTAGAGGGCTCCTGCTCTTCTCGGTGCTTGTGAATGACAACAGGAGCATGGAACTAGAAGGGACAGCTTGGGCCATCAAATCCCATTTCCCTGCAATTGCTGGCAATGATGTTATAAAGTCCATTTCAAACTCAATCTTAAAACTAATTGCATACCTTGCCCCCAATGCTCCTCTCAGGAATCTGTTCCAGAACAACATTTCACCCACTGTTAGAAACCATCTGATTTTCAGCCAAAAGTTATTTGTGCCAACTCATACCTCTTTGTTTTTGTGCCAGCACAGACTATTATCTGAGGCCATTTTCCTCCTTTCTTGGTGCTCATCTGCTTGTGTGTTTAGAGACCAGGGAAATACTCTGCAGCTCCCCTCTCACTTGGCCAAATATGCCCAGGCCCTCTCAGATGGGCTCTGCAGTCTGAAGATTTCCTTGGAGTCTGACTCTGCCCTGCTTCTCTCCCAGTTTCTGTTCCTGGAGCACAGGTGTGAGAATACTGGAGCAGACAATCCCCTGTCTAAGCAGTGAGCATGCCAGCACTCAGTCATCCCAGCCTTGGAGTGGAGCTCTGCCTCCCCCCATGATCCAGGCCACCAGCCTTTGCATGGCACCAGCTGGGGCAGCAACACCTCTGAAAGGGCTTCCCAGTCTATTATGTGTGAAACATGGCTCTAACTGGAGCCTGGCCATCAGCATGTGAAGTCAGACCCTGGCAGCTGGTGCTGTGGGGAAGGGCTCTCAGCTGCCTACCATGACTTAATGTCACATGTCCCCATAACCAAGATTCTGGGACAAATCTCAGCACTGCTGTCCCTGTAGACATGAGAGTATCACAGGCATATTGCCCAGGTGGGGCAGCCACGAGTCACGCCAGGTGATGGGAACTTAGAAAATCCTGCATGCAAGGGGTGGCTGCTCCACAGTCACCCATAACAAAATTCCTTTCCCTTTGTTAAAATCAACTGATCTTGATCCCTGCCAAAATGTGGGGCGTGAACTAAGTGATCCACCCAGTCAAGCCAGCCAGGCAATTCCCAGTTGGCCTTGCTAGACTGGCCATTGCTGCCTGCCTGGGAAGCGCTCCCATTGCTAATTGATGTGCCTTGGAGAGGCAGGTATGCAGGGTAAATACAGAAGCCTTTAAGAGCAGAACTGTCAAATAAAGTGTTACACTCCATCAGCTCCTATTGCATCCATGGCTGAACAGCACTAGCCAGCATTGGATAACACTCAGATCTGCTCATGGATGCGTTTGACATCCGCGCAGGAGAAATACACACTCGGTGATGAATCAGGAGCCGAGCCCAGCAGCAGGCATTTAAGGCTGAACCATTTGTTTTAGAGGGCTTTACATTCTGGTTATAAAATTTCCTCTGGGCTGGAAGCTGGTGCCCAAGAAGAAATTGTCTCTCTGTTTTGTGTGGTTTGCTGTAAATCCTGTTAGTCTTCTGTGCAGCATGTCACAAGAGTCAGACACAGGGATGTCAAGCTGGGGCATTCTGCTAAGCACTGCAGTTTGGGTGTGTTCTCAGTGTCAGAAAGACCAAAGCACTGTGACTTCATTAAATAGAGTCTAGTTTGAGGTTTATCTTATTTTTGAAACTGAAAACTATTTGGGTTTTGGCTTGGGTTGGGTTAGGGTTTTTTTGATATTGGGAAACTTGAGAGCAGGCTTGTGGCTGCCAGTGGGCTCTCTGTGGGTTCTCCAGTTTGAAATAAACGTGTCTCCATGTATGGAAGGATTCATCTCTCTCAAGGTAAATCCACACATACCAGAACAATTATCGCAGAGGCCATGTGTATGTGCTAAGCAGAGCAGCCAAGTGAACTTGCTCTGCCAGGGCTTCCTGGGAGCGTCCGTCTGTCCGTCCCCACTCCTGCAGTCTGACCCACACTGCACCGACTGGGATCCTCATCTAAGGTTCAAGCCTGAATTCCTAACTTGCAGCAGCCTTCCTGTAGGCTCGGGCTGCCCATGACAGGAGCCGAGCTCCCCCCGATGAGTGCCTGGGGGGACACCCGAGGCCAAGCGCTGCTGCCCGGGGCGCGGGGCTGCCCTGCAGCGCCGGGCTGGACTCGGCGGGAGGCGGCGGGGGACGGGATTCGCTTCCGTCAGCTCCAGTTAGTCCCCAAACATTCACATTACTGTAAGGCAGTTGGAAGGAAATCCACAAGTCACAGGAAATGATTTACAGGACACAAGACACTGCATTTCAGAGGTCTCATGTGTGCCATAAAAAATATATTATGAAGGAATTATCTCCGTTGGAACTGGAGCTGCACAGGGAGAATGCATGTCCAGCTGAGAGCAGCATTGAGCTTTTTGTTCATTATGGGAAACATTGGTGCTTTTCCTCTTTTATTATGAATACATTTCTCAGCTCTGGGTAGCTACCTAATACTGGCACTTAATTTTTGTTTCCCAGTGTTGCTTTTGCAATGAGACCAAGCGTAGATGGGACTCCAAAGGCATGTTGCTCTGGTGGAGCTGGCAGTCCTGAGGGATTTAGGTCAGGCAAAGAGTAAAGTCAGGGCTCTGAATTTTAGGAAAGCAAACTGCCAGCTCTTCAAGGAGTTAGTCAGTGTGACCCTTGGGAAACTGCCCTCAGGGATGAGGAGCAGAGCAGAGCAAAGCTGGCAGGTATTTAAGGGCACTTCCCATAGAGCACAAGAGCTCGGATCCCCAGGCACAAGAAATCAGGCAAGGAAGACAGAAGTCTGACATGGCTGAGGTGGGACCTGCTGGTCAAACTCAAGGGGAGGAATGAAATGCACAGGCAGTGGAAACAGGAAAAGCTATCAGGGGAAAAGTTTAGGGAAACTGCCCGGTTGTGTTGGGATGGAAGCAGGAAGGCCAAGGCTGAAGCTGCGCTTGGCAAGGGACATACAGAATAACAATAACATAACAGAAACAAGAAGGGTTTCTTACAGGTATGTCAACTGAAAAGGGAGGTCAAAGAAAGCAGTGACAGGACAAGGGGGAATGGCTTCACACTTACAGAGGACAAGGTTAGATGGAATATTAGGACGAAATTCTTCCCTGTGAGGGTGGGCAGGCCCTGGCACAGGTTGCCCAGAGAAGCTGTGGCTGCCCCATCCCAGGAAATGTCCAAGGCCAGGTTGGACAGGGCTTGGAGCAGCCTGGGATGGTGGAAGGTGCCCCTGCCTATGGCAAGGACTCTATGACCCTAAAGAATCTTTTACAATTCAAAACATTCCATGGTTCTATGTTCCCTATGCAACAGCAAGTTTTGAAGATGGGCTTCCCCTGTAAAACCTGAGCAATCCCTGGGCTTCCCCTGTAAAACCTAGGCCATGGATCATCAGCTGGGGGAGCACGAGGAAGCTCTGCCAGCTCTCTCCCATCCAGCCTCACCCAGAACACCTCTGTGTGATGGGATGCACAATCCAGCAGTTCCCCAGGCTGGTGAGTGGAGAAGTGTCACTGCCTCCAAACACTCATCCTGCTCACAGACAGGATGAGTTACACAGCTGCACAGCCTGGAGACACAGTCTGCATTTTCCCAGTGCTGGCTCAGAAGTGCAGCTGTGGCACTTCTGTTCACACACGTATGAACATGTAGCTGCTCTGCAGCTTTTGCTGCTGGGCCGAGGTGCTGGCTCTTTCTGTGATCTGCTGCCCTCAGGTAGTGCCGGCAGTGCAGGTGCACAAGGTCAGATTGCTGCTCGTTCACCTGTGAGGGAAATGGCCGTGTTCCTCAATTCATCTCTGTACATGACTCTGCCAGCACTGTTCTGCTGTGGGGCAGGATGCCAAGGAATGTGACATGCCCCAACATCCCAGGGCCACACTTATGATGGAGAGACTCCTGGAAACCCCAGACGAGGTTTAGGAAGAACCTGAGAGACAATAACACATTCCTTCCCCTCACAAAATGCATCCTAAAGCCAAACCTGAGAACTGGAGGTGGGAAGTGACAAAACGTGGAGCTGGAAAGAGGTGATGGCTGCTCCAGAAAACTGTGAGGAGGGAGGCTGTCAGCCCCAGCCTGCTCCACCAAGGCTGGGGACAGAGTTCCTGGAAGAGCATCGTGTGAGGGTGTAATTGGCCCCATCTACTAGTGCAGCTCCTGGCACCTAAACTATGAACCCTCCATGCTTCAAATTAAGTTCCTGCCTGCCACTGCCCACGGTCTGCCATGTCTTCTCAGGATCCCAGGAGAAGGCTGCCCTAAGAAACTGTCCCAGATCCCCATAGGGCCAGAGCCAAGGGACCCAGGCCTGCTGCACGGGACTGTCCCAGAGGACCTGTCCCTTACAGCTGGAGGCTCTGTGCAGGAGCCTCGGGCTGGGGACAGAATGCACTTCGGGAGAGGTGGAAGGGAACACGCCAGAAAAAGGGGCCAAGGAGCTTCGGCACAGTGGTTTTTGGAGGAGAAAAGGAGGAGGATTTGTAGGGTACGGCTGACAGCAGCCCCGTTTATGAGGCTCTGCGCCGTGAGCGCTGCCACAGCGGATGCGGCACGGCGCGTGGGTCTGGGCAGCACAGAGGGCAGGCGGGATGTGGGGCAGCCGAGGGCTGCTC
>WEIU01015149.1:672881-684009 GCA_013389925.1 Aegithalos caudatus
GGGGCAGGCGGAGGTCGCCGGGGACCGCGCCTGGCAGCGGTGGTGATTGAAACCGCGCTGTTCTGGTGGGAAAGCAGGAAATCTCTAATAACATCCCTCTCGGCTGCTCAGAGTGTGTGAGCAGACCGTGGCAGTTCACCTGTACTTGGTGAAAAATACACCTAAATAGGTCGGTAATGAATAATTACTGAAATAAACAAGATCACAAGTTATTCCAGGTGCTGCTAGGGCTGAAGGGCTGAAGGATGCTGCCTTCATGCGAGCACAGGCTTTGCTTCACAAATGAGGTTTACTCTTTATTCAACAAGTTCCATGTCAGGAAGTTTTTTTCTATTGACAAGATCTAATTCTGTTTGTGAAGAAGTCTCTAAATACTGTTGTCTGACGTTGGGTAATATTTTAAAGGAATTCTATGCTAAAAGTCCTGGTTGTTAGAAAACACTGGACTGCGGTAAGGAAGTGTTAAATGTCTTAACAGGTTTAGCAAACCAATGGATTATGGTGGCTCAGTGTTTTTTCCCTCTCTCTTAAAAATTTCTGAGCAGAATGCAGCACATCAGTAGAGCTTAAAAATTCCCAGTAGCACAGTTCAAATACTGGTTGTTGATAAGAACACTGTTCAAAGCAATCCATAGAGGTTCTTGATACAAAGTGGTCTGTGGCTGAGCTGGTGAAGTTCTTCCTGTGGTTAGTATGGCAGCTGCTTAGTTGCTCTGAAAATGAAGCTAAAAATGAGAGGCAGCAGTCTAGTTACTGGCAGGATTATCTGGTCACTCGTTATTAAAATAAAGTACATGGTCAGGGGCATTTGAAAATGAGAAACTCCAGGCAGTTTTCTGTGGGGACTGAGGAAGCAAAGTCTTTGTAACACCTGGTGTGGCATCCGCTTGGCTCTGGTGAAATGCTGTGGGATTTTCTGGAGGGGTTTCAAGAAGGTGGACATAAGCACTGAAAAAGTGAGGTTATCCCTGAGAGTGTTTTCAGTGTGCTGCTCTGATGGGGGAAGAACTAAAGGACTGGCTATGGTTTTGTGTTTATAGATATAATTTCAGACACAGTATTTTATTGTACTGAATTTTCCTGGAAGAACGGCTTACCTTGAAAAATAAGTTTAGAAAACTGGCTAGAAGAGCATAGAAATGGCATATAAAAAAAAGTTTCATTTTATTCAAAATAGGCAGAAGAAGATCAAGCACTGAATAGGATGAGCAGCTGGTTTTTCATCTTTAAAGTTATGCTACTAGAAAAGGGCTAGTGAGTGGGTGTAACTCCTCTCGTGGAGTAAGAGGCGCACAGACAGGTTTTCATTTGCAGAGTGCAGTTTGTATTTTCTATCCCTGCAGCAGCTCTCTGGTGTGTGCTGCTCATTTCAAGTTGCTCAGGCAGGAGAGGGGGGAGAACAGGTTGGGGCACCCTTGGTGTCTGAGAGTCTGGGCAGAGCAGGCTGTGGGATGGGTGCTCTGGGCACAGGGTGAAGAAATGCCTCTGGTGCTCGGTGCCAGTGCAGCCCTGGCTGCCTGACCTGCAGTTACCTCCACACCTGCCCAACCCAAACATGTGCTTCTCCCCCCTCCTTCCAAGAGTGTTCAGCCTCACAGGGGTAGGACTCTGCCGGTGGTCTGTGCCTCAGCAGCAGCCACAACTTCCCTGGTGCTGTGCTGGTCCAGGCTGTCGTCATGGACTGGCTTTTAGTGCCATCAAACACAAACCAAAAGCAGCATGGGGAAAGATCACTGTCCATCCCAGCCACTGTTTCTTCCTGACCTTCCCTGAGATTACGTGATTGAGTGCGCCAGGGAGGCTGACAGCTCACAGCTGTGTCCCAGGTAGAGTAATTGGAGATTTTTTTTCCCATCCACAGAAATGTCAATTTTTTTTAGCAAAGACACAACCATTGAAGTTTTTACCAGCATATCCTTATGGTGACTTCTGCATTACACACTGCGAGCTTTTAACACGGTCAGGTTTTTTTTTACATAGTGAAATAAGGGAATGGCAGACCTTGCTTTGTGGTTCAGTCACAAGATTATATCCCAGCTTCAAGGAGCTGGAGGAAAGGGAAATGCCTTCTCCACCTTGGTTTCTTCATGTGTAAAATGGAGACAGCACCAGGGCATTGCCATTTCCCTGTGTGTACTCCACACTGCATTACCTGTGTCTTTACTGCAGGTTTTTCCCCTTGTCTGCCTTTAGATTGGAAACCCCTAAACACTCTGGGGGTCTGGTCCAGGATCTCTCAGTGGCTGGAGGTGCTGCAAACACTGGGCCAGGGGACACAGCTCTGTGCTGCTAGGGACAGGGCACCATGTCAGGATGGCAGTTCCATACTGCCTGCTCTGTTTTTTCCTGGGAACCTGTAGGGAAAGCTCAAGGTTTGTGTGCTCTCTCTGATGTCTTTAGCTCAGTTCATCTGGCAATTGCAAACAGAGGTCTTCCCACACATGAACTGGTGCAAACTGGGCCAAGATTAGTTTTAGTTAGTTTCTGTTATGCTGCCAGAATTGTTTGCGTGGTTGCAGTTTATGATTTTGTCTGTCCTGATGCTGGGCTGTCTGAAGGACAAGCTCCGTGGTGCAGCTTTCCGTAAACGACATCCAGTCTTCCTCTGCTGTTCCTTTGTAAGCCATTGTCTTTAACTTGCCCCTTCCTTCCCCAGGATATGCCACCTTTCTTGCAGGAGATGCTGTTGATTTTTAGCCAGTGTCCCCTGCTCTCTCACGTGCCCAGGCACAGAGTGATCTCTGCATGTCCCCAGTGGCCAGGCTGGATTGCAGGCATTTGCTCTCTCCATGGTGCTCATGCCTCAGTAGGCATGTCCCATGCCATGAGCTATGCCCTGAGCTATCCTGCATTTGGAAAAGCACTGGGAGCCTTTCTCAGAGCACAAAAAGGATGGCAGAATGACAGAGAGGCCTCTGAGGCCAGGGAATGGAGATTACATCCACAAATGCTCATTACAAGCACAGGCGCAGCATTTGGGACATGCCTGAGTTGGATCAAGGGCACACAATTGTGTAGGGATGTTGTGGATAATGGGAACTGCAAACTGCCTGCACAGGTTTTTCCCCTTGTGGTAATAGAGGCTTTGGTTTGGTCTCAGAGAGGAGAGAACCCAGGGAGGTGGGCAGGGGTCTGCAGGGGATCCCTGGGGTTGGTGTGGTCCCAGTGGCTTTGTGTGATTGGAAGAGCAGGGGGAGGAGATCCTGTTTGGCACTGGGCAGTGGCCACGCTGCCAGTGCTGTGGGTGGTGCACGGGGTCACTGTGCAGGTGCCAATTCCTCGGGATGCTCAGATGCTGCTGGTGACTGCTCAGGGGATTTTGGAAGAGAAATGCTGCAGGTGGCTGTGTGAAGGGAGTGGGAACTCTGAGCCTTGCCATGGGGGGCTTCAGATGTGACTTTTTGCTGGTGCAAATGACCAGCACGGGAGACCTCATCACTTGGGTACCCTTGAGGTTTTCTGAGCTGAGTGGAACAGCCCAGGGCTCCCAGCCACCATCCCCAGCTGCCTGCAGGCTCAGTATGGTGAGGGGGTTCAGTTCTGTCACATTGTGCTTCCAAGGCTATCTTGACATCCTGCCTTTAGCTGAAAAACTGGGGATTTGTAACAGTATTTTGAAAACAAACTTGCAGTTTTAACACGAGTATGATTTCTGTAACAAAGAGAGAACACCTGATAGTGGTGAGTTGAAATTGAGTTTTAAGGTTTGCTGATTGGAAGAGTTAAATTCTGTGTGTACATGCACATTGCTTTACTCCTTGCTTCCTCCTCAGTGGAACCCTCATGGAGAGGCTGCAGCAATGTCTGTGATTACATCACATTCCCCTCTCTGCCCTGGGCCTCCAGTGCAGAGCACTTGGACAGGGTGTAGCCGTGTGCGTGGAGTGGCCCCGCTGCAGGAGCAGTCACCATGACAGGCAGGGGAATGGCTTGCATGTCTAATGCTATTTGCACTGCCTGTCTGGGTTTTTTGGAGTGTTCTCCCGAGCAGTCAGGCCTGCGTGTTATTTGGTGAGCTGCTGCCCTCATACAAATAATGAATAATGCCATGACAGGGAGCTCTTCTCTCAGTAATAAACACGTGCTCACGAGTCAGCGGTTCCATGGAGCTGGCTGTGGCTCCAGAGCTGGCACTCCCAGTCACATCCCTACAGACATTGAGCTTGTCTGTATGGAGGAGGTGGCTCTTGTGTGTTGTTATTTCTGCCATGGGCTCTGCTCCCCAAGGGCCATCTCACCTTCCTTCCTGTGCTGACCTGGCAGCTCGGGCAGTGGGGCCAGCCCTGTGTGCCCAGCGTGCCCAGGGGTGATCCCCTTTTGCTGCCATGGCTGCTGGCAGGAATTGTGTCTAGGGATGTGTGGGGAGACCCTTCTTCAACATCCCCTAGCAGCTGTTGGGCAGCAATAGCTTGGGGCCATTTCAGCCTCATCCCACACAGTGTCACCTCGCTGTGAGCTGTAGCTCGCTGTGAGCTGTAATTGTGTTGCTGGGTAATGCCTGTGCTGTTCTGATCGGCTCAGGGCATTCAGGAAATCAAACCCTTTCCATCAGCACTGAGAGCCTGTGCTGATGGCACTGTGGGAACACCTGCAATGGGCGGATGGATTGGGGTCTGCTGTTGCCCACAGGCACAGCTGCAGAGCCTGGGAACTGCTGCGTTTCTCTGCAAAAGGCCTTCCCAGAGTGTTGTACCCACTGCACTTCTGGTAACTTAGGAAAAGTGTATTGATTTTGTTTCTGGGCCCTGCTGTGAGTTGGCTTTTGCTGAAATGTAGTGACTCAGCTGCCTCTATCCTCTGTGGATCCAGTGTATTGGACTTTGCTGACACCTGGGTCGGCTCTGGGCTGGGGACTGTGAGCAGGGGTCAGGCTTTGTGCTGGTTGGCCCCGATGTTTCACCCATCTGGGGACTGACGAGAGGCCACTCCAGCAGCAGGCATGGATTTTCTGCATCCTGCAGCTACTGCAGTGAATCTGCTGTGTGCCAGAGCTGGGGGTCTCCTGGCTCTGCCCCTGCCTTGTGTGCTGGGCCAGGGGAACCCACCCTGCACCCTTCCTGGGCAGCAGTTGTCTCCCTCCTTTCTGCTCTGTTTTAGCTCAAGGAATGGGATGAAGGAATGGAGTGTTTCTTTGCAGTGTTTTATCACCTGATGATGGTTATCCACATGCTGCTTCGTTGTAGCCATGGGAATGGCAGCTGCTCTCAGCACCTGCAGCCCCTGTGTGCTGCTCTGGCTCTTCCTGCAAAGAGAGTGAGAGAAGTGCCAGGGCCAACACACTGGCAGGGGGGCTCTGGAGCACCCTCTCCTGCAGGGCTTGTCACCGCTTCTGCCTCCATGTGAAATGTATTTGTAGTTGACTGAGGGCACAAAGCACTGAGAGAAAGGTGGGAGCAAGGCAGGGAGGCAGCAGGGTGCTCTCTGTGCCCCTTGGCAGCCCCCAGGCTCCGGCCCCCCTTGCCTTGGCACGGAGGTGTCCGGCCCCATTCCCTCAGACATGTGGAGTGGAGTGACCAGGGCCATGTCCCAGCTCCATGCCCTGCTGGGGTTCTGCCCTGCTCCCACTCTGATCCCAGTGTGTGTGGGGAGCCTGTGGACAGGAGCAGCCACACAGCTCCCTTGGCAGGGTTGGGGACACAGGGCTCAGCACACCAGCCACACACATTGGGGATGCCTCTTCCAATGACTGCTGAAACATCCCTTGGAGCATGTAGGAAGCTGGCACATGTCACCAGCACTGAAATCACTGAACTGTTGCACTGTAGTCTCAAGAACATCCTTTCTCTAGGATTCTGCTCAATAACCCACTTTGTAAACACTCTGGTGCTTTGCTGCTAACGGTTTAAGTGTTATCTGTGATGTGAAAGTTTGTGAGCTTTGCTCTCTTTGTGAGTGCAGTACTGCTCGTGCACGTAGAGTTACGGAAACTCAAAAATAGGCCTGGGCAAAAATAGCCCCTTGGCAGAGCAAAAGGGGAAGTTCTGGGTGCTTCTCTGGTTTAATGACACACCTGACCCCTGCTTGCTCCCTGGCTCAGCAAGGCAGGCTCTGCTCTGCGCCGAGCCCAGACTGGCAGAGCAGGAACAACAGCTTCTCAAAGAAAGTTATGGGCAAAGGCTTTAGATGTTCAAAGTCAAAATTCCAACACAAATTTGCGACACCTTGTATTGACAAAGGTCAGTCTTTTTCTTTTCATGGGTTTCTTTTACCTCTTCTTGTCATGGTGACTCCTTTTCTCTGAGTCATTATTTCATGCACTTCTGCACTTCAGCAGAAATTTTATTGCTTTGGGGGCTGGGCTGGTTCATGTGGGACATTTCTCACTGCTCTGAGTGTGATACACAGAGGTAATCTCTTTCAAATGATTTTTGCTTGAAGTGGTTTCAATGAATTGCAGAGGGTATGAGCATGAATGAATGGCTGAAGCATTTGTATGGAGTCCAAGTGAGGAACCTGCTTGATCAAGCTTTCCGGAGCATCCATTGTGGATATTGTAATTTCATTGCTGTGTGCATGTGAGCAGCAGTTCATTTTAGCCTTTTAATCCACTTCTCAATAAGTATTATTTAGGGTTGTATGAGGTTTAAATTGGTTTCCCCTATATTTGAAAAAGTTTAAAGGAAACCCCAGAATTACAAGAGTCTTTTCAGTCACAGTGAGGATTTCCTGTTTAGATCAAAGGTACCTGTTAGGGGCTGGGCAGGACTGGGCCTGACCCTGCCAAGAGCAGCTCCTCTCCCTGGGCATGGCCAAGCTGATGCCCAGACTCTGCTCCGTGATGGCACATGGGCACTGCTCCCCCCATTTGTTATTTAGGTAGCAGCAGTTTCCAAGCTGAAGGAGAGTGTTGAAAGCTGACTGTAGAAGGCTGGGAAAAAAATCCATGCTTACAAAAAGGAAGAAGAAATAAGCCAAAAAGCAGCCCTCAAAAAACCTCCAACCTTTTTTTTTTAAGTCTTCCATTTCCCTCCCCAGTGTCAACACACCAATTTAGTAAATGTTGCAAGGCACAGTATTTCCCCCCTTGTCATATTATACATCCAGGCATCAAGGATGGATCATAAACTTGCTCTTTATGGCTTTAACATTTCAATTGCTAGTCACATTTTATGTAAATGAAGGTATTTACCTTGACAAGCTCTCCTGTGAAGTACAGTACTTCTTTACAGAATAAATTTGGCAATATAAACAGGCCAAATGCTGGGGGTGGATGCAAAATTCACAATTGATTTTTACAGCTAAGTAGGATCCTCCCAAAATATACTGGAGTTGTCTGCTCCAATCTTGTCAGTGCCTGGAGAAACTGAGGCAGGTGGACCTGGGGGAAGAGAAAATAGCAAAGGGACATCAGTTATAGCCACCGACCTACTAAACAGAACTAGCTTTGGATAAAAATAACTCCATCTGCCAGACTTTATTTTGTATTACTGAGATTGCTGTAACACATTTTAAGCCAAAATCTGATTTCCATTCCCTTCAGAGCCAGGCTGGACTGGACTTGGCCCCCTCCTTTATTAGCAGTAATCATTTTGGATCCGAGCAGAGCAACACTGCTGTGATAGCCCAGATCTGCAGTTCTCCTCTGTTTTAGAGTGTATTTCCTTTCATCTTGCATTGAGATGGGAACAGTGATATGTTTAGTATTAGTATTCATCCACATCTGCAAATAACTTTATTTCAGCCCCAGCTCTGCCCTTTCTGTTTTTGTTCTTGGTGGACACTCACACAATTAAGCCGAGCCATGAGCACGCTCGTGGGAAGCCAGCGTCAGGGCTGGGTGTTAAACCTGGCTGGATTCCACAGCTCCCAGCCAGGGGGGAGACAAACCCACCCAGCCTGTGTGAAGCCAGCATGGGGGCATGCACCAGCCCCAGAGGCTTTGAGGCTCCTCCAGGTCCTTCTGTGCCTGGGAAGCTCAGCTGCTGCCCACCCCTGAGCCCCAGACGTGTGGGAAGGGGTCACCTCCCAACTCAGCCCTGGGTGGAAGGTGCTGCATCACCTGTGCAGGTGACAAACTGTCAATTACTCAGCTCTGCTCCTGCTTGTTCAACAACAAACTGAAGGCTTCCATCCAAAGTGCTGACTCAAGAAATGCTGGTGGCAGACCATGGATCCTAAAGTTATTCCTGCCAGTCTTTAACTGGCTGTTGGTTCATCCCTCCTTGGTCTGTTCCCTGGGGAGCACCAGCATTGATCCCACGGTGCCACTCCCCTGCACTGTCAGCACTCACAACTTTCAAGCTCACTTTAGAGCTCTCTATTTGCACCCTTTTAATTCCTGGACTACCAATAACCACCTCTGCTTCATGCTCTGTGGCACTGGGGCCTGCAGAGCCAGAGGGTGCACTGAGGGACACTGGTACATCAGGAAAGGGCTCTAGGTACCCTAGGAAAGGGCTCTGCCTCCTCTACACGAGCTGTTCACCTTGCACAGAAAGGGAAATCCACAGTCAGGTGTGAACTAGAGGGGCTCTGGGGTGCCAGGCCATGTGCTGGGGATGGTGATTTCTCAGCATGAGGGAGGGTGTTGGGGCTGAGCTGTGCCACAGAAAAGAGGACATTGTGCCTGTCTGGGGTCCAGCCACGAAGGGACGGTGCTCAGCAGCGTTCCTGCTCTCGGTTTTGTGAATGGCTCCCCCAGAGAAATGGGGATCTGGCCAAATGAGCACACCCCAGGGCACCCAGGCACTGCTGCAGTGGCTGCTGTAACCGTGAGCCCCCAGCAGCTGGGGCTGTGTGGAGGGGCAGAGACCCCAGGCTGCAGCCCCTGAGGTGGGACAGCTGTTCTTTGGGCTGCTCATCCTGCACTGCCAATGTGGGGAAGAGGCTGCAGCAGCTCTGTTGCTGGGTCTGCTTCACACGCCGGGATCTGGAATGATAATGGCTCCTTACTCAGCTCAAAATCATCTAGAACCCCCCAAAAAATCGAAACAGTGTGGAAAAATGCCTGAGGCAACAACTTCATTGGTAAACTAAAGCATCTTGCTGAGAATTTCATAGACCCAGCAAATCATAATGCAATTTCCTATGCAAAAAGGGTTTATCTCTATCTAAATATTATTCCGCACCGTTACTCATTGTAGGGAAGTTATTGCTCTCCTAGGTTAACTGATTGAACTTTGGAAATAGAGCTGCAAGCTTATTGTACAGACGGGAGCTTGACTTTTATTGCTCCTAAATTGTAGTGATACTATTAGATGTGAGTAAAATATACACTGCATTAGAAAATATTAAAGTTTGGTATCACTTTAAAATTAAAAAAGATTAAAAGAAGCATTTCTGCAGTCTAGCCCACCATGAAATTGGAGTCTATTTGGTATGTGAAACGTGTCATACAAATAGCCTAACAATTAATGACAAAGGAAGAGCTGGGATGGATTTATGGCTTAAACTACCCTGGATTTCACAAGGCTGGAATGGCAGCAAGGGAAATGTGTTATTAGATCATTACTGGCTTTTCTGCTAGAGCCACTGCTGCTAAAGTTACAGCAAGGTGTTTTATTATTACTCTGTTCCCACATAATACTCTGAAGCACTCTCGTCTTGGGATATGGTCGTCTCAGTGGGAGGCGATCCATGTCTCTGCTGCAGATGGGTTCCTTTGGAAAACCTTATCAGGAACTCCTCAGCCATTTTTTTTTCTGTAGGCAGGGGTGAAGAAGTGCTTTCCCATGGCCAGGCTGTGTAAGGAGCTTGTTAATTTGTGTGTAAGTTCCAAGCTGCTGGCTGTCAGGGGTGATGGATGTGGGAGTGGGGCTTGGCTGGCGAGGGCCCCACAGCACCGTGGTGGGTCCATCTCCTGCTGCCCAGTCCAGGGTCCTTCCCTTGAGGGGGGGTCTGCCATGGCATTGCCCACTGTGACTCCCCCCATGACCCCTAGTAACTTTTTCTGGTGTTTGGAGTGTGTTGCAGGCAGAGGTGAGCCTGAAGCTCTTTGCTGTGCCCAGAGGGTAGGGATCTGGGATGCTGGTGTAGGGATCTGGGATGCTGGTGTAGGGAGGGAGGAAGGGCTCTGCAGAGAGGTGGATTTCACCTGTGCCTCTGTCTTCAGTGAGCCTCTGGAAAGCTGAGCCTCCAGTTACCCCAAGGCTGGGGAGACACCCTACAGCACTGCTGCTGCTGTTGGGGAGGGTCTCAGCTGCAGCCCTTCCCCTCCCATGTGGCTGTCAGTGTCCAGCAGGGACCCAGGCACTGTATGCCCCCAGCAGCCAGCATTGTGCTTTGGGCTCTCTCTAGGGGTGTGGAAAATCGATTGAGGTAGGACTGGTGTTTTGGGTGCCCTTGGGATGCAGGTTCAGGGCCTGTGGTGCCAGATGAGCATTGTATGGCCCTAGGGAGTATAAACTGCATTTTAATCCAGCTTTCTCACATGAGAGTCATCTTGTACTGGTGCCTCTGTGCTGGAGCATACAGCGCAGGTTACATATCTCCTTCTTCATTAATGGGATTTATATCCTTGGTGTTCCTTGCTGGATGACTTAGTATTGTAATGAAGAACATGAGTGCTGCCTTAATTAAAATGTAACCCCCATATTAATATATATGTTGCCACTGAAAATTGAAATTCACTGAAAACAGAGCTTAAAAGCTTGTGGCAGGTGTAACTGGCATGTGCAAGGGGAGGTGGTTTGGGGTGAAGAGGCTCAGCTCCACAGCCCAGCCAGGCAGTACCGTGCTCAGCCCGGGGTAGGGGCTGAGCCCTGAGCTGCCCTGATAGCCCCCAGAGCAGGCAGGCAGCTCCTGCCCCACTGCCTGGTGCTGGGGGCACCACAGCTGTCCCAGGGCTGTGAGCTGCCTCCTGCCCTGCGCTCAGCATCACTGGGAACCTGTGCCAGTCCTGGTGCTCACTCCCAGGATGTTCTCTTCTACCAGGGAGGTGCAAAGCAGCTTAATGAACCAGAGAATTTGTTCCATAATATTACTTTAAAAAAATCTTGTAAATGCAAACATTCCAAGCCTGTCTCCGAGCTGTGCATGCATTGCCATTGGCAGTATGATCAGTTATGAAGATATTTTGCATTCAAGGATTTGTGGTTTCTAGGTCCATGAATATTCAGGCTCCAGTTCGCCCTTTTTGTCTGTGCTCCACACCTACCCTTTCCATTCCTTTGCTCCTTTTTTTTTTTTT
>WEIU01015149.1:684032-863188 GCA_013389925.1 Aegithalos caudatus
TCTATTTGCTGCTTTAGCAATAAAACAATTCCCTCTGTGGCATTAAAATGAGTTTCTTTCATTATTTCATTTGGCTTCTTGTTATATGTGGAAGGAAGGTAGGGAGCTGTGCTCTGTGCCCCGGCTCACAGGGGCTGCCAAACCCTGGAGGACACGAGATGTACTTGGGGCAGCATTAGGAATTAATGAAGGGCATTGCTGGCGCAGAGCTGCAGGAGCTGCGCTGACAGAGCCACAGTCAGAGCCACCAGGAAGATCTGACCAGTCCCAGCGACTTTGGGTAGGACTTTGGCACCCGAGTCACTGCAGCCTTCAGCGTGCTGTGCTCCTGACCATGCTTGGGTTGTTGGGTCTGGTCAGTCCTCACATGGCCTGTTGGTACTGAAATGCAGGGACTGAGCCCCTGCTTGGCTTAGATGAGGCACAAGTCAGTCTGAGCTGAAACATCCCCTAAACCAGCAGATCACTTTGTGGAAGCAGCGTGGCTGGTGCATGGCTGAAGGGGCTGAAGCTGGCCAAGGGTCTTGGTCCCATTGCCTCCCTAAGTAGAGCCAAGTGCAGTGTGAGGAGGGCACAGAGGCACTGTGAGAGCCAGGACAGCAGTGATTGTGTGGGCAGTGTGTACAAAGGATTGCACACAGGGCCAGAACACTCTCTGGCTACTCCTGGAGTGCCCTTTCAGGGGCCTGCAATGGCATTGGGAGAGTGCAGTGCGGACAGACCCATAAATCATTTGTTTCGCACTGTGCTAAACACAAATCCTATTAGTGCGCTGAGGAGCATCTAAGTAGAGAAAAGAAAAAGGCAAGATGGAAAGAGGAAACGAGATTTAAATCTAATTGTTTTTCTGCCTGTGTTTCAGCGCAGTTTGGCTGGGACATGATGAAATGCAGCGGAGGAGAGCCGACACCAGTGGGGGTGGGAGCCAGTGGTGTTCCTGCTCTGCTGCCCCCACAGCTGATGTTGAAGGTCAACGAGAGGAGATGTGGCTTTGTGTATTCAAAATTATTTTTTTAATTACTTTTCCTCCTCTTTCTATGACTGGGGAAGGTTAAAGCAGTTGTGCTCATTCCAGTTGCTTTTCCATTCTGAAGTTAAATCTAGAACCAAATGAGAATTTCCAGGCTGGCGGAGAGGCTGCAGACCCTAGGGTCTGACAAGCACCCAAATTTTTGGAAAAAAAGAGGTTTGTGCCTTTCCTCTCCCCACAGAAAGGCCCACGCCCCTCTGCAGCAGAAAGTGAGTGGCCACTGGTGCTGGCTGCCTCCAGATGGAACTGCGGATTCAGGCAGGATGGGTGGCTGCCAGGTGACGGGTTAGAGACAGCAGGTTTCAGAGGGACAAAGTAAAGGAGCCAAACAAGGAAAGGTGTCTATTAGGGATGGAAAACCATTTTAAAAGGAAGCAAAATTAGAGCATGCAGTAAGGTAAGTAGGACTGCAAACTTCCGTAATTAATCACACTTTTGGAACCTGGAAAGGAAATAAATGTGATAAAAGGATTTGTCCGAATACATTACAGGCAAATTGAAAAAAAAAAAAAAAAAAAAAAAAAAAGGCGGGGTCATCACAGCCTTGGAAATTGTGCTATTCAGAAATCTTCAATCATCCTCACAATCAATTCTGCATTTCTTTAATAGCACTGTCTTGGATTAACCGCTACCTGCATCCAGACATTAAACAAAGTATCGAGCATTTGTCTCTCAACAATACACTTGGAAATTGTTTATCTCCCTACCTGTTTTTGTGATGTATTTCAGTGCTGTAAACCAAGCTGAAATCCAACCTGCCCGAGGTGCCCAGCACTTGGTCCTGCTGGCTCCTGCCCCTAGGATGTGCAGCATGGGAGGGTTTTCTCTTAAACCACTTGTTTGTTTGTGCAGACGATTACACCGGCTTTGCTATACAACAGTATGTTTCTCTGCAGCAAACAATCTGCTTTATGGGTTTTCCTAGGAAAATATCAGCTCTCTACGCTCACTAATATGATTCAATTGTGTTGTGTTATCTGACCTTTAAGGAACTTGCAATCTATAATGACATGGTTCTACAGCAGAGCCACTAGTAAAAGCCCTGGCTCCTGGGGAATTCCGGCTGCAAATAAGTGAAGCCCGGCTACAGAAGCAGTAACAAGGCACTTTAACCCCTTGGCTGCCGGCCTGCGGGGGGGGGGGTCGCTATCCCCCTGGGGAGGTGCTGCAGGGATGTGTGTGTGGGCAGCTGGAGGTGGGAGCGCAGCTCTGTCTTACCCACAGGAGCACCCAGAGCTGGCGGAGCTGGCCCCTGTCCCCAGAGGGCACGGTGGGAGGCAGGGGACAGGGAGGGCACTGGGAGGGGACCCGCTGCCGGCCAGCAGAGCCGCTGGTGTTGGCTGTGCTGGGCAGGCAGGAGAGGATCACCCGTGCCCCCGTGCCTGAGTGCAGCGCTTGGCAGTGGGGAAGCGCAGGCTGTGCAATTCCCAGGCTGTGCCCACCGCAGGCTGTGCAATTCCCAGGCTGTGCCCACCGCAGGCTGTGCCCCCACAACTGTGCCCATTGCAGGCTCTGCCCATCACAGGCTGTGCCCATCACAGGCTGTGCCCCCACAGCTGCGCCCATTGCAGGCTGTGCTCATTGCAGGCTGTGCCCATCACAGGCTGTGCCCCCACAGCTGTGCCCATTGCAGGCTGTGCTCATTGCAGGTTGTGCTCTCTGCAGGCTGTGCCCCCACAGCTGTGCCCATTGCAGGCTGTGCCCCCACAGCTGTGCCCATCACAGTCTGTGCCCCCACAGCTGTGCCCATTGCAGGCTGTGCTCATTGCAGGTTGTGCTTTCTGCAGGCTGTTCTCTCTGCAGGCTGTGCCCATTGCAGGCTGTGCCCATCACAGGCTGTGCCCATTGCAGGCTGTGCCCATCACAGGCTGTGCCCATTGCAGGCTGTGCCCCCACAGCTGTGCCCATTGCAGGCTGTGCTTATTGCAGGTTGTGCTCTCTGCAGGCTGTGCCCCCACAGCTGTGCCCATCACAGTCTGTGCCCCCATAGCTGTGCCCATCGCAGGCTGTGCCCCCACAGCTGTGCCCATTGCAGGCTGTGCCCCCACAGCTGTGCCCATTGCAGGCTGTGCCCGCCGCCTGCGTGCACGGTGCCAGGGAAATGATTAATGCTGCTGTCATTGCCACCCACCCACCGCTCCCGTCTGTCCACTCCGGGCACCCTGCCACTTGTGGAGGCACCGGCAAGCTCCGCTACAGATGGGGGACCCACCTGTGTCCCCTTGCCCTGCTGGTGCCATGGGGGTGGTGTCACTGCCAGTGCTGGCTCTGGGCTGCCACTGGAGAGTGTGGGACTGTCCTGATCTGGCATTACGTGGCCTCTGCCCCCCCTGCTCCCTTCTGCTCGGCCAAGGGCCCAGGGAGACACGGCACTGCAACCCATTGACATCATGGCACAGTGGAAGCTCAGGAGGCAAACTGTTATGTGCCCACATCATCCCTTAGCTCTGGCTGTTCTTTTCCCACTTGCAATTTATCCACAAGGTGCTTAGGGGAGGTCTGTAGGTCTTGGTCTCAACCAGGACTGGAGTGACCCCGAGCTCATAGATCAAATAGCCTGGTTTTCTCAGGAAGGGATATGCCTCACACCAGCTCATGCTGTTGATCCCTCCCTGCATCTCTCCCAGCGTGGTTGGGAGGACCTCAGGCTGGAGCAGGACACGGCGCTGTTGAGGAACCCCTTGGGAAGCCTCGGGATGTCTGTCCACTGTGCTCTGTTTGGCTGCATTTTCAGCCCACTAATCACTGTCTGATCCTTCTGATTGCTCCTGTCTGACCTCCCTGCAGACTGGAATGCTTTACCTAAGAGGCATTTCAGGGATTTTATTCAGCCGAGTGAAATATGGGAGATAGTCGGGAATCTGTCAGACCCAGGAAATTGGCAAGACATAGGGAACTTGAGCAGAGAAACAAACACTCCAGAGATTCACAGAATGATTTGGGTTGGAAAGAACGTTGAAGATCATGCAGTTCCAACCCTCCTTGCACCCAGGTGCAGGATGGTGTGGCTGGAGTGCTTGCTGGCAAAGACTGAGACTGAAAAATTTTGAAGGGTTGGTTTGTCAGAAGCTAAGGACAGCCTGTGCCAAGTCCTAGGTACTGGGTTTTAAGAAAGTTTCCTCAGTCTGCTGCACCAGCTTTTGGCAGAAATCTTTGTGAAACGACTTTTCCACTGAGGAACAGGAGATCAGAGAACTGTTCCCTTTAACACTTGAGTGTGCATGAACTTGCAGGGATGTTGTTTGAAGCTCTGCTACCCTTGTTAAAGGTCACTTTTTGATCCCATCAAATACCCTCTTTACCTGGAGATAAGATTTAAAAATGGAAGACGAAAGAGAAAGGGCTTAAGGAAGAAGGAGAAGCGGGAAGCTGGCTGAGCAGCCTGCGCCTGCCTGGCAGCAGGGGGGAGATGAAAGCGGGCGCAGGCACAGCCGGGAAGGCTCTGCAGGGTGGGGACAGAGCACAGACAGGGGCCGGGGCAGCTCCAGGGCTGTGGGGCAGCCCCTGGGCGCCTCTGGTGCCAGAACTGCCCACCCTGTGCTGCTGGAGCTCCCCTGCCCTGCCACAGCCTGCTGCTGCCAGCGCCACGGGGCAGAGAAAGGAAGCCGCGCTGGGCCAAGGTCATGGCTGAGGTCAATAAATTATACATGACAATGAATCTTAGAAACCTGTGATTCGGGGGAGAAAGGCGAGGACACTGCGGATCCTGAGGCGGGCTGGCAGGCGGATGCCTTGGCTCGATGTCAGCCCGGGGAGTCAGTGAAAAACAAGCGTGTGCCGGGATGCTGCGGGCGCCCTGAGCGCCCGGCACGGCCGGCAGCCCTGCCCGGGCCGGGCTTGTCCCACATCCCGGCGCTCAGCCCCGGGAGCTGCTCAGCCACCACCAGGCTGTCAGCCCTCCGTGCTGCGGGTTCGGCAATTGTTTGCCTGTTGCAATCAATTCCCGTATGAGATGTTTTAAAATGTATAACTGTCTCCTTGAGACTACAGCATTCAGCAGGTGGTAACACTCAAAGCTTTTTTTTTTTTTTTTTAATCCGTAGTAAGGATTTACAAAGGAAACCTTGACTTTTAGATTGATTTTTAAATAAGCATATATTTAGCTGTTAGTGCTTGAAGTACATATTGGATTATATTCTTCTGCAAACAGAATATTCTAATTGATCTTGCTAATAAATAATGAAAGCCAGCCCTGCTACATATAATTCAAGGTTACACTGCATTTTGTATCAGCAGCACTGGGGAGTTTTTTAATGCTTAAAAGATTATTTCTTTTGAATAAGGAAAAAATTGCGGGTGGGGTTGAGACTAAATGCTGAGCTTTTCTCTAGAATTTCCTTTTGTTGTTTTCTAAACTGTAGTTAGCAAGTCTCACTGTTTGAGACCCTCCTATACATATAAAGCTAAACCTAAAAGCCTCTCCCCAGTGGCTGCCTCTCAGGAGTGGCAGCAGCCAAGGATGTGCAGCCCAGCCCTGGCTGCCTGCAGTGGCCCTGTGGCTGCCTGGTGGGATGGGGCCCGGCCCCCTTTCCCAGGCTGTATCAGGGTACAGGTAACAATGGCAAGGCCACAGGAGCCCCTGGGAGGAGCTCAGTGCTGGCACTGGCACCTGAGGTCAGCAGCAGGATGGATGTGGATGCTCAGCCTGGCACTGATCAGTGGGATGGGTCACTTAGCTGGGCAAGAGCAGCTTCAAGAGGCGCCTCTGGGACAGGACAGAGCACCTGGGGACACAGAGCTGCCTCTGAGGCTGGGCTGTGAGCTGGGCATGGCCACGGCTCCTGGCGAGGGTGCAGAGCAGCTCTGGCAGCCAGGGCCCAGTGCAGCCACAGGCAGGAGGCAGGGACAGAACGGCTGCCCAGAGCTGGGGCACTCAGCCTGCAGGTTATTGTGGTTTGCAGATGTGGTGCAGGTTCTTGGAGTGCAGAGCAGGCATTGATCACCCAGAGACATTGCAATTATCATAGCAGACAGACATTTGTTTGGCATTTAAGTTGTAATTAGGGGAAATGACTATTTCCTCCCCATTCACAGAAGTTGCAAGTTGCAGCTGGCCAGCTTTGACCTGGTGAGTTTGTGCAGCTCAGCTGCATTGGCTTTGCCACGGGGCACAGAGCTCCTGTATGCAGTGGAGGTGACACCTGCTGTTGCAGGGACATCCACAGCAGCTGTCCCCACTGTACCACAGCTCTGCCTCTGGGGTGGCAGCAGTGACTGGTGCAGTGGAAAGGGCACCCAGCCCAGGGTCATGCCATCCCACAGGGACCACGGGTCAGGGACACAGGACAGTATTGCTCCCTAATTCCTATAGTGTTCCTCCAATTTCACATGCCCTCAGCCTGAGGAGCAGGACCGAGGCCAGCCAGGCACAGAGTGGGGACTGGCAAAGGATAAAGCTGTATGCCTTTGCATCCCCCTGGCTGCTGGAGGGAGAGCAAGATCTCCAGGGCTAGGGCAGTGGCCCAGTGGGTCAGGGCTGAGTGGATGCAAAAGGCTCCATGCTGTTCCACACCTGTGAGACCAGCAAAGCTCCTCATTCCTGAGCAAAATCCTTTGTACCTCGTGCTGGGACCTGCCACTCTATTCCCCACTGGGGATGGGGCAGGGATCCATGGTGGCACACGTGTCTGCTGACCCTCTTGCTGCCTCTCTATTCCTGCTGAGAGAAGCCATTTGTTTGTGGAGTCAAGAGTGGTGCAGGAGGATGAGCCAGTGCAGGTCTCCCATTCCTGTCATCCTTTTCCCATAGGCAGCTGGCAATCACTCTCCCACCAGCTGGAGAGACAACACGATCAGCCAGGAAAAGCAACACAATATTAAAAAGCTGCTGACACCTCATGGGAAATTCACTTTAAAATATTTTATTTAGGTGTGTGTCTGTGGATTTTTCTGCTTCTCCTCCCCTTGCTCCACACCCCAGGGAGCACTCTCTGGAGTGCAGGCCCTGTACTGAACGGGGTCTAGTAGATCTCAGAGGGGAGAGGACAGGGACACAGAGCCACACACAGCCAAGCCCATAGAGTGTCTGGAAGCCCCATGCCATGTCCCATGCCTCTAGGGCTGCCTCATGCCCAGCACACCCAGGTGTGGGAGCAGATTGACATGGAGCCACAGAGCCCCATGGGCTGCAGGGGATGGGTGGGTGTGTTGGGTGGGAGCAGGGAAATGGAGGGTCATGGGATGAGGACAGACTCCTCTGGGTCTGGGAGGATGAAGGGCTGCTGCTGCTGGCTGTTTATTAGCAAAACTTCTCATGGTTTTGCCTTTTTTCTGTCCTAGGAAATAATGATAAATATGGATGTGAGTGCACAGGGAGATGGGATGCTTAATTAGAGTGGAGTCCTGGGAGTGGGATCTCCTGGGGAGGGAGCTGCTCCTGTAGGGACCCCTCTCATACAGCCAGGCTGTGGCACCTGGGGCTGTGGACTTCCCTCTCCACAGATCTAATTGTTCCTGCCTCACAGGCTTGTTGTATGAGTCGGAGTTAATTAATGTTCACAAAGCAACTCAGCATCTTTGGAGAAGAGCAAAGGTATTGTAGCTGCTGTTAGGATTTACTAGGCAGTGCAATTAGTTCAATTTCAGAGAGTTATCAGTCAGCCAGCCCTTTCCACAGCCACTGTGCTGTCCCTGTTTGCCACAGACAGGTTCACAGAGAGCCAGCTCATGCTGTCTGCCAGGGAGGAGACAGCAGCACTCTGTCTGCTCCCCCTGAGCACCTCTTCCCCCCTGCCCCATCCCTGCTTCTTGAATCATCCCACTTGTCACTCTTTGTCCTATTAATGGCCTGATGTCATTGTGACCTGTGCCTCTGGTCACAGTAGCCACCAGTGCTGTCATGAACAGATGAAGAATAAAAGTCACCCCATTTATCCTCAGCTGTTTACCTCTCCCTGAGCTCTGGTGATGTCAGTCCCTCTCCTCCAGCTACAAAGGTCTCTGATGACACCCCCACACTACAGCCAAAACTACTGGGAGCCTAGGTGAAGGTGTGAATCCAAACTAGCCTTTGCTCTGGTGACAGTCTCTTTTTTTCGTGCTGCTTCTGGCCAGCAGAAGGGACAAGCTCTCTGTCAGGCTAGGTCCAAGCTCTTTCAATGTTGGAATGTTCCTATGTCCCAGAGACTTGGGAAAAGTGGAGCATTAAACCTGTCATGGGAGGGGAGCAGGGTGAGCACGGCTGGGGAACGCACAGCCCAGCCTTGCGTGCTGCAGGATGAGGTGGGGTGGAGGGTGTCAAACCAGAGGGTGTATTTATAAATATCTATATGTATGTACATGCATCTCTGTGTGTCTGTATACATTTATTGGGTTAAGAACTTGAGGACCATCTGTTCCAGCTTTTGGGGGAAGCTAGAGCCATTTCTGGCATATGCTGAGGCTGTGGGTGATTAATCACCGAGGGCTCAGTGGTTCTCTGGCACAAGAGTGGATTTGCTCTGCAAGCCCCAGAGGCTAGCTCCACCATCCCATGAGCTGAAGCCACAGTGACCTTGGGCCCCATCACCCTCCCTGGCCATGGGCAGTAAGGGCTGTGGTGGTGGCAATGTCCCCTCCATGTGTTTGGTCACACAGTTCCCACCCGTGGGGAGGGCAGAGCTGTGGCCTCGAGTTCAGCCTGAAGCAGTTAGACTGGTCACTCCTTTCCAGGCTGCCTCAGGGAGAATGTGCAGTGTCAACTTTTGTGCCCCATCTCTGCACAAACCATTCTTTGTCACCAGCTCCTTTTTCCTCCCACAACATGAAAACTGAGACCTGTCACCTTTCTCTTTGCCTCTGCAGCAGATGAAGATGTCAGGAGCCTGACTGGCTGTTGAAGAGATCTGCCATTACCTTTTTCTTCCTCCAATTTTTGAAATCATTTCATAGGAATCCAATTTTCTCTTTCATATTCACTTCTGCAAACAGATTTGAAAAACTCTTTGTTAGTCAGAATCATCTCTGAAATGTACTGCTGTATTTCTTTTTGCTATTCTAATTAGCCTTTTAACTCAGCACTGCTTGTATTTATAGCTGGCTAATCCTCTCTCTCCAGGCCCCATCCTCCTCCATAGCGGAACATTTCCACTGTTTAGGAGCCATTTGCTCTTTCCTGTTTTCTGTTTCCCAGTTCCTTTGCTGTCGCTGTTTCAATGCTCCAGCTCTTGACTGAGCTCCCTGATCAGATGCAGGGTCCCCTTTGCTGCAGCACCTTTCCTGGAGCGAGATTCAGCTCCAGGCTGGCACAAGCCTTTGAGCAGCTGCCTTGATTTTCTTCTTCAAGATTATTTCAAGACCATCTATTTTAGCTCCTCAGCTCCCACAATCCGCTCCTGCAAAATGGGCAGCCCAGGGTGGGCACGGATGTAGGTACAATTGCCTTGCCCATGCCAGTGTGGGCAGAGAGCCTCTGGCACGTTTTTGGTGGCCCCAGTCGTGTCCTGCTGTCCTTTGCAGTGCACGAGTGTGACCCCTGTGTTCTGACCTCCCTGGGTTCCTCCCCTCAGACCAGTTCCTGCATCTGTGCAAAGGAGACAATGGAACCAGATTCTTGTCCTTATCCATCATCCTAATTAATCACCGTCATTTAGAATACATTTTTATTTTTTGATGCTTTTATGTACTTAGGAGACAGGAGGAATCGTTTTGCTGGAGTGTTTTAGTAAAGCCCTTCAGCTTAGCATTGGGAAGCATCACAGTTTTCCCAGGGTGGGTGTGGGGGGGTATAAATACAGACTTATCCCCCAAAGCCAGGGGGGAGCACCCCTAAGAGCCCATTTTGCTGTGTGCCTCTAACCCTTGACTTAGGAGCCATTCCCTTGCTAATGCTTTAGCTCTGCATTTATGAAGCTTAAGATAACTCAGAGCTCTTCTGGAGCAATGCCAAATGCTGGCATAAAATATCAAAATGTCTTGTATGGTGCAGAGCTTTATCTGTGGGCTGGAGCTGTGGGGTTTTCCCTTTATGTGGCCCTCCTGCCAGAGCTCCTCAGAGTGGGCTTTCAAAGAGCAAATACGCAGGAGATCTGCTGGCTTAGCACAATTCCTAAATGCAGATAAGGCTTAGAGCTTCACACCAGGTAGGGAGATTCCAGCATCAATTAAATGGGCTCGATTGTGCAAATCTCTGGCTGTGGCAGGGAGAGATGGGGAGCACTGACAGATGGTCTGGCTCAGGCAGCATGGGGAGCTGCTAAGGCACCCTGGCTAAAAGATTTCCTGGTGGCCTTGTGGCAGAGTCAGGGATGACCTGGGGGTCCCAACTCCCCACCCCTCTGTGGCTGTCCCCACCATCGTGGCCACTGTTTCCACACTCCCTCAGCATTGACCTCAAACTGTCTCCATGGACAGTGACCACAGAAGTGTCAGTCTGCAGGGCTGAGGAGGATCCTGTGCCCAGAGAACAGCCCCTGGCACAGGGAGTGGGGCTCGGGGCAGCCCTGGTGGGGATTGGGCTGTGTGGGGTGGGCTCTTCTGCATCCAAAGTCCACTCGTGGCATTGTCCAGCAAACTTTGGGAGAAGGTGCTCCCTCTCCACATCAGAGAGCTGGAGCCCCAGGCCCATTCCAGCATGGCAGCTCCTGTGGGAGGAAGGAGGTGGTCAGGGAAGAGGAGGGTGTTGGAATATGAAGCAGCACTGAGGGCAGGGTGAGGAGATTGTGTATGTCAGGGACTCAGATGAGAAGTAGGGAAAATCAGGACTTCCTTCCTAATACCACATTTTAAAATGTGCAAATCTGTTACTACTGAATTATTTGCTCCACATAAAATATTAGTTCTTGTTGAGATATATCTTTCCTGTGCATAAACTGCATAGTTTGATGCCTTGGGTTTTTTTATTCAGTCTCTCTGCTCCTGAAAATTCATCTGCATTTTATCATTTGCTCAATTTTCACATTCATGTGGCATTTCTGAGATAGTCATGGCATCAATCCTCTGCTTCAGGAATCTCAAAGCCTTGGTGAGAAAGAGGGGCTCAGAGTCACAGATCTACCCCTGGCATCAGGATCCACGTAGCAGGGTTTGATACTGAGGGATGGAGCAGGGAGAACAGATGTGGGTGGGTGACAGCTTCCCAGGGACCCGGGGATCTCTTCCATGAGTGGTGCTGAGAGGCTCAAACATGGATTGTGGCCAGAGGCACAGAGCCCAGCTCACTCCAGCTCACTGGGCACCGGGGCACAGTCCTCAGCAGCCTCGGGCTGAGGGCAAAGCATCATTTTCAGATTGAAAAATTGTTTTATTGCATGTAGCATTGGGTCACAGCACAGGAAAAATATTAAAAGAGGTAAAGCAAGAAATGCCCGTAGGAGCATGTTTAGCCACCAGGATTGGACACAACTGCCTCGGTGTTTCAGCTGTCACAGGTATCTTTAATTCCAGCTTCTCGGTGTGGATCTGATGCCTCAGTCTCCTTCATCCAGCCTCCATGAGGTCTGGAACCTCAGTGCCCTGCATCTGTCTTTGGGATATCACCTGGAGCTCGAAGAGATGGCTCGGGCTGCTCCTGACCCTTCCCCAGCCTCCCCAGATTTGCCTCTCAATCCTTCCCCCAAGCTGGCATTCCCTCAGCTGGTGTTCCAGGCTCAGCCTCCTCAAGACCTTGCAGTAAAGCTTCACACATCATTTATCACGAGATGTATTAATGGTACAAACAATCTCTTAGCTTCCTTTTATCTCAGCAGGCCCACCATGTGCTTTGCCCATGACTATTAGCAGCACAGATGACAGTTTAAGCAGTGAATGGATGTTTTCTAGTTTCTTTTCCTTACCCCACTCTATTAGTGGGGGTTCTACCACCAGCCTAATGTGAGAGTAGACGAGGATGTTTACAGCATGCAGGGGGTTAAAGCCCTGTGTGTCATTGGGGTTAAAGCCCTGTGTGTCATTATGCACAGAACAAGATTTCTGTCTCCCCGTCCAGTTGGTGTTTTTTAAGCATCATAAATCTGTCTTCTTGCTGCTGGAGCCAGCAAGAAATCACACCTCTCTGTGTCAGTCTCCAGTTGGTCTCTTGTCCTGATTTAAGCAAAACCATGCAACTGATGTTACTGTATGGGAATGCAAACGTTAACACCTCATCTGCGATGCTGGTGGTGGTTCTGCAATCATTAATCTAATGAAACTGGTAATAACTCTTGGGGATGTGGTTCTGGGTGAAATCTCAACTCAACCAGAGACATGCTGTGCAGCCTGTCCGTTCAGGCAATGATTTGTCATCTGCAGGATGGAGGCACCTGGAATGAGATGACTCCTGGAAAAACTCGATGCTGTTTCTTGATGGGGAGCAGACTGGGAAAGGTTTGTTGATGGAGCTGCACACACAGCAGGCACCGGCAGCCCCAGGGCAGGGATGGGCAGGTGTGGCTCAGCAGGAGAACCTACAAAGCCTCAAGTCTCCTTGTCAAACCTGACTGGGTACCTTGCAGCCAGGTGTGTCAGCACCTTTCCAGCAAAGGGAGATGTTCCTCCAGGTGGTTTCACTGTCAGAGGCCAAGGGGAAATGCAAGTGCTCGTTCTCATTCTCACTCTCAGCAAGGAGCTGAGGAAGAGCAGCCAGCAGAGAGGCAGGAGGTTTCTGCTGCCAGGAAAGGGGCTTCCAGTAATTTGCCCCTTTCCAAGTAAGCCTTGGGCAGGTTTACTCCTGTCTGGGGGAGATGCACCCTGATGTCCATGGTGGCACCTTGCCACTGCTCAGCCAGGGATGTACCCCACACTGGGGGCATCTGAGGGTGATGGGGCCAGCAAGGGCCCCAGCTGCTGAAGCAACACCCCAGGGACACAGAGCCACAGCCCTGCTCTGTTAAACAACACACCATTTTGTTGTCTTTATGGCTGGAGGCTTTCATGAGAACATGCAGTTTTTGTCTGCACTCCAGCAAGAGGAAGAAGGATGCTTATAATCTGGTGCTGGAGAAATTGGCTGAGAATCAGAGCTCTGTGCCAGCCCCCTTTGCTCTCCCAGAATCTGCAGCAGAGATGCCTGGGAGCATTTCTTAACCGTTCTTTTTGCCACAAAAAAAAAAAAAAAAAAAAAAAAAAAAAGGGCAAAAAAAAAAAGAAAAAAAAAAAAGCTGCTAAGGCAAAACCTAAACAGTTTGCAAACTAAAGTTGATTTTGATGAACCTTCAGATTTTAATGTGTTTGGGGGAAAAGTTCCATTGTTGACAGAACACCTTCTCTCAGCTGTGCTGCTGAACAGGCTGGAAAAATGAGTCAGAATGTGAAGGCTTAATTACTTCAGGCCTAGCATGTAAAAAGCCCCAAAACTAATAGGGCTATGCATTTCCATAGACACCAAATATTTTATTGAGAGATTATATGTTGGTCTTTCATCCACACAGGAAGAGCATTTTATATTTTAAAATCTCTTCAGGGGGAAGAGAACCATTCCTGGCTTGTCTGTAAGAAGGAATTCCTTCCAGACAGGCCCCAAGAGGTGTTCATGTGAGCTGGGCAGGCTCTGAGAGGGACCAGGGGCTGATTTCAGGCTGGCAGCCCTTTGTGCCCAGAGGTCCCACTCCCCAGCACACCTGGGCCAGCAGCCTTGTCCAGGGACACCTTCCCAGGCAGCCACTGTGGATGTGGCAGACTCTTGATGTGCAGAGATCCAGCTCCCTGGCTCTGTGCTTGCCCATTCCTCCCTGCCCAGGCTGGCACGGGCTGAGTGATGGTGCCAGGAGCTCCTCATGAGATCTGCCCAGGACTGAGCCCTGTTTTAGCTGTTTCCTCCTCAGAGGCCTCCCAGGATGATGCTGGTTATCCCGCTGGTTTTATGCACTTCCGAGGGGGCAGAGGGAGGGAAGTTTATGGCTGCATTTATGAGGAGCTTGAGATTATCTGCATACGCTAGAAAAATCACAGAGGCTATATAAAAAAGGGAAAGTGCCATCCCTCGGCAAGCACAGTGAATTGGTATTAGCCTGCAGTCAAAGAGGATCTTAAATTATTGTTGTCTTTTTGTATTGCTGTACAGTAGTTTAAAGATAAAAGCCATCTGGGAAGAGTTGAGATAAGTTGTGGGGGGAGCCAGCCGAGCTCAGAGCTCAGGCACTGGCTGCAGCGTGCAGGAAAGAACACACTGCCTGCCAGGGTTTGTGCTTCACCTCCCTGGGCTTAGCACCACAAACCTGCAACACCCAGGGAGACAGGGTCAATCCTACCTGGGAGCTTCAGCCTCTGCCCCACAGCTGCCTCTGCAGACCCTGCTGGCTGCAGCTGCCTCTTGCAGACACCTGCTTGTGAGGCAGCTCTGGCTATAAATTCACTTGCTGTGCTTGGTGTGCATTATCACTGCTCTTTCCCCAAACAGAAGCTGCCAGCCCTGAACTGGCTTGTCCCCATGTCCCTGTTGCCTGTGACATGCTCTCCATGCACAGATCAGATGAGGTGTTTGTTCCTTCTCTCCCAGCACTGAGGCTGTGCCTGGTCCTGTGGTGAGTCTCTTTGGCTGTCCTCAGGCACAGGGGATGCAGCTGAGGTCTCACCCACTAGGGGAAAATGGGCTGCAGGGCCAGGTGAGGCCTTTACCTGGCCCAGTGCTGACTGCAGTAGGGCTAACAGAGTGAGAAGCCCTCAAATCAGCTGGCCCCTGCCCGGGCTGGTAATTTAAACATGGGTTTATTAGAAATAATTCATATAGTCTGCAGCAGAATGGCACAGGCAGAGCAGCAGGAGCTGGCATGTGGTGGGAAGGGGAGATGGTGGCACCCGTGCTGGGGAGGCAGGAGTGCCAGTCTCACTGGCAGCCCCTGTCCCCTGCTGCTGCCACCCACGGCTCAGTCCCACAGGATGGTCTGGGAGCATTGCTGCAGGCTGGTCAAAGTTCATACACTCTGAACTTGCGTGTTCAAAGTGCCACTGAACATACAAGTGGCACTGTGGCCCTTTCCTGGGAGGAGGAGGTTTCTGGCAGGAGGAGGAGGTTTCTGGTTTCTGGTTTACCCCGTGCAGGGAGTGTGCTGAGCCCCAGGGATGCCAAAGCAGTCCCAAGCTGCCGGCCCTGGTGGCAGCCTGCAGAGAGGGGAGCCGGGACACGTCCCTGTTGGAGCAGTCGCTGTGCTGGGGAACACCCGGGGCTCCTCTGCCGGGGACAAAGCCTGGTGACAGCAGTGCTGGCTGCTGAGCCCTTGCAGCTGGGGGCATGGGGAGCACAGACTGGGCTCAGCACTCAGGCAGGCAGGCAATCCAGAGCTCTCTGCTTTCCAGAGTGTCCAGGAGGGAGAACCCACCGGGAGCAGCCCCAGAGAAGGTGCTGGGTTGATGGTGGGCACTCTGTGCTGCCTGTGGGGCTGAGGGCTGGTAATCAGCCCTCTTGGCAAGCATGGAGGCATTACTGTAATCTAGTCTGCAGGAGATAAAAGCTCAACGAGCTTTGTGGAGTCAGACAAGGATAAGCACTGACAAACGCTGGAATGTTTTTTTCAAGTGATAATGGCTCCCCTTAATAAAATGCCAAACACAACAGTGGGCAGGGCTGAGAGCAGCGGCAGCAGAGGCTTCATGGCCAGCCCAGCCCGGGGGCCAGCCAAAGGCCGGTGGTGGCAGGGCTTGTAGCTGGCCATAGCATTGGTCTGGCAGCCCAGGGGCTTGCCCGGCCCCACCTCAGCCAGCAGCACCCACTGACCCCAGCACCTCGCCAGAGCCCACTGCCACCCTCCAGCTCTGGGAGCAGCAGCTTGCTCCATGGGCTGCCCCTGCTCCATGGGATGGACAGTGCTGGGAGGCACCTTTGACCTGTGCCAGCCTTGCTGGGACTCAGTCACTGCCTGGGTACCAGCTGGAACACAGCTGGAACACAGCTGGGGCTGGAGCACAGCTGGGGCTGGAACACAGCTCAAATCCGACAGGACGGCGCAGAGCAAGGGAGTCTGAGAAACTATTGCTGATTCCCCAGCGGCCTCAAAATCTGTCTTTGTGTGGTGCTGCTTTTTGAATTGCTGCATTCACACAGCAGCTTGAGGGGAGTGATAAGGCTCATGAATATGGAAATTTTCTCAGATGGGGGAAGGGGGTTTGCTGGGAGCCGGGGTACTTTCCTGAAGCGCTCCTATCCTGCCTTTCTCGGAGCTCCGTGTGCTCCAAGAAGTGATGTGTGAACAGCCCCCGGTGCTCACAGCCACCCTGGCTCTTGGAGTCAGCGCAGCGTTGGCCCAGGGGTCCAGGGAAGGGCGTGGGGGAGCTCTGTGAGGATAACGAGATATTTCCTGTGCCTGTGGACAGACACCCAGTTTTCCAGCAGCCACCGTGGACTGGGTGCACCCCGTGCTCTGCAGAAACAGGCTCATTCAATTCAGCACACACTGTCCCTGCCGGCAGCACAGACCAGCATCGTGCTGTTTGCCCAGTGCAAATGGTTTTCCAGTTTCTTGGCTTCGAGCACTCCTCTCCCTGCTAATCTGCCTGCCAGTTTGAAGCTGAACTTCCCCTTGCTCCTCGCAGCCATCTGCATGCAGCCATCGCCTGCGGCTCAGAACAGACCTGCAGGAGCCCTGTGCTGCTAGACTGCCCCCAGCCAGCCTGTGGCAGCATGACTTGCTGTGTCCTGGGAACCCCACCAATGCTGGCCCGGTTTAGTCCTGCCCAGGTCCTCTGGTGGCCCCAGGGCTCAGTGTCAAGAGCCCCCAGTGCCATCCCAGCCCCAGAGCCCTTCAGTGCCGTGGTGGCCCCAGTGCTGAGCTGTGGGGACACTCACCACCCTGGGCAGGGGGCTCAGCGTGGCTGCTTGTTGCACTGCTGCTGTCCCCGCTGCTCCAGCCTGCTCTGCACACATCCACTGCTTATTGATCGCTCTAAAATCTTTAAAGATTAACTTCTGGGAACAAATATGACATCTTTATGGAGAGCCAGAACAAGCTGCTTTCGCATTCGGGTGGCTGCTTTGCTGCACAGAGACATCTGTTTGCACCAGGACGTGCAGAGCAAATGATCTGCCAGCATTCAGGGGCATGTCCTGCCAGCAGCTGCTCCCCTTGATGGCAGGTACAGGTAACCTTGCCATCCCTGCAGCTGCACAAGTTGCTCTCGTCACGCTTGTAACTACACCAAGTTCCTGGCATGTGCTGTGAAACCAGCCAGTGTTTTCACTGTGTTCAACCTCCAGCATAAAGCCAGGTAGGGCATGGCCTTCCAGAAGCTCGGAGGGAACAGCTGGCAGCAGCTGAATATATCCCAATTTCTTTGCCACAGCTGGAGAGAGCTTTTCTTGTGGCCACGATGGCAGAGCACACCTGGGGGCAGGGGACTCTGGCTCCCTAGGGGTGCAGGCACCACGCTGCAGGACAGCAGAGTCTCCATGGTCATTCTGCTGCAAGAGGATAACCTGCTGCAAAGAAATAACTCTCCTGGTGCAAAGCCCAGCCTGTGGCAGGGCAGCAGACTGTGTGAATGAAGGCACCTTTACCCAGAGCAGTGAATCATCATTAGAAATCACTCAATGATGTCAGGAAGAGCAAGTCACATATTGGGTCATCCTGCTCATCTCACCAGCCAGCATTTGTGCATTCCCTCTGGGATATTTGCCAGGGATCTCTGATCCATCTCATGCTGTGGTGGTGTTTTCCCCCTTTCCTTAGGATGGCAATTTCCTGATTAACATGGTTTGCTTCCAGAAAACTTTCTCCAATATTCAGTCTGTGTTTTCCTTATGTTAATTTCTTGCCTTTACAGCACCGATTAATAACTCTGTTTATGCCACTAGAATATTATTTGCAGGTCATTGCCACTGATGCAGGGACACTTAATAGAAGAGAGTCTGTAGATCTAATTGCTTGATGAAGGGATGAAGAACATTCTCTGTTCCCCTGGGTTCTGTAGGACCAGCAAATGTTTCTGTGGTCTGACTGTGTTGCAGTTGATGATCCCCTGGGCTGGCTCCAGTTTCTGGTCACCCTTGTTTCTCCTTCTGCAGGCTCCTTGTCCCAGGGAATACTGCTTCCACAATGTAGTCCAGGAATGGGACAGGGTTTCTGTGTGGGTTTTTACTGATTTGCAAACCAGGGTAAAAACCCTCAGGGAAGATGCCCAATAGTGTGTTCCTGGGGGGTGCAGGTTCCTTGGCTCCACTGTCCAGGTGTGTGTGTGCATTTGACACTCCCTACCTGTTGTTGAATCCATCAGTTCTCTCCCTGTTCCCCAGCTCTAGGTGTTGCTTTTACTCCCAGGCACGTGGCAGTTCCTCCTCCACAGACGCGAAACGCTGCACATCCCCAAGCAGCAGCTGAAATCCAGCCCGATGTGCATTTCCCAGTTATCCCAGTTTTCCTGTGGCACTGCTGAAGCCAAACTCCCTGTGCAGCCCTGGGTGCCAGCTGGGCAGTGCTGGCACCTGAGCCTGGAGATCAGTGTGGCTCCCTGCTGCTGCCCAGGCATCTCCTCCAAGGAGCAGCTTGAAGGAGCTCAGTTCCCCTCCTGGGCTGAGACTCCAGCAGCCTCAAAGTAAAAAGAGGCTCCAAAAGGTCTTCTGACCCCCTGCAAGGCTCCCCAGCCTTCTTGAGTGGAAGGAAAGGATCCATTAATGTTTGGCTTCATTTCTGTTTATCAAAGAGAAAAAAGCTTTTGTCAAGCATCAAAGTGGGGATTCAGGACACAAAGCAACTGCTTTGCTGTGGGCTCCTGAGGAACCTGAGGAAGGAAAACACTTGTTCAAAATTCTCCACTAAACTGGTGAATCTAAAATTGTTAAAAGAAGAGGATCAAGAAATTCCCTGTCTGCTGTAAGCCTCTCTGGAGCCTGGAGCTCCATCCAGGTCTGAAATCCTGGGCAACAAGGATGCACTGCACCCTGTGGGGATTTGGGATTCCTGGCTGGGCTGAGGCTGGAGCTGGAGCTGGAGCCAGCTGTGTACAGAGCCCTCAGACAGACCAGAAAGCCCCACACAGGCTGAAGCAGCTGCAAGTGAAATGTAAAATAAACATGTGGCCTGAAGTCCGGATGTGCAGTTTATTTTAAAAGCTAATAACTCCAGATAATTGATAGTGGAGTGCAGTATTTTCCATGCGTTGGATTACGAGCGTCTGTCGCTCACCAGAAGCTGTAACCTTGAGCTATGAGACATTATTGGCAGTATTTAACACAAATCTGTTTTCCATCATTGTCAAATCCCACTTCAATATGCACCACAGGAAGAAAGCCGAATACTAAATTGATTTCTTTAATGGGAAGTGTTCTTCAGGAGATACCGACCTGTGTGGAGATGCGTTAATAGGATTACAATGGAACCTTTTTATTTTGCTTTATTTTTAATGGAGATTTCCTATCCTGACACACCTGCGAGATGCTGCTTGGCCACCGACATGGCAAGAAAAGGCAAGGCAGTGTACCTCGAGGAGAGCCTCTGTCTCTGGAGATGTAGCTCCTGAACGTGGGACTGTTACTGTGGTGGTTCTGCCAAGCCGTGGCTGCACGGAGCAGCCTGGAAAGAGCAGCATTCTCCAAACACCAAAGGAGATCTCACCAGGTACTGCTGACTAGGATAAGGTGCTGCATCCTGCTGGCACCTGGGAGCACCCAGGACATCCATGCTTCTCCTGACCCAGCAGCCCTTGGGAGGACTTGGAGAAGCATCTGGAGAGAAGCAGGAGAAAAAAGGGAGCCCAGACTCAGCATGGAGCTGGGTGTAGAAGCCAGGAGCTCAGCACAGGCTGTGCTCAGCCTGTCCCAGTGCTGGTGCTGTGCCGGGGCAGCCGGTAGCCAGAGCGGGGAATCGGCAGCACAGGCACCGGGTGATCAGTCCGGGATTGTTGGTGCCAAGCAGGCAGGAGGAAGGTTTGCCTTCTCCAGGAGAGTGGGAGTTCTGTAAGTGACAAGGTAATTACCTTACTTCGGCATAAGCTGATTGACAGGGAACTAATTGACTGTTAAGAGCCCCATGAACTGCTCTCACTTCCTCCTCCTGACATTGCTTGAGCTGAGGCTTGGCTGGGAGTCCCAAACCCGGGAAGTTGAAAGCTTGCAGCTCTTTGGGGGGTCTGTCCAGTGGGATGAGGAGTGGGGAGCTATGACACCCCTGCGGGTCGTACCACAAGCCTTGAACAGTAGGTTCACCTGGCAGCTGCTGATTCAGACATAGCTGAGCACACGAGTGCCACATTAAAACGTCTGTGTCGGAGTTGTGGGCTACTGCAAGGTTGTTTTCAAGTCTGACTGGCAAAGCTGAACCTCTCCTTGCGATGTGCTGAGGATTTATGTCGGTAAATATGGAGGGGATGTGCAGGAGGTGACAGGGCCATGCAGGGCAGACCCTGGGCAGGCAGCAGCCTCGCTCCTCCCAGCTGCCCTGGATGCTGCTGCCCAGTGAGGGGCCCAGCCTGCAGCAGGCTCTGTGCACACAGGGGCTGGCATGCAGGGCCTGCGCTGAAGGATGCTGTTCAGGCAGCAGAGAGCCACCAACCATTTAACAAACAAGGCTTTATAGACTTGCAGGAGCACATTACATGTTTCCAAAGGCAGTATGGAATGCTCTGGAGCTAATTTGAAGGAAGGTTTTGGATTCAGAGACAATGCCGCTCTGGCATATCCTGACAGTAAGTGATGCTGTTGCCGTGACAACTTCCCAAATCTTCTCCTCCATTCTCAAAACCCACCTGGGTCTCCAGCTGCCCTGGGAGTGCACAGGGCTAGTGCTGCACACCCTCTCCCTGGGCACCTGGCTTTGGCTTTGGTCAGCAAGACTCATCCCTCTGGCCCTGTGGCTCCAGCCCAGCAGGCACTCACACTGCTTTGCTGCAGCTGCCCCACTTCTCTGCTGCCTGCACAGCACTGGGCCCTGGGTAGGTATAAACAAGCTGCCACTGTGATGGATAAGAAAATCACAGCGTCAGTTAGAGTGGATTATAGCTTTTTTCTCCCCTGACAGGAAGGAGATGTCTCTCCATATGAGCCTGAGGTTGCTCAGGGCAGCTACCACCTTCATCCGTCACTGCTGGTCCCCGAGCACTCCTCAGCCAGAGATGCATTTGGTCGGAAATGCTTCCACGTGGGCTGAGGCTTTTAAGGTGATCAGAGCTGATGGAGGCCACGCTGCCCAGAGTTCTATCTCAGGCAAGAAAGTTGTCCTGCTGCCTCCAAAGGAGCATGGCCTGTCCTTTCAAGCTGCAAAAGGCACAGCAAATATGGAGAGTCTGGAAAGCCCCAGGTGACAGTGGGAAAAGTGACTTTGCCCCAGGCAGCATGTGTGCCCAGACTGGCTGCAGCTCTCAGCCCTCTCCTTGCTCTGGAGCCCAGGCAGCTGGGATGCAGTGTGAGCATCTGCCTGTGGGTAGCAGTGAGAGATTCAGACTGAGCATCACCAGCTGGAGCCAGAGGAGCTGGGTCTGCCTTAAAGCGAGGTGTTTGTGACCCGTCCGATAACACAGAAACATCTAATGGGATTACTTGTGATGCCCAGTGTTGGGTGTGCTTCAGCTTTGTCCTGTGCTCAGCACAACCATGAAAGGCAGAGCTGCCAAGTGTCCTCTGTGGTAGAGCCCCTGGAGGCAAGGGGGTCACACAGGGGCAGCAGCTGAGGCTAGGCTGAGGCTATTGTTCCTGGCAATGTGAACAGGTTTCCCTGGGATGCTGGTGCCCTCCTGCAGAAGCTGTGCAGGGGGAGCAGTGCAGATCGGCAGTGCTGCACACACCCCTGCCCAGACATCCCTCCTCGCAGTGCACCGGCCACATGGGGCCCCTGGGCTCCGGGAGGGTGCCCTCATCGTTGGGTGGGAGCACTCTGAGGAGCACGGCCGTGCAGCATTTGCCAGGAGTGCATGGGAGTGCATCGCCTGTCAGGCAGCATTGATCCGGGTCTGTCTTATCTGAACGAGCGTGGCCCCGAGCAAGTGCCATTCAGACATTCCACTTAACACGTGCAATTAGGGCTGTGACAATGGCAGGGAAGGAGCTCAGCAGCGGTGATTAATGTTCTCACGCCTCTGTGTGCTGCAGCGGGGCTGCACGGCTGCCTCTGGTGAAGGATGGGCTGACCCCAGCCCTCCTTACCTGCAACATCCATTTACTGCAAACTTTCAGGGAACTTTCAAATACAAAGGAGAAACCTTTCCTTTAGGGAAAGTCCTTGGAAATGCGGTGCTTGCTGTTGGAACCAGACCTGCTGATGTTTTCCCAGGAGGCAGGGCAGTGACGTGGTGCTGCCCTGCAGTGCTGGTGCCAGGGTGGCACTGGGATGTGATGTGCCACAGCGGCTGCCTGGGACAGGACAGGGCTCAGGCTGGCAGGCTGGGGGCACATGGTGCCACTGCCAGCTGGAACCGAGCTACTCACATTACAGAACTGCTTCCTGCTGAGCCTGTGCCCATTTTCCTTCCATGTAACCTGGGGCTTCTTCAGCTGCTCCCCAGCCGTGCTCTCCCAGCGCCACCGGCCCAGGCTCTCTGCACGTCCTGCTGTGGTCCCAGTGCCAGGACCCTGCTGCTGGTGAGTGCCAGAGATTTCATAGCCTGTTTGCTAATGGAGGTGGGGATTAACATGATTATTTTGCACAGTAATTGGTGGCATGTGCAGCAAGGAGACGACAATGTGAGGAACGAGAAGTGAAGAGGTTTAGGGAAGCGGGATACTTGGGGGTTGAGGCAGGGTGTTTGAGTGCCATGAATCAGCGCTCTGTGGCCAGGAACCCTCCTGGTGTGGGAGCCTGCTTCCAGTGCTGCCCAGGCTGGGGCTGTGGCTGCCCTGAGCAGGCAGTGCAGTTGGAGTGCCAGCCCGCCTTGGCAGGTGCCCAGCACGGTTGGCACCCGCCGCAGGCAATGGCGGGCGGAAGCTTTCCCTCCCACGGCGCCATACGGGAAGGCTGCTGTCACCGTGCCACTGCAGAGAGAGGGATTTAAAAGTGTGACAAGGCAGGTTCCTCTGAACTGCCTCCAAATACCCGCCTAAGAATAGTATCTCCCTCCAGAAGGGTGGCTGGCTCCAGGCCCCCGTCTCCCTGCGCTCCCAGCACTCCATCCATCCTCCTGCCAACCTGCGGGCTGTGAGCAGCTGTGCCATCGATGTGTGAGGGCAGGGTGGGCTTTAGAGTCACCCAGACAGCACGGATCTTCTTCTGCAGTGTCAATCTGCACTCCATCTGCACAAAAGCACAAGTCCCAGATTTATTTCCCAGCTCCTTCCCCTGTTAATAGCAGGCCCTCTGCTCTGCCTGTGATCTCCGGACACAGCAGCTTTACCAGGTGTTGAACCTGGCTCAGTGAAGCCAGACTTTGTGTCAAGCATGGTAATATTCCCAAGCACAGCCCCAGCAGTGTGCAGCCTAACTCCAGCCATGCAGCTCACGGGGTCAGGCAGCAGAGCCCCCGTGTCCTGCCAGGTGAGATACAGCAAATCTGCTGTAGGTGGCACGGGAGAGGGGGAAAGAAGCTGGCAGGGGCTTCCTCCCTGTTTGCCTTCCACTGCAGGCATTTACCTTTGAAGCAATGGGTTGGAAGTTTTCCTTGCTGATTAAAAAGCCCGGCATTAGTATGCAGATGAAAACACAATCGGCCTAGATGAGGCTTCCTGGGCAGTAGTGGAAGTCGAGGATTTAATCTAGCCTGATCTTGGACATGGTTTAAACTCCTCAAAACAAGAACACATAACCTGCTGCAAAGGTTTAATTTCAATAAACCTCCCTGTCAACAAGCTCCAGCAGCCTCTGTTTGCCTTCTCAGTGATGGTCAGCAGAGGTGAAGAGCCTGGCATTGGTCCCTGCACTCCGTGCTGCTGCAGCAGCCTCCAGCTGCTGCCAGGACAGATCCTGGCATCCCTCCATGCCCCTGAGCTGTGCTGCTTCACTCCAGCACCTGGCTGAACCTGTTCCTCTGAAGTGCAGTGGTCTGAGCCTTCAGCTGGCTCTGACTGAGCCACTGGTGGTGGCTGGACCCTCTCCCAGGACTGTGGTGATGAGCAAGTGAGCTTGCTGCTGCTGTTCAGGGACCTTGTGGGAAAGCCCTACTCCATGCTCTCCCTGTACCTTTGCAGGACCCCCACAGCTGTGCATTGGACCAGGACAGCTTCAGCCACGCTGGAGTTCTGAACCACACCCCTTCAAGCTGTAGTATTTATTCATAAGAAACTAATTGTCATCTCTGTGCCAGGTTCTGGAATTTCTTCTGCCAAATCCTGCACGCATCCCTTTGATAGAGGCTGAAGCTGTGGAGGTGCCAGCTAAGCCCCAAGTTTTGATCAGAATTTGCAGAAGCTCAGATTGCCTTGTGAGTCTCCAAATCCAAAGAGAATTCATGGTCTGCCAAGTCAATGAAGTGCCCAGCCTGAGGGTACTTGGGATAGAGCAGAGGTGATAAGGTGTTTGTTTGGTGTCCACAGTTCACAGGAGGAGCTCACAGCCATGGTGGGGCAGAGAGGGAGCCACTCCTCACTGCCCATGGCTCTAAATGTTCCTTGGCCAGGCTCGTGTGGCCCTGCTCCTGCCCTGTTTCCAGGGGAGCCGTGGAAAGCACGGGGGGCTGCTCTCACCAGCTCTCAGGGTGCACCGGGGTGCAGCAGAGCCCAGGCCCCCATGCACTCAGGCTGTTCCTGGGCAGCAGGAGGAGGGCAGGCAGAGAGGGAATGTCTCTGGACTGAGAGCAGCTGCCTTCATCAGCAAGCATTAATTAGTCTCTGTGTTAAAGCCTCCGTCCATAGCAGCTGTGCACAGGAGCTGTGAGGACAGGAAAAATTCTTCAGCAAGAACAAGCAGTGAGACTGTGGATTCTCAGACCTTCCCTCCAGAGTTGGAAAGCCTTCACACCAGGAGCACCAGCCAAGAACTGCTGGCAGTGCCAGGCAGCCGAGCTCAGCCCTTGCTGCTCCATCCTTGTGCATAAATTACCTCTGGGCTCTGAGCTAAACAAAGGGCCCTGAAATAATTCTGCATTTTAATAAAGTCAGCATTCGTGCCACTGTCATCCTTACAGAAAGAGAATTTGCATTTCCTTCTGCCAGCTCACCCCACACAGCCCACTGGCACTCAGGCTGTGCACTTGCTGTGTTCCCACCAAGGACGATATTAGATTTTGTTTCTTAATCACTGTGACACCAGAAACAGGGTAGAGCTGCCCAAAGCCCCAGACTAGGGAGCACACCAATATCTCCAAAGCCCTCCAATGTGCAAGGGTGTGTGAAAAGCAGCACTCTCCAAAACACTGGTGCTAGTGGCTGTGCATCTCCTTGTGTCCCCCCAGGTCCCTCTGCAGCAGCCTGTGGGCTGCCTCATACCCCATGGATCTGAGAGCTGGGGAGGAAAGGGCTGGTGCTGAGCTGTAGTCCTGTAAAATCTGGAAAGAAAACTGCAGTTTCTCCCTCCCAAAGGGAAGGGATCCCGTGGGCTTAGAGTCTGCCAGCAGCTGTGCCTCCAGCAGGCAGCATGCAGTGAGCAGATGAGCAGCATCAGAATTCTGTGCAGGTACTGATGGGTGCTGGACAGGTGCTTCCTGGGCAGGCAGAGCAGAGCCATGTCTTCCTTCTCTTTGATGGGCCTGTCACCCCTCTTATTTCCCCTCTCAGCCACCTGTGCTGGACACACAGGCCAGGGGGGCTTGCCTGGCCTGGAGCACACTGCCTTTCCAGTTGGAGCTGAGACTGGGGCCAAAGCACCAGTGTCTGTCCTGCTGCGGGGCTGCTCCGGGGTTTACCCCTCGTTCTGTGGGGGTCCTCAGCCCACAGAGCTCTGTCCTGCCAGTGCTAGGTTGCTCTGGCTGCAGCAGTCCCTGTGCACCCCTGCAGGGCCCACTGTGGGTCCCTGTCCCACCTCTTACCTCCATCCCACTCCCCTCTGCTGGCCAGGCCCTGCTGTGGGGGATAGCTGCTATCACAGCTTTCCGTGTCTTCAATTACTGCCAGTTAATGATGATTAATTTACAATTAGGGGCCTCTAAAGGGTAGTGTGTCTGTTAAATAAATATTGATCTTTCATTTGTGGCCACAGATATATTGCCCCAGTTATGGGAAGCACTGCAGCAGCAAAGCCGGGCTCTCCCAGAGATTCCCTTAGAGCCAAGCTCACAGGACTGTTGGGAGACTGGGGCTGCCCAGTGCAGGGGACTGGGCTTGCCTCATCCCAGGAGCCTGGGCTCTCAGGGCTGGACAAGGATCATGATATCTGGGGTGTTTCAATGCTGACTGGAAGTGCTCAGCCCTGTTGGTCCTGTTCCCATTTGCAGAAGGGGTGTGGGAATGGGGATGCTGGAGCTGATGCTTCCCTCTTGTATGACCCTCAGCTGACCTTGTGAAGTAAACAAATTGTCCAGAGGCTGCACTAGCAGCCTGACAGCAAACTCCTCCCTGAATATACAATGTGTTTTCCAACCCCATTTCAGCCATGCTCTGGAGTCTCTCTCTGGCCAGTGTGGTCATCCACTGCCCACACATGCATGCCACACTGTGGGCTACCTGACTTCAATCTGGCTACCTGGCTTCAATCTGTCTGAGCCCACTCTCCAAGAGGTATTTTTCTAAAGGTCTCATCAATTACTTACAGCTCTTGCCCTTTTCCAAGGCATTGACCCCAGATAAACAAAGCCCATTTCAACCATTTGCCAGAGCCATCCTGTCCTGAATGCTGGAGCTCAGCGGGGATTTCTGCAGGAGTGTAGCACTCTTCTTTCTCACCTGTGATTCTTTTCCACATGCAGTGGAAACACTGTCCCATTCCACCTCCAGCCATGTCCCAGGCGCCCCTGAGCATGCCCTGCTCCTTCTCCCTGGCACATTCCCAATCACTGTTCCCTGGTCTCCCTTCCCCTCTGCAGTGTATTCCTTGGAAGCAGGCTCACCAGGAGAACACTCTCTGGCTTTCTCTTTTATTTGAGGCATGTATTTGGAACAGTGCTTTTGTTCCAAATGAACACGTTGATTCATTCAGAAGTGCAGTTTCTGTTTTTGAATCAGCAGAGCTGTTTATGCTCATAGTGTCCATAAAACTGTTATTTTAGTCCTGACACTGATGCTTATGAATAAAATTTAGATCTCATTCAGAAGAACATTAGCTGTAGCTATTTGGCTTCTTGTTAAGGCATTAATTTTTATTGAGACCGCATTGCCAAGCAGCTCCTTCTGCGTCTTGCAGCAACCAAGTACCTCAAAGTGGAGACCTGGGTATGGGCAGACTGCAGCACGTGTCCCCCAGACCCTCAGCTCCAACCACTCCATCTGCAGCTGCTGGGTGCTGGTGGGGACCTGGCAGCTCCCCCAGGTGAGCAGGGCACTCAGGAACAGGGGCACCGTGCTCAGGGCTCTGCTGGAGGTGTCACAGCTGACACAGCAGTGCTTGCTCGTGCTGGGTGGATGTTGGGTGTTCTGGTGCCAATTAGCTCTCCTATGTATTTATTGCACCTTTTTGCTCGAAGCAAGCTGTTAAATGTCAGAAACACTTTAGCATTTTAGCAGAAAGATAATTTTTAATAGATTCCACCTACAAAAAGGAGCTGACTGGCAGAATATTAAACTCAGGGAGATTTATTTTTACTCCGTGCCTCCAAACAGCTTGAGATAACCATTTTTGCATGGCTCCTTGCTGATTAATGCTACTGTCTCTTGCCTGTCCTCCTCACTCGGTGCTGTGGCAGCTGTGGTCTTTCACATCCCATTAACCTTGTCTGCAGAAGGGATACCTGGCCAAAGCGAAGAATTAGCCCTTGTAATTAGGAATGTAAACATCTCACACTGCCTGCTAACATCCACACATCCTTCCCTGCCTGCTCCCAGTGCTTGTTAGGGCAGGATACCCCCAGACTGGCTATTCCTGTCATCAGCTTCCCACATACCAGCTTTCAATAATTTCCAGTTGAAGAAGCATATAAAGCCCAAATCAAGCCCAAAGTAGCTTTGGTTCTTCAGGGACTAAGGTGGGTGTTCTGTCAGTGCTGGTTTTGCTCTATAAAAGCACATTGGCAGCTGGTGGGGTTTGTTGGGACTGTGGTTATTGTTTCCTCTTCATTGGCAGAGCTGGTGGATGCCTGGGATTTGTGTCTGGCACTGGCCAAGCAACCATGTTCTTAGTGATGGCGATGTTTGTACCCGGGCACTGTGCACAGCACCAGGCCAGCCCCAAGTGCTTCCACAGCAGTGCTGCCTGAGGTGTTGCAGGGATGTGACCTGTCCCCTCTGCCTGTTTGATTTTTGGGTGAAGCTATATCAGTCTGCTCTCAGTATGAGCAGCGACTCCCTAGTGCTGGATGGAGCAGTTGAGTCATTGCTCATAATACAGCAGCTTCTGAAAATTCAGGTGACTTTATTTGTTTCTCAGTGATATAATGAGCTGTTTTGAGTGATGTTAGATTTAATGGCTAAATCAATGTGTGTATTTAGTGTTAGCCTTTATTTTAGCACTAAGTGACATGAGATAAGCAGACTTAGAGAGTGTTAATTGGTTTGTGTTTAGCATTTGCACTAATCAGACTGTGCAGTGCTGCCCAGAGCTCTTCAACACTAGTAATTCTGTTTATCCAAACCAGGAATTGTTTACTCTATTGACTGGAGTGGCATCGGGCTGTTTTGTCACTCTCTTGGATGTTACACTACAAGTGTGAATGAACAGAGAGCGCTGGCGAGCCCTGAGCGTGTGGGGAAAGGTGGCTGAGCAAACCCTGATGAGGCAGAGCACAGCAGGGCCCTGCAGGGCAGCAGTGCCAGTGGGTTCCAGCAGCTCTGCCCCCACTGCCAGCGGTGCAGGAGGCAGCAAGAGCCTGCCTCCTTTCCCAGCCCTCTGCCAGATGGAGCTCCCATCACCCCAGTCCTGCATGGGGCCGCTGCAGGGCTCACAAAGCAGGGCCACAACACTCTTGCCATGAACCACACGCTGCAGGCTGTGATGTGGGGTCTGTGGGCTGTGCTGCCCAGAGAGGGGAGCTCCCAGCTCTGCTGGGCAGTGTGGGTGTGCTAGGACCCTCCCCACTTGTGGCTGGACTGCCTGGCCTAGGTTCACATCCGTCTTGTACTGATGGGAGCAGATGTCTGGGCAAGAGCCCACCAGAGCATCCCAGGAGCCAGCCACAGCACACTCTGGCCAGCCAGCCACACAGTGTGGCTGCCTTCAAAATGGCTTGAAAATCGCCTCACCATTGCTCCATTCCCATCACCTGGCTGGTTTTATTAGAGTTGGTTTTGGATCATTTAATTTTTATCTAAACATTCACTTCCCAGCTGAGCTCTTGGAGAGCTCTGGCTCCCTGGGCTGCTGCTGAGCCCTGGAAATGGACCTGCCTGTAGGATGTGCTGACGGCCCTTGCTGCTGCTGGGAGCTGCCTCGTGAGCCATCGCTGGCCCTTCCCTGTGCAGTCCCAGTGCTCCCTTTGCTCCTGGACCCCTGACCCTTGCAGGGGTGGGTATGATTCACCTGTGAAAACCCTGGGTTTGCTTCCCCAGCAGGGATGCTCTGGATAAGAGAGATCAGACATGCCACAGGCTGCTCCTGCTCCAGGCTGCTCTAGGCTGTGCTGGGAGGCACAGCAAGATGAATTCCTTTTATTTTGCAAAGTGCTGTTTTACTGATTTCTGCTGACCAACCCCAAACTGGGTTGTGGTGCCCCTCAAGTGCCACCCTGGGGGTAGTGAGGGACCCTGAGTGACATTGTCTGGACTGCAGCAGCACTGTGACATCCCTGGGGTGGACGTGCAATCACTGTGTGAGGGCAAGCAGAGGATGTCACCGGGGCTCAGGGAGGAAGCTCTGCAGTACCGTTTGCACTGACTGTGTGATCCGAGTCAGAATGAGAATCATAAATCTTGATTATTCTCTGTCTCAGCTGATTTGAACCAAATGCCTTGGACAGGGATATAGTTCACATCTCGCTGAAAACTGCAAAAAAACTGATTAAATGTACAAACTGATATCAATAGCACTCTATCTCTGTTAATGCCCAAACTGTCAGAGTTTGGGGACAGGATCCTGTGTGGGTGGGCTCTGTCCCAGCCCAGAGCAGCTTCCTGGGGGGTTTCAGGGCGGCTTTCTCCCCACTCTTATTTATTTTGGTACTTCGTTCCTGCAGTTCTGGCTGTTATTATGATACCGTCAATTACAGATGGCATCTCTGATTCTGATTGCACTTTGCTTACAATTAAGCATCCTATAGAAAAATGGAAATGCTGGGTCATTAACATAGTGTAATAATAAGGTAAACCATTCAATTATGGAGGAAAAACCACTTTGAATAATAAGGATATTGTATGCCTAAAAGACATACAGATGCCAGTGTATTACCATTCCTGCATACATAATAAATGAACTTAAACCCCAAAATAATCAACAGAAGCAAATAATAAATAGCTGTGCCCTCGGCAGCAGCCTGGCTGGCATCACTCCCTCCAGGGGCAGAGGAGCAGCTCTGGGGTGGGAATGGACAAGTCTTGGATCTGTTTAGTCCCTGGCAGTTGTTTTGAGAGATGCCTGGGCTGCTGCAGGACTTGTCTGATGCCGGGACTGACGTGGTTCCCACTTGCATGGGGAGGAGGCAGAGGAAGGGCTGGGGCACTGGAGTGCATTGCTGCCTGCAATAGAAAGGGGAGCACTGGGCTCTGCCCAGGTGTCTGATGGGCTCCAGAGGCTGGATGCAAACACTGGCCCACTGTAGATGTAACAGTGGGATATTGTCTTTGGACAGTTGAGAGGCCAATGCACTTGGGAAGGTCTCACCACGCAGTGTTTCTGTGGAGGGATTTGGAGCTGGCTTTGCTCCCTCCAGCAACTGCTGAGCTCCCCACCTGCCCCTGCAGCTGCTGTGCCTGCAGCACTGGTGGCTTGCATGGACACATCTCCCTGACTGAAAAAGGAACGGGTAAGTGCAGGTGTGGAGGTGCAGACGGTCATGCTCCTGGCCACCACCTCTGACCAGCCTGGGGCTCCCGTGGCAGCCCTGATGGTGCTTTTGTGTTCAGCCTTTCCATGCTGGTCCCTCTGGCAGGAGGGCAGGAGTCCCTCTCCCCTCCCTGGCTGGGCTGCCCGCGGTGCTGGAGCTCAGCGCAGGATGTGAACGATTACTGCTGTTTTCAGCCTATTTGGCAGTATCGCTCCTCCATAACAATTCCCAGCCTTTTAGCTGTTGATGGCTTACCTATTACTCTGGCACTGCGTTACGATAACATCCAGATACATCTGAAGAATGGAATTTATTTACTCTTTTCCCTGAAAAGCTTTTAGTATGATCCAGCCGTGGTGCTTTCACTTAGGCAGCCATTATTGCCAGGGTGTTTTTCCTGGTAGAATTAAAATTTCCAGAAGATGAAAAAGGACTCCTCAGGATATGCGGCTCCAAACCACTATATTTTAATATTTTATTTCCCTGGCCTTCTTTGGGAAGGGCCCATCCCATCTTTGGGAAACTGGAGTGGTTTGAACCACTCAGTTGAGTCTGATCAGTGTTAGCTGTCGGCTGCACGGTGTGCACAGAGCTCTCCCCATGAGTTGTAGCTTTCCCACATCCAACTGGCTGTTCCAGGAACCGCAGCCTGCAGTACCAACAGCATCTATTATTGACAACCTTGAAACTTCCACAGGCATCACTTAGCAACCGTCAGGGCTGAGCTGGGTGGGGGCTGCTGGGGGAGCACCTGCACCGTGTGGGCTCCTGGTACTCTGCCCGGGGCAGGAGGAGCACGGCTGGTGCTGGGGGCTCGTCCTGCTGCGTGCTGCAATTCCCAGACTGGGAATCCCCAGGGGGTGGGAAGGGAAGGGAAGGGAAGGGAAGGGAAGGGAAGGGAAGGGAAGGGAAGGAGGAGGGGCAGAGGCTTTGCCCCTGTGNAGGGAAGGGAAGGGAAGGGAAGGGAAGGGAAGGGAAGGGAAGGTGTGCCATGAGTGCTGCCAGCAAGGTGCACTGCACTGCACGTTTCAGAGAGGTTTGTGTCCTGCACAGATTGCATGTGCATGGGCATTTCGTTCTGCCCCGTAGCTGTGTGAGAAGCTCAGACTAGGGCTGCTCTGCTGTAACTGTGACTAATACAGTAATTAAATCTGGGAGACGACACTCAGAGATTCCCAGTGAATAGGATCATGGTGCTTCTGCAGAGAAGGGTAGTGAGAATTTGTCAAAATAATTTTGACAGCAGAGGGGTTAGAAATATGCATTTCCAGCCTTTTTTACAACCTGTTCCATGGTTGAGTGCTGACCAACAATAAATCTTGCACTGAAATTGGAGAGACTGGGCCAAATTTATCCCTGGTCAAACGATGTTACACTGAATGCACATCTCCATCCACAGAGCTGAGGCTCCTTTGCACAGCCAAAGCCAAGTGGTGCTGAGGGCTGTTGGTGACACCTGAGGAGGTGTGTGCTGACACAGATGTGCTCCCAGCCTTGCAGGGGCTCCCCCGGTGGAGCAGCCAGCATGCCCCTGTACATCCCACAGCTGATGGCGAGGAGGGCAGTGGGGAAGGGCAGTCTCCATCAGGGAGCACATCAGGCACTTCCCCATCAGGAACCCCACAGCACTAACCTGAGCCTGGGCAATTAGTGTGAGAGCCGTGCACTGCCAGGCAAGGGATTTCAGCACAAGGCAGCAGCCACGTCCCAGAGGAGATCCACTTGAGGAAAGAACAGAAGAAAGCAAGATTTAGCATTAGGATCATAATTTCAGATTACATTGTGCAAGTATCAACAGTCTATACTCATGAGAGCCTTGGGGAACAGAATGTTGCAGCAGGTCTCCCAGCCAGCCTGATCAGTGAGGGTTGGTTTTAATTGCAGCTGAATGGATCTAACCTTGTGATGTCTGTTCAGAAAGCATTGCTGGATTAATATAGGTTCCATAGTTGCTTCTGCTAAAAGACTTTAATGGATCAGCTTAGTACTCTGCTCCATGATTATAGCATTCCTACCCACCTATCATGCCTGAGCCAGATGGTCCCAGTGAAATCAGAGCATATTTATATTTTTGTCTGCTACTCAGCCACCTGCCCACTGATTTTGTAGCATAGTGGTAGGAGGAGAGACTTCCTGGGTGCAATTTGCCCCCCGCCCCTTTCCCTAGCCCCAGTATCTGCCCCACCTCCTAGAAGGCCCCGGAGGAGCCACAGAAAGGCTCAGGGTGCCCTCGGGAGGGTGGCCACACTCCTGGACAGCAGCGTGGCTCTGACTCCTGGCACAGAGACAGCTGCTTCCCAGGCTGCTGGGGGATGTTTCCAGTTCTATCGGTGATGAGAGCCATTAAGAAGGTACAAGTACTAAAGAGATCTTGAGCGATGCCTATAAAACCTTTGAATCCTTGACAGAATCAATAGCAGGTTCTCAGGAGTAACTTCTTATCCAGGCCAACTTAAGCACATGCCAATGAACCGTTAAAGATTTTGCATTTTGTGGAGACACAGAAGCCCTTTCATTGTGATTGTTGGACTCTAGACTAGGCATATTGTGAAAAATCACAGAAATAGACTGTGCTCCAGAGGCATTTTCCTCAGTGTCTGGGGGTGTGGCTGGAATGGTGTTCCCAGTGGCATCCTTCCACCTGGGCTGCGGAGCCAAATCCTCTGCGGATTGCTGCGATGGCAGCACCGATCCCATACAGGGCTGGAGACAGCAGGCAGGGAGGACAGGGAGGGACGGGGCAGGACAGCTGTGTCCCACGAAATGGAGACCCTGGGATGGCACCTGGGATGCAGCCGAGCTGCCCTGGGGTGCCCTGAGCCATCCCACCAGCCCAGGAGCAGGGGCCACGAGCACCTGTGTAGATAGGTACCCCCTGGGGCAGTACCCATTGGGGCAGGTATGTACCCACTGGGGCAGTACCCTCTGGGGCAGTACCCACTGGGGCAGTACCCTCTGGGGCAGGTATATACCCATTGGGGCAGTACCCACTGGGGCAGTACCCTCTGGGGCAGTACCCACTGGGGCAGTACACATTGGGGCAGTACCCACTGGGGCAGTACCCACTGGGGCAGTACCCTCTGGGGCAGTACCCACTGGGGCAGTACCCTCTGGGGCAGGTATATACCCATTGGGGCAGTACCCACTGGGGCAGTACCCTCTGGGGCAGTACCCACTGGGGCAGTACCCATTGGGGCAGTACCCACTGGGGCAGTACCCACTGGGGCAGTACCCATTGGGGCAGTACCCTCTGGGGCAGTACCCACTGGGACAGTACCCTCTAGGGCAGTACCCACTGGGGCAGTACCCATTGGAGCAGTACCCACTGGGGTGCCCGCAGCCCCTCCAGGCACTGTCCCCTGCCCGCACTTGCCGCCTCGCGGGTACCTTTGCTATTGACACGGTTTCCAATTTGGCATCTCGGTTGCCGTGGCAACCCCAAGCTGCCATTCTCTGATCAGATCAGCTCTCAGTTAGTCAACACGCGTTAGCACCTGCGTTGGTATGGCAACCCGGGCCCGCGCTCCATCCGGCCCGTGCTGCGGACAGATGGATGGACGGCTCCAGGCAGCCCTGGCAGCGCTGCAGAAGGGCTGGCCCTGCTGAGGGGCGCTGAGACACTCCCAAGCCTCAGCTGCTTCTTGTTCCCTGGCTGCATTGGGATCCGGTGCTGCCCCCACTCCAGCTGTAGCATTCTGGGCTCCCACATCCTGCACAGCCTGGGGGACGCTGGGGAGAAACTCAGCAGGGACGTGGCTGGCACAGAGCAAGGACTTGTCCTTGCCATCCCACACTTCCCCTCACTGCATGGACAGTGAATGGCTTTGGAAACTTTGGGAGCAGGGAAAGCTCCTTGGAGAGGGAAACCAATGGTACAGACAGCCACAAATTTGGGGTTATAAGCCCTGCAAAAGCAGAACACAACTCACAGAGAGGGATGGTTTGCTCCCTTCTCCCAGCCACCAGATTCCTAACCATCAAACTCTTCCAGTGAGTTTCCTGGGGATGGTTTGTCTTCCTTTGGCCCCAGTCTGAACTGGAACCCTCTTTTCTGAAAGGGTTTATAATTTGCGTTTAGTGTTTTTTAACAGACATATGTGAGCTGTTTGAATTAGAGCAATGTGAATCTATTAGGCAACGACAGATGCAAGTTTTGTGTCTCTTATTAGAAGGGATTGGCTTCTGAGGTTTAGTGATGTGCAAAGGATTGGACTTTGGAGAGATTAAAATTATTTTCAGCGTTAAGCACAATATTTCTGAGCTAATGCACTCACTCTTGAATATAGATTCACAGACCGAAAAGATTATAAAACATTAAACCTATGTAAATTCAGCTGTAAATTTATGTTTGAACAAATTCAACAAGAGATTTGACTCGGGGGCTTATAGCAAATGGGTTCTGCTTTTAATGCGTGCTGCGGGCTCAGTTGCAATGCCGCTCTCCCCTTGAAAGTCCCACGCCTCCTGAATTACTGGCAGGTCACAGCTGACAGCTCAAGCAATTATACTGGAATGTGTTAATAATAAAAAAAAAAAGGATTCATGTTTGTCTCTTCAGAAGACAAAAGCAGCTGTTTGCTCCACCCCAAGGAGCAGCAGAGAGGAGCTCTGTGGGCAGGTGACACCTTGCAGCACCTGGCCATTCCCTCTTTCCATGGCAGCCGTGCAAATCCTTGTCCTCCTCTGCGATTCCCCAAGCCCTGGGAGTTGCTATGAACTTTTTTCTCTTGTTGAGAACATGAAAATGCAGTTAACAAAGACTCCTTTTGAGTGGGATTGCAGGAAACCTGCAACATCGTGAACAAGCTGCCTACACAGAGATAAATGACAGCTGTGACTGAAGGAATAAACAAGATAATCTGGATTTAAATAAACCACAAGGGGATTTTGGCAACATGCAAATTCGCAAATTTATAAAATGTATCCTTTGAAAATAAAGAGCTTGTTTGAAGCCAGCAGTTAAGAACAATTGCTACAGCACATTTTCCCAATGAGGGTTTAGAGCTGGCCTCTGCTCCAAGCCAGGGCAGGCTGGAGCCAGCTGTCCTGCCTGCCACCCACAGTGGCTGGGGGACTTCCATGCAGAGAGCAGAAACCTGTAGGAGTGACAGCAGCAAGCCCCTGTGCAGCTCAGGGGTGCTGGGTGCACAGAGCAGTCTGGCCCTCCTCAGCCTCAGGGCACAGCACTGGGGAAGAAGAGGAAAGGAGAGAGATATCAAAAGTTCAAGCAAGTACTCAAAAATATATATTTGTCATCTGCCTGGAGGAGGAGGTAATTCCTGGGTCCAAGGCCAGCATGACAGTTTGGTTTTGGCATTGCACTGTGTAGTGATGCTGCACCTACAAGCACAAGGGGATGGTGCCTGTCCCGTAAGGGAGCAGAGCCTTTGTTCATGCCTGTGTCAGCAGAGCTCCTGCCAGTGGATTGTTGTCATTGCTCCCCTTTTTCAGGTGAGCAGCAATGGAGAGAGAACAGGTGCAGGTGGGGAGACAGCAGTGGCAGAGCCATGAGTAGCCATGTCCCATCCAACCCCTCACCTCCGGCAGTGCCCTGTGGAGCCTGTCAGGTGCAGTCACTCGGTGGCCCTGCCTCTTCAGCAACCACACTGGCCTCGAGAGGACACAAACACTGCAGGGAAAGCCAGAGTGTGTTCCAGAGGGAGCAAAGCCCTAGCCCCACGCTGCAAACTGCTCTGCATCAGCCACTGCAGGAGAGCGATGCGGAGCGTTGCTCTGCCTGCACACACAGAGCTGGTTAGAATTCCATCGGCACACACGCAATTAGGGCAGAGCACATGGCAGCAGCTCTGTGAAGGTTAACTGCTCTGAGGAGCATTCCTGCCGTGCCAGAGGCTCGGTTGCTCCAGCTTTAACACCCTTGTTATTCCCAGCAGCAGGAGCTGGCCGTGCTGTGTGCCACTCTCTGTTTGGCAGCTGTTATCGTGCGCCGCCGGCTGCACGCAGGGCACCTGACCCTAGGACCGCAGGCTGAAGCCTCCTTCATCTGCACAGTGTAGCTTGGTGCCTGCCCCAGTAGGGCAGCACGTGGGGTGGGGCTCTGAAACACACCAGAGTTTGGAGTAAAGCCTTTCTGAATGTACGTCACAGAGCCACAGTTGTCCTGGGCTTTGCGGGGCCAGGGTGTCTTGAGGACACTTTGTGGCTTCCAGCTTTATGCTAAAAACTATGGCAAAAGCTGAATCTGCTTCTCCTCCTCTTTTCCTTGATCACTGCTTCCCCATTTTCTCCTCAGGGCCAGCCCATCCATCCATTTGTCTTTATTGTGCATAGAGTTAAACACAGTCCTCAAATGTGGCAACACTTCCAGATTATTAGCTCTGCAATTTCTTGGCTCCTGTTTATTGTGGTAACATCATCTGAAGGGGCAGTTGTAATTAACATGTTTGTTCATGCTTCTTTTATAAACCCCCCTTGCGTTTGTTTTATACAAACCAAACCAAATGCCCTGGGGCAGCTGGTGTTGCTGTGGGGGCTGGACACCAGTGTGGCTCTTGTCCCTGCTGCAGGTGGGTCGCTCCCCATGGTCCCCTCCCAGCTGACAGCCACAGGCTGTGAGGGTGGGCTCGGGGCAGCGCTGCTGGTGGCAGCACCTCCCACTCCTCCACCCCCTCAGTGCAGCAGTGGGCACCCAAGGGCTCATCTCTGATCATACCGTGGGTCTTGCTGTGATGTGCGTAGCCATAAAAGCTGCTTTCTTCCCACAGGGCTGTTAAATCTGGGTACTGGATTCCCCAGGGAAACTGGTCTGTAATTCTGCAGCATCTGCAGTCCCCAAGTGCTCCTATCCCTCTTAATTTGTTCAGGGTTTTTTAAAAGGAATAAATACCTCAAGATGCATTGTTCTGACTAATCCCCTTCATGTCACTGCTACTCAAGTGGCTGATGCAAGGCCTGCAAGAAGCACCAGAGTGCTCTGGGCAGAAGACAGGCTTGCAGCTGCCTTGCCATGGGAAGGCAGCTCCAGCAGCACCTGATGCCAGAGGGATGGGCTTCCCTGTAGAGCCTGGCCATGAGCATGCTGGCCCTGAGACAGGGAGTCCTGCAGCCCTGCAGGGTTCATGGCTGGCACTCAGCAGGAAAGGTCCTGCAACAGGACAGGGGCAGCCCCAGGAACATCAGCCTCTTCACCCCAAATGTTGAGGACACTGGCAGCCCTGTGGCAGCACCAAGCCCACCCTCACTCTTGCTTTGGCAGGAGACCCCTCATCACCCCAAAAGCACCTCAGCAGGGCAAGCCTGACAGGCTGGATGGCACCAGCAGTGAATACACAAATTACAGGGGCGTTAAAGCCAGTTGATGCCTTTAGCAGTCAAACACGAGGTGACACTGACAGGCACATCTAGCAGGCTGTGCCTATCATCTGCTTCTGCTCCAGGCTTCAGCTGTGTTATTCCTGAAATGGGTCTTCCTGGGGCCCAGCAGTTTGACGTCAGCATTACTGTGGCTGTCACTGCCCAAGGTGCTCTCAGAGAGGCATTTCAAGCCTATTCACGTTATTTCCTCACCATATGTTTGTACTAAAAATAGTTGCAATACAAAGGGATAATCCTGCAAAGCTGTGGGCATCGCCATCCTCCATGAGATCTGCCCAGGGCCATGAGTGCTTCCCTGGGGCAGCAGCCCCTTTCTGTCCTTGGCACTGTGGCAGGGCCATGGTGCAGGTGGCTGTGGGCACCTGGCAGGTCCCTGGCTGTGGCACAGCCTCCAGCCCCAGTGCCACCAGGCAGCACAACAGGTGTGAGCCAGGCTGTGATGCTCTTGCAGGGGACATCTTGTGGGTCCCTTCCATTTCAGATTATTCTGTGATTCTGTGATCACTTAAAGCCCCCTGGGTGGCTATGATAATCCTTAACTGGTGGCACTGGGACGAGAATTTACCTCTTCATTTTCTTAGACATAACTGCTATCTCACTGCAGTTTCATTTTACAATATGGTAATATGCTATCCAGGAAAATCTTGCTACATGCTAATTTATCCAGTAGGCAAATTCCTTTTGGCTAATAAAAGTGCTTGCACAGGAAGCTCAAAACCCAGCAGCAATTAATTATTGACAGAGCATGTGAATTAGAGATAAAAGAAAAGTCATTCTTTCTCACACACAAGATAGTAAATAAATTTAATTATTGTACTAGAAGCAAGGGATCTTATTCTGTATTAAGTTTTATTAGCTGAGACATTTAAAAGCATGTCATCATAACAAAAAGGTCCTGTGTAATCCGAGCTGCGCCGCTCAGTACTCGGCTCTGGAGTGAATAGGCTTAATTGAGCAAATGGGAGCAGATGGCTTCTGAGCAGGCAGGTATTGTGCAGGTTTAGTGTCAATTAGCCTTGGTCTACATACACCTATGGCAAATCGTCTGCATAATGTCTCAGCAAGGCTGACTTTACGCTTTGGGTGCCCAAAGCCAGAAAGATTTGGGTCTGGGGGTCACCAAGGAGTGACAGCATCCCTCCTTCTGCATGTCCCACCAACACCTGCACAAGGTGCCACCCCTGCCTGGCTCCTTGCTAACCACCTCCTCTGCTTCTGCCCAGGAACGTGATGCCCAAGACTCTGGAGGGACAGATCACCATGGAGAAGACCCCCAGCTACTTTGTGACCAACGAGGCCCCCAGGCGCATCCACTCCATGGCCAAGGACACCAAGCTGATCGTGGTGGTGCGCAACCCCGTCACCAGAGCCATCTCGGACTACACACAGACCCTCTCCAAAAAGCCAGAGATCCCCACCTTCGAGGTGCTGGCCTTTAAGAACCGGACCCTGGGGCTGATTGATGCCTCCTGGAGTGCCATCCGCATCGGGATTTATGCCCTGCACTTGGAAAACTGGCTCCAGTACTTCCCCCTCTCCCAGATCCTCTTTGTCAGTGGTGAGAGGCTCATCACTGACCCAGCTGGGGAAATGGCCAAGGTCCAGGACTTCTTAGGTCTCAAGAGGATTGTGACAGAGAAGCATTTCTATTTTAATAAAACGAAGGGGTTTCCCTGTCTAAAGAAGCCAGAGGACAGCAGTGCCCCCCGGTGTTTGGGCAAGTCTAAGGGCCGAACTCACCCCAAAATAGACCCAGACGTCATCCACAGACTGCGGAAGTTTTACAAACCCTTCAATGTCATGTTTTACCAAATGACAGGCCAAGATTTCCAGTGGGAGCAAGAAGAAAGTGATAAGTAAAACCACAAAATCAGGAAAAAATCGTTTTTGTTTTTGGGATGTGAATCATCATTTGAGACCCAAAACTCTATTGGGGCCAGAGGCTCAGCCCTGTGTGTAACAGGCTCTTGTGTTGTCAGGGCTGCAGCAAAAGCCGCCCTTCATGCCCCCTTTGGAACTGTAGTGGCCTTGTCACCTCGGGCTGCACTCGGGCAGGGGCTCGGGGCAGGTGGGAGGAGCAGGAGGCAGGGGGAGCAGGGCTCCTCAGGGTGATGGGGCTCTTTGTGTTGATGTTTCCCTGCTGGTGTCCCCCTTGCAGCCAGGCAGGCAGGACCAGACCTCCTGCCACGGAGAGCTGGGTGAGAGGGTGGTTCCCAAAACCCAGCACTGGGACAAACCCATAGATTTGATTTCTCCTGCCCTGCACTTTATTTCTGCCCAAACAGCAGCATCAGATCTGGTAAATTCAGGCATTGTGCACTCAGATGCACACTGGTCTTTGTGTGTGGAAGGAATAAAGCCAGTTATGCTGCAAAGGAACTATGTACAGGAACTTCATTTGCACCAAAAGTTTCAATTACTTCTTGCACTAAAGCTAGAATTTACCAAGTGCCACAGACACCTGGCCTCAATTCTCCTCTGACTGATGGGTGCAGCTCCACTGTTGGAAGAGAGTTGTTCGTTCTTTGCTGAGATGCTCAGTGAGATCAGAACTGGGGTCCCTCCACACTCCTGGAAGATGAAAAGACATTCCCAGGCTTCCTGGGAGTGAGCCAGGCTCCCACAGCCCAGCCAGGCTGCCAAGGCACAGTGTGGTGCCACATGTGTCCACGCAGCACCCCCTGGCCAGGCTGTGCCATGCCCTGCTCCATGGTTTGGAGCTGTGGCCAGGGGGGACCGAGGGGGTGGCTGCAGGGTGGAGGCTGGGGACAGCCCCGGCACAGGGTTTGACAGTCAGGACCCCTGGCACTGCCATTCGTTTGCACCTTGAAAATGCAATCCCTGCTGCCTGCTGTGGACAGCTGGGGTCGCAGAACAGGGAAGCAGCCTTCATCTTACTTCAGAATTACAAAAGAGCAATTAATTTCCAGGGCAAGCACTGATCAGCGCACAAAACCAGTGCTTTCTAGCGGAAATGACCAAGTCACCCAAATCCTGGTAGAAACTACAGAATAAACCTATATCCCCACTCTATCCCCCAGTGTCATGAGAGCTGCTTGCTGGCCCCAGCAGAGAACAAGAGCAGAGCTTTCACACAACTGCACAGTCCCACCTCCACTGCTGAGGGAACGAGGCAGAGGGGGAGCAAAGGTGAAATGCACAGCTGCTGGAACTCCCTCACATGGTGATTTCTCAGGGCACTTGGATACTGCTGGCAGCTCTCCTTGCTCTGATGAGGGCTAAGACTACCTCCAGCTTGGGGTGTAGCCACATGGAGCCCCCTCCCACTGGGCAGGTCCCCAGCAGAGGTGCAGGATGGGGTTGCTGCGGGAGGACCAGGACTGGGTTCTGACTGAGGTGAAAGAGCTCCCTACGGCTCCAGCTAACCGGATTAAATCACTGCTGCATTCTCTGGGTGACAAGCTGACCCTGCTCAGGGTTCCAGGGCCTGTCCTGTGGCTCATTACTCCATGAAATGGTGCTGGTGCCTTGGACTGGATGAGAAGAGCTGAAGCCATCTGGACCATTTACTACGTGGCCCGTGCTGGAGGGCACTGCGAGGTCCCTGCTGACATCACGCCAGCTCCCATCAGCCTGGTCAGATTTAAAAACAGCTCCTGACACAGTTTTCACAACCCCACAAACTCCCAAATTACTACAGGAAAATTGGAAGTATATAACAAGAATAGTCCTATGGTGTTTCACACGTTATTAAAATACCAGGACAGGTCCTGTTGTTGCATAATTTGGTGCAAGATGCTGAATGGAGGACAAGGGGCTCCAGGCCCAGTGTCCCCCTCACCAGAGGCTGTCTGGGAATCTCTGCCTGTCTGCAGAGTGCTGCACCCCAGTGTGTGTGGGGCTGGCTGTGCAGGTGCTGGGCTGTGTGTGGGACTGGCAGCTCTGGCTGCCTGACAGGGGCTCAGCTCTGGGGGATGGTGGCTCCTGGGTGGGCTGGGGCCAGGCTGCTGTGCCCCCCTGCCTGCCCCCACACTCACTGTCCTTGGTTCTGCCATGTATTCAGAGGTTTATTTTTTATACCAGACACCATCTCCAGCTCGGCAGGAGCTGATGGGTGCCCACTGGGAGAAGAGACCCTGCTCCTGGGCCCTGAGTGCCTGCTCCATGGACACCACCCACTCAGCATGGGGGGACAGGACCCTCCAGCCCCCCAAACCTCTCCCCAGGTGCAGCTGAGGTGCTGCCAGTGCTGCAGTGCTCAGAGGGAGCAGAGACGTGCCAGTCACTCTGAGGTGGGCTGGGGACATGGGGTCTGGGGTGGGGGGTGGTGTTATTTTGTTTTTTCTTTGGAAATGTGCCCCATGTATGCTCCACCACATCTGGGGCTGGATGGGGGGGATTATTTTCTATCTGGCCAGAGAGAGGCCTGCCAAATGAGAGCCAGGTTAATAACACTTTTTTAAAAAAAAACTATTCAAATGTCAGCATTAGAATACACAGGAAATTGAATTTTGTATTTGGTTTCAATTAGCAAAGCATAAATTATATTTAATTTTATACACGGACTGAGTGATTCATTGTTCTGGAAAAGCTGGTACTTTCTGGTTCAGAGACTGGAAATGGAGAGCAGGTCTGTTCTGAACCTTCCTTGCTGTGCTGTCACTGCCTCCCCAGTGCGTCTCTGTCCATCAGTGTCTCTGTGCCTGAACGATGTGACTGTCCTGAGCTGAACCCTGGAACCCCCAGCACTAAACAATAAATCATTGTAGCAGCTGCATTTCTTGGCTCCATCTCTCTTGGCCCCCGCAGCACCAACACCCCATGAGCAGGAGCCACAGGAGGCCAGCGCTGGCCATGAGCTGCCAGCCCAGCTGGCTGCTGTGACTCGCCCACAGGCCACGGTCCCCACGGCCAAAAGGGCTGGGGAAGGCACATGCTGCAGGCAGGGTCAGAACCAGGACCAGGACCAGGACCAGGACCACCTGGGCCAGCCTGCAGGTCCTGGTGTGGGGGAGAGCTTTCCTCACTGACCTCTCAGTTTGGGGTGCATTTCCCAAGGTCACAAAGAACAAATCCCTGAGCAATGTCTGGGAGATTTCACTTGCTGCTGATGAAGGATAAATCAGTAGCTAATAAAAAGAGAGGCTGAGAGAAGGCTGGCTGCCAGGCAAAGAAATTAAGAGGAAAATTTTTTTATCTTATTTTGTGTGCATAATTTCCTGCTTGTTTGAAAAAGGGTTATTTCACAGCATGGTCCTATTGTGTCATCTGATAAAAACCACGGAAAAACTTTTATCGACAAAATTAGGAAGTAGTGAACTATAAAATTGCTAATTATTTTCTAGTAAATTTACTTTTAAATAACTTTAGACACCAATTACAGGCACCATTAAGCACCATTAACACTGGGTATATTTACCAAACAAGGATGGAATACTTATTCAAATCAAGATCATTTTGGTGTAGATTCTGCCGTTTGGAAAGCAGCCCCCTCTCACCAGATATTTAAAAAGCCATCAGAAGATCAATTACACCTCAAGTTCCTAATCTTTGTGTTTTGTGATGTAATTCAACCCTTGAATGAAAAACCTGTGAACAGGAGCTGATGTCCTGAGGAGCACCCGTGCCGCGGCACAGCACCGGGGCCGCTGTCCTCCTCTCCCGCAAACCCCGGGGAAGCGGCTCCCATATTCAGCCGATCCATCTGTCTCCTGCAACGCCTCCATCCCTGCTCCGAGCAGGCTTGGCTCCCTGGGCATCCCCGGACACACCGGAGCGCGGTTCCCGCGGCGGCTGCTGCCCTGCGGTGCTCGCTGCCGTGCCCGCTGCGGCACCGGGCTGTCCGCAGAGCCCGAGCCCTGCCCTCGGAGCTGCGGCACCTTGTCCTCCTCAGTGCCCTCCGCCGTGCCCTCGGGGCTGTGGCACCTTGCTCTCAGTGCCCTCAGCCCGTGCCCTCGGGGCTGTGGCACCTTGCTCTCAGTGCCCTCAGCCCGTGCCCTCGGGGCTGTGGCACCTTGCTCTCAGTGCCCTCAGCCCGTGCCCTCGGGGCTGTGGCACCTTGCTCTCAGTGCCCTCAGCCCGTGCCCTCGGGGCTGTGGCACCTTGCTCTCAGTGCCCTCAGCCCGTGCCCTCGGGGCTGTGGCACCTTGCTCTCAGTGCCCTCAGCCCGTGCCCTCGGGGCTGTGGCACCTTGCTCTCAGTGCCCTCAGCCCGTGCCCTCGGGGCTGTGGCACCTTGCTCTCAGTGCCCTCAGCCCGTGCCCTCGGGGCTGTGGCACCTTGCTCTCAGTGCCCTCAGCCCGTGCCCTCGGGGCTGTGGCACCTTGCTCTCAGTGCCCTCAGCCCGTGCCCTCGGGGCTGTGGCACCTTGCTCTCAGTGCCCTCAGCCCGTGCCCTCGGGGCTGTGGCACCTTGCTCTCAGTGCCCTCAGCCCGTGCCCTCGGGGCTGTGGCACCTTGCTCTCAGTGCCCTCAGCCCGTGCCCTCGGGGCTGTGGCACCTTGCTCTCAGTGCCCTCAGCCCGTGCCCTCGGGGCTGTGGCACCTTGCTCTCAGTGCCCTCAGCCCGTGCCCTCGGGGCAGCCGTTCCAGGGCGGTCCCGCGGCCCCGGTGCCGCCCCGCCGCTCCCCGCACCGGACACCGTGCCGGGACGAACGCCGGCGAACTCCTCGTAATTGGAGGTTGCCAAGCGGCTGTCAGAGAGCTGGCTGCCAAGCTGCTACCTGCTCCCACTTTCCTGCTGTCATCTTTGACATCCTCATTATTTATTAACTGCCCGGTACCCAACAGGCTGCCACTGATGCAGAGATGCTCAGATTATGCAGGTTCGATATGCTGCCTGCCTCCAAGGTCACGTCCTCCAGGATGTCTTGCAAACCAGATTGAAGAGGTACCAGCAAAGATGCAACATGTTCTGTATTGCTGATGCCAGATTTCAAACAGAGCCCTTTGAATAAGGATGACTTACTACACAGCATCATGGAATCGTGGAATTGTTTAGGTTGGAAAAGGTGTCCAAAACCATCGAGTCCAACCATTCCCCCAGCACTGCCAAGGCCACTGCCAAACAATGTCCCCAAGTGCCACATCTACATGGCTTTTAAATCCCTCCAGGGACAGTAATTTCGTCACTGTGCCGGGTAGCCTGTGCCAGGACTGGACAGCCCTTTCCATTGAGTTTTTTTTTTTTCCTAGTATCCAATATAAACTGGGCCTGATCTCTTGGTTGTCTTGTGTGTGCTGTGTGATAGTGGTCAAAATGATCTGGTCCTTAAGCTTCCTCAACACCGAGGTCAGACTAAGAGGCCTGCAGCTCCCTGGAGGAATTCTGTGTTCTTCAAGGCTCCCAAGGAAATCTGTCAGCCAGGCTCCTCAACAGCTCAGCCTGCCCTCCAGCCGTCCAAGGACACAGTTCTGCTGACCCCTCCTTACTCCCCCAAACCCAAATACTACCATTTTGGGTTCTCTGTGCCCAAGATGGCTCTGAGCAGATGGTGATGTGGCCCTGCTGCTGTTCCCATTCCTGCATGCAGCTGGGAGCATTCTCTGCACCAGTGCCAGCAGATGCAGGGCCCAGGATGTCAGGTGAGAGATCCCCCTACAGCTTTCATTCTGTGGGACCAGGGTTTGTGTGTACACCCCAGCCCAGGGGTATGGCAGTGGGGGTTATTTAGGTTAGTTGGGCAGGTTGTGACCCTGCAGTGACCTGATACAGCTTGGGCAGCAGCAATGCCCCGACCTTGGCCACTGCCTCCCTGGCACAGTGCCAGTGCTCATGACCTGCACCCTGCAGTGCCCTGGCACTGGCATGCTGTGCAGGCAGCCTGTGACATCCTATGCAGAAACAGCCAATCTTTCACATCCCAGATTTCCTGGGGCCCTGTGCTTGGTTTTATGGGTTTTGGTTTGTTTTTTTTTTTGTTTTGCTAACCTCAGAAACTCTCCCTCTATGAGTCACTTGCTGGGAAAAAGATATGATTAGAAAAATTTTGGTGCCTTTTAAGATGCTCTTCTAACTTCTGGTACAGGAAGAAATATTTGAGGGTCACGTCACAATTACTTTATGCCACCAACAGGGACATTTTGAAGTTTTTAGCTTCAATATGAGGACTAATACCAGATATCAGCACTTGGCCATATGTACCCCATGCAAGGACAGAGGCTGACAGGTGTACCTACAGATTAACAGATTTCTGCTCTCACCTCTGCTGTCCCATTGCCCCCAGAGGGAGGGGCACTGTACACAGTCTTCAAGGAAATGGGAATGCAGGGAACTGGATTTGTTGCAGCACCTCATTTGTGACTGAAGTCATTATGTGCAGAGAGACGTACGGGTAGCTGAAAGACAGAATTAATATAGTAAGTAATCCTCTCCCTTTAGCATATCTTTCTGCATGAAATAATGGTTTAATGTCTAACTTTTCTAGGCACATGCTTTTCCTCATAACAAACACTTATATGAGATGCAGCTATTTATGTTTCAAGGCAAAAAGTGTGGAGTGTAATGGACTCTACTCTGACTATCTGCCCATGAAGAAATTTCACTGTATCATGGGAAATGAGGGAAAACATTTTATTTGGAGGCAATTTCTTTCTTTTTAAGCTATTCTTATCTTTCTGCCTTGTTCTCTGTTGGAAAGGATATTTGCTGGCTCTGATATTTGTTGTCAGAGCATCCCCAGCAGGGATGGGCACCCCTCACAGCAGGCAAAGGGCCATCAGGTGTTCCTGACACCTCCAAAGCAGTGGTGGGAGGCACGGGCTGTCAGCTCCAGGAGTTCAGGCTGTCCCAGGGGCAGGGCACTGGCCTCCACCACTGCACTGCTGGCCATGGCAGCCCTGGCTGCTCGGACCCCAGGGAGGAGCTCCCGGCTCCACTGCTCCTTTTACCTCCCACATGCTAAATCCAGAGCAGTGTGGGACAGAGATCTGTCTCATAGGGACCTGCCTCCAGTGCACTCCTCTCTGTATTCACCAGGGGAGATCCCACAAACAGCCAGACCACGGAGGAGCAGTGAGGTTTTCCCTGGCAGTGACACCACTCAGTGCACTCATCCAGATGACGCAGGAGATGTCTGTGTAAGGAAGGCAAACAGTACATCTGGCAATTTTCCACCCAACTGACAGAGATAAACAGGTATAAATATACCCCATTAATAGTGTAAGCATCCTTCAAAGCTTTTGTGGAGAGGCTGTGGGGCCAGTGTGTGGCAAGGGCTGGTGCTGCAGCTAGGGACCTGAGCAGCAGGTACTGCAGAGCCACCAGGGATGACAGAGCCACCAGGTACTGCAGAGCCACCAGGGATGACAGAGCCACCAGGTACTGCAGAGCCACCAGGGATGACAGAGCCACCAGGTACTGCAGAGCCACCAGGGATGACAGAGCCACCAGGTACTGCAGAGCCACCAGGGATGACAGAGCCACCAGGGATGACAGAGCCACCAGGTACTGCAGAGCCACCAGGGATGACAGAGCCACCAGGCCTGAAGGCCCCCACTAGCAGAGACAAAACAAAGGCTGGCAGTGGCAAAGGGAGACAATTCCCGGGAACAGAAGAACCTGGGAAGCCATAAGTGCACCTGGCAGCACTGCCAGGCCAGCAGCATCACCCTGTCAGGTGCCAGCTGAGCCGTGCTCTCCCAGGCACTGTGGTCACTGCCAGCTCAGCCCTGGCAGATCAGCAGGTGATCAAGTGTCCCACCCCTCTCCCAGGAGACCCTCTGCAGCACCCAGCAGTGATGAGCAGATAGACCTGGCTGGGTTTCAGCCCTAGTTCAACAAGGGGAAGCTAATGGCAGGCTTTTGCCTTGATCTAAGAAAGCTACTGCAGGATAAATTGCAGTTAATGAAAAGAGTGAGAAATAGGCAGGTCATGGGGGTGACCTCAGCAGCTGGGAGCAAGTCCTTTGTCAAATTCAGCTTTTTCCAGAGAATCTATGTTTACATGACATGTGAAGCTGGAGGACTGGATGCTGTGCATGCACCAGAAACCTCTCTGTCCAGTGCTGTGGCTCCTCAGTGTTCCAAATTTGCTTTTTTGTGAAGAAGCATGACAGTGAATTCATGCTAATTGAATCTGATTTCTCAATGCTGTGGCTGTCTGCTCCCCCTGTCCCATGTTTCAGAGGTGCAGTGGGTGCTGCTGGAGCAACAAGGCTCCAGACCTGGCTGATGACATGAGCTGCCCACAGCAGATGATCTCCTTGGAGTAGGGCAAGTGATTTACGGTGCTTTGCTCAAATGCTGATGGTTCTGCCTGCCCTGTGGGCTGACCTGTTTGTCCAGCAGATATTTACTGCCTAGAAAAGGTTTACTGCTCAGAAGTTTGCTTTGTTTTAAAAGACCACTGCATCCCCTGAGACAATCGTGCCATTTCTTAGTCCTAAACACTGGCACCAGCACAGCCCCACTTGACCAGGCTGCCCAGACACTCCGTTAGTGACTGTGCAAAGAGGCTGCAATTGGAACATTTTCCAGTTCACACAATCTGCCAGAGTTCACAGCAGAGGAGAGTCCTGCTGAGAGGGGCTTCACAGCTCCTGGGGAACCGCAGCTCCCAAGCTGGAGAGCAGGAACAGCAGCAAGCACTTGGCTCACCCATTTGGTCCAGGGCCATCTCTGCGTCTCTCTAATACAGAAAAACAGTTTAACTTTCATTTTTTCTAGCAAGATTTGATAATAAAATCATAAGTCTGTTGTTTTCTTTCCAGATATGACAACTTATGTGGAAAAGTTGATTTGTAAGATTTACGGTATAAGGATTAGTCTCAGAAAAGAAAAAACCAAACAAACCCAAGTCAGTGCTCCCAGAGACATGTGCTAGAAATCTTCTAATGCTCTGAGAACTGTGAGTTTTGACCCCATTCTAATATGGAAAATGTCTTTCATATCTTTCCATGTAACTCAGAGGGAATTGCATGTGCCACTGTCTTGTCCATCTCTTTTGCTCTCTTTGCAGCAGCAGAACCCTCAGACCAGCCTGTCAGCTCTTGGTCCTGTCAAAACTGCAGCATCCAGTTGTTATTTTAAACAGAGAAAAGAAGAGCTCAGAGCAATGTGATCTGCAGCCCTGACCATGCAGTTAGGCTTTCCTTGGGGGGCTTCACACCCCAGCACTCTACTACACCAGGCTGGCAACCACGGACCCCAAACCTGCGGCAGAGGAGACTCCTCCCCTTGCCCCAGGGAGCGGACACACTGACCCGCACCTTCCGTGGGAGGCGACCTGTGCAGACAGATCCTTGGCACCAGCGCCCTGCAGCCTGGTTGGAGATGGTGCTCATGGCCTGGCAGCCTGCTTAGGGCCGTTTACACCGTGGGCTACAAACGAGATGCTGCTGCCACAATTCTCCATCACCCGGCACACACCATGCAGCCCTCTCCATGCCACCAAGGAATCTGGCTCTCTCTGTGGGCACAGCTGCTGGGAATCAGTCCACGCAGCACCTACAGTTTCTGTGCTATTCACCATCTTGTTTTATGTTTAATGAGTTCATGTAATTTTTTGTGAAGAAGTGAGGAAATGTTTTCTAGGGAAGCCACTTCCAGCACATCCTCTGTGTGTAGGTTGGATGTTATGGAACAGTGGCTCTGTTGAATGCATTAGCATACAGCACTTCACTTACTCACCTAATCTACATATTTTTCTCCGAGGGTGAGGAAAACCTCCAGGTGCTGGGAACAAGCTCAGGTGCCTGGGGCTCCAGGTGTGGGGCAGAGTGCTGTGGGTCTGACAGTGGCTGAATGGGGCTGGCTGCCCGTGTTCTCCACCAAACCACAGTAAATGGGACCTGCACGAGGCAGAGCTGCCTCCTGCCAAAACTCTCACCTTCACCTGCTGTCCTCTGCCCAGGGCTCGTGCTGCCACGGCCAGGGGACCGTGCCAGCCCGTGTCCCACTGCCCTGGCCCCAGAGGAGGAGAAGGAGGAGGAGGAGGAGGAGCAGAGCTGCCCCACAGCTTCCCCCTAGGCTGTGCTCACAGAAAGACACACACATGCTTCTGGGACCCAGGCATTTTTTCATCCTGGCACAGAATTCTTCCAGAGATGATTATTTGAAAGATGAGTCACCAAATACAATAGCAAAGACACATCCTTGACTTACTGGCAGAGAAGGGATGTGACCAGCATTAAGTCTCCATGCAACGTCTCCATCACACAGCGTCTGGCATTTATTCTAAACAGCTCTCAGTCTTGAGCAGAATTGTTTTTTAACATCAGAAATCCAACTACCTTTTTTGTAAGAAATGTTCCTTAATGAAAGGAAAACCAGACAGTGTTCACGGATGTAGAAATCCTTATAGCATGGCTATGTGCTCTCTGCAGCTGCTGCCTGTTACAGCCTGTTTGTAGGACACATACATGGAGATGCACATCAGTATCCCTGCACTGGGGGTGGCAAGGTTGTGCCCCTCAAATGGGGCATAACCAAAAGGACACCTTTGTACAAGGAGTCACAGGGAAAGGCCCAGGGGAAATAGGTACCTGTTCCTCCCAGGGTGAGTCTGTCTGGACGCAAGAGGACAATTTTTTACAATGAGGACACAGATGGAAAATCTCCCCAGGGAAGCAGCCCCTGCTCTGCTCCTCCCGTGCAGGGCCCGCAGCAGAAGCCCCATCCCCTGCCAGGGAACTGGGGGGGCTCCTGGAGCAGGGGCTGGGTTTCTCACTGCCCCTCTGCTGAGCAGGGGCTGCTGTCTGGGAGCCTACTCCAACCCAGCAGAGCGTCCTGACCTTGATGGTGTTGGTTTAACTAGGATATGAAATGCAAATATAGCCTAAGCTCAGTAATTCTGGCACCCAGCAGAGAGCCTGAAGGGTGGAACACTTCCCAGAAGGGTCAGGAAGAGCAGAAAAAATTATATAGAGCAAATAAACAGAATAAAAGGCTTCTCACTTATCCTGGTGCAGAGGGCTGCAGCTCCAGGGGACTGCAGGAGATTGTGCTGCTCTGAGGCTTATCCTCAGGGACAAACTGCTGATCGGGAGACAGAGGAAAGGCGAAGGGCAAGGAGTCAATTTGTTTTAAATAACTGCAAGCCAGGAGGAAGTCACCCCTGTTCTGCTTCTTGGCTGATTCTCTGTCAAGCATCACCTTGCCCCACAGCCGAGGCAGTCCCCCCAGGGATTTCCCAGGATCAGGGGCCAGACCTTCGGAGGGGATAATGTGTGAGCAGCCTGGGGAGGGCAGCCCCATCGAACCTACCTCCCCCTGCTCACAGGAGCTGTGGGGAACAGCTGTGGGGACCTGAATATACCCCAAGCTACCACTACCAGACACAAAACCCCCTTGAACTGAACAGACTAAAATACCTATTTTTAAACCAAGGTGGGGCACGTTGTCAGTAATTTTCAGCAAAACCGTCCCGAAGTGCTGATCCTGGCTCAGCATCTCCCGAGAAGAGCAACTCAGGCACTGGTGTAAGGGTCACAGCCCCGTGTGTTTTGGCCCCGTGGGGCTGGGGGAAACTGTGCTGCCAGCTCTGACACGGAGCAGAGACAGGCTGCTCCCGCTGGCTTTGCCTGGACCCTCAATGTCCCGGGTGTGCCCCTCGGAGCAGCCCCCAGCAGCAGAGCAAGGGATGCACACCTGGGATGCTCTGACTCCCAGCCGGGCTGCCCTGCCTGGGGGTGCACGGAGGGGACACGCCCGGGTGGGACACGGCTGAGCCCAAAGGAAGGGCGTGCCAGGGGCTGCGGGCACAGCACAGGCAGGGGGCATTGGCACCGGGGGGCTGCTGCTCCCGGCTGCGGTGGGGCAGCCCCACAAGGAGCACCCTCATTTAGGCGTCATGACTTCATTAAACATTTAAATCACAAAGTACAACGTTTATTGGGAGGAATCGCTTTCCTACCAATTACAGTTAATAGGGTAAAATTAATGTACCAATTAATATGGTTTCTAAACTTGGTCTAATATGTTAAATACTGTTCCTATCTCTGTAAAGGCAGCGAAATAAAGTGATGATCAGGATAGGAGCTAATAAAGTTTTGCTTCTCTGTACTTAAACTATTTGGCATCACTGAGTTAAGGCACAGGAAAAAGGAGATTATTTAACATTTTAAGGTTTGTAAGACCCATAAATCATTTCATACACGCCATATTTGTTGAAAAGGATAGAATACATTCAATTTTACAGTATATTAAACTTCATCTAATTTGAACGTAAGAACAGACCAGCAAAATAAATGACCAATTTCTGAAGCAGAAATTACCATTTGGCTGCTGCCATTATGAAGCTGCTGGTATTTTATCATGTTCTTAACATAATATTGCTTGTCTATTGATGCATAGTTATAGTGCTAGTCCAAATTGGAAGGCGGTGAAAGAGGACAGTGCAGAGGGTTTTTTTAATAGGCGTCATTTGTCAGATGTTATTTCAGAGGTCTTTGCACTGATGATAATATGCAGATTAAACCAGAAGTAAATAGGAAAAAAAAAAGAAAAAGAAAAAGAAAAAAGAAAGAGAGAAAGGAAGGCAGAAAGGGAATGAGAATTTCAGCCCATTTTGGCTGCAGCAGGTGGACCAGCCCCGGTGGGACCAGATAGCAGTAATTAATGTGGGTTTTAGGGTTTCTTCTGAAACCTCACAGTACTTGACATAAGGAGATTTCCTTCCCTGCATCCCAGTGCTGCGGGGGCCACAGGGAGTGTGGGAGCTCTGATTGCCAGGGCAGGGCTGGGGATGGAGCTCCTCCTGCCCAGCACTGTCTCCCCCTCCTCACTCTCCCTGCACCATCCAGAAACCTGAGCACAAATAAAAATTATGTTTAGTTTGCAAAACAGGAGGAAGGTACCTCCATCCTCTAGAGTTCATTGTTCTGCTAGACTTGGTATTATAGTGGCAATATATTACAGAGAAGAAAAATCAGCTGGCTGCTGCCTCCAGAATGACAATGGAAACCACAAACACACTGGAGCTGCAGCTGCAGCTGCCCAGAGGGGATCTGCCAGGGCTCTGCAAGCACTGGGGCACCAGGAAGGGTGCATGTGGGGAAGAAGTCCCACCCAGTCCCATGGCCACAGCGTCCCATGGGACAGACAGACACCTCCTGCACAGCAGGGATGGCCACAATCCCGGACCCAGCACCCCTGGTCGCTCCTGCTGCTTCTCAGCCATCTCAGGCTCTTCAGGAAACAGCTCCTCTGCCAGGGCAGGGCATAACCCCCGGGATGGGCAGGGCATGACCCCCAGGATGGGCAGGGCATGAACCCCAGGATGGGCAGGGCATGATCCCCGGGATGGGCAGGGCATGATCCCCGGGATGGGCAGGGCATGATCCCCGGGATGGGCAGGGCATGATCCCCGGGATGGGCAGGGCATGATCCCTGAGATGGGCAGGGCATGATCGGGCATGACCCCCAGGATGGGCAGGGCATGATCCCCAGGATGGGCAGGGCACTCTGCTGGCACCAGTGGAAGCAATCACTGACCACTGACCACTGACCGCAGTGCCTGCCCCAGGGCTGCCATGGGCACAGATATGGAGTTGGAAACAGCTTCCTACCAACAAGAATGAACGAGGTGGTTCATTTGTATTAAGGACAATCATCCTGAGCCCTAATCCTCCCATTCACTCAGTGAAGGGCTTCTGCTGCCTGTAGGCTGCCAGGAGAGGGCACAGAGCAGGGGGCAGCAGTGCAGACCCTGCAGGGTGCTCTGCACTGGCAGCTATTGAGAACCCCCTGAGCCTGGGTCTGCCTAAACCAAATTAAATGCTCAGATATTAGAACTGGAACCGGGTTCTGTGCCTGCAAATCTGCAGAGGGATATATTGTGCTTTAACATAGATTTCAATTACTTGCCAACCTTCAGTGTGATGATGTGACATTATGCTCTACTGCCAGGGTTTGCCAGCATGCTCCTCCTTTTATTTCTCCTGTTAAATATGGTCTTTGTTGCGCTTCATTGATCTCTGAGCATATTCTGCTGTTTACAACTTTGATAATCTTTGTGTAATCTTCAGGGGTAATTGAATTCTGACAAACATAGCTGAATTTTAAACACCACACAGATTTCAGTACATTGAAGAGCCATGATATGAAAGTCAAAACTGGAAATGGGGAGCAGCATTTGCTTTCAGTGTCTGTCCTGAGCAACAGGAGATGAGCCAGACTCAGAGCCCAGGGACATCGAGAGCAAGTCAGGAGCCATGACTGGGGGTGGGAGCAGACCTAGCCCAGAGCTTAATCCCAAGTAGGCAATATAATGTCATTTAATGATTTTTAAATATACACCCCCAAGACACTTTTGCACTTGCACAAAGTCCCAGAAATCCCACTGGGTCTACTCTGCTAGGATAGGATACAGTCAGCAGCTACCAATCTTCACTAAATACCTTGGGAATTGCCCATGTACAAATAAATTATTGTTTTTATGGGCATATATTGCGAATTAGACAAGGGGGAAAACGTTGCAGTTGGATTTTGATGTAGAAGGTTTTTTTGCAGAGCCCATGGGGCACATGCATAGCACTTCCATAATCATTACTGCTATTTATTATTTGCCAGCACCAGGAATATTCCCAGCCCAGCACAGGCCAGATGGAACAGGGCTGCTGGGCAGTGCTGTGCTCCCAGTGCCCACAGACCCTGGGCACCCACCCAGCCTCCTGTTCCTCTCCAGGACACCAGCACCAACTCCTTTGCCCCAGCCTGTTCTCCTCTTCTCCCCACTGGCCCCAGCTGCTGCAGTAAGGCATGGCCTCCCTTTTGGTGGCTGGAAAAACATCTGTCTTGCTTGAGGACATCAGATTTTTGATGCATTTTCTACAAACTTTAATTTCCCAAACCCTCCTCGCTCAGGATGCAGGGGGATTGCTCAAGCACGCTATAAATTAGTATGCCAGCAGAGCTGCTCCTGGAAGGAGGATAAGCTCAGCTAGACAAGAAGGAGCCTCCAGAAATCTCAGTGCTGGAAGGGAAAACTCGCTGCTCTCCCGCTGTTTGTGCTGGAGCTCTGTGTCTCCAGCTTATTGCAATAGCACACGACAGCCTCGGTGCAGCAAAGATTTTCTGCTGAAGGGTTTGAGCTGCACAGAGGGTCCCCACGCAATCGAAAGAAAAGGAATTAAGGGGTTGTCTGGTCTGAGAAAAGGGATATTGAATCTAATCTGAGATGGTGTAATTTGGAAATCCAATTGCAGTTGTCCATCAGCAAAGGCAGCCAGTGAGGGGAGGCAGGAGGCTGCGGAGGATCAGGGCCCCCAGCACCAGAGCAGGGAGGGCTGAGCCCCCGGGGAGCCCCGGGATAGGGCAAAGCCTGCAAAGCTTCTGTCACCTGCCACAGCCCACAGCCCTTCCCGGGGGTTTTACACAGCCTGGCACTGGGCAGGACCCTGCTGCGGGTCGGAGAGGAGAGGCAGGAGGGAGCCCCGAGGTGCCCCCACCTTCCCTCTCTGCCCAGGGAGATGGAGCCAGGGAAGCTCCGGCTGTCCCCACCCAGCCTGGCTCATCCATCCCCCCGGGCACAGCACGGCCTCCCCTGCACCTCCCTCCCTTGGAGATGCTTCAGGGGAGACCAGACACCGATTACAAGTGATTTAACATTTTCAGCTGGAGTTTAACTTGGGCTCGGATTCCTCCTCAGAGTTCACTTGCCCAGGGTCATTACACTGATATTTTGCCAGAAGCCAGTCAGTTTTTTAAACTCCTGGATGGACACGGTGGCCCAAATAAGGTCAGAGTCCTCTGCCATGTGGTCCTTGGCTAAAGGCTCCTGCAAAGCACCTGCAGCTCCCAGCTTCCCACCCTGCCTCTCCCCCAGACAGGAGACTCAGAGAGCTTCCCAGGATTTCAGATGCCAAATGCCCATTGCTTTGCACACAGGGCTTGGCAGTACGGACACAGTCCAAGCCTGACTGCAAAGCCCAGGATGGTGCTGGGGTGCAGCCCACCAGCCTGCCAGGAATGTCAAGGGGAGCCAGGGACACACGAAGATGCAGCAGGGCCACCTGCCCCTTCCCCCAGCTAGCCCCTGGAACTTCCACAGATGAGGAAAGGAGGGCAGAGAAACAGACCCGGGCTCAGTTGTATCTCCTGTGGGACTTGGGGGCCCTGTGGAACATCCTGCCCTGATGGAGGGGTGGGGAGCAGATGAAACCTCCCTGCAGCTCAGCCCTGAACATCCCCCCAGCAGGAGAGCTGAAGCAGAGCTGCTCTCAGCTATTAGCTCCCCACATGTGCTTTATTTCCTGAATTAAAGAGCAGAATTATAATGAGACTTGACGTTAAATTCCATAAAAAGTCAAGCTAATCAGTGACCAAACCTGTAATTGATTCTTTTGCTAGTTCAATACTTAATGCTACATGTTAAGCAATAGGATTTTACAATTTGCTAGCACTTCACTTACAGAGAATTAAGCAATAAAAATCTATTCAGAGTACAAGCAGCAGGAAAAGAGCCACAGCTGCCAATACGTGAACAAGCCAATAAAGTGGCTCAACACTTGCATCAGTATCTTGTTTTTCAGAGTATCTACCCCTGTTTGATCGTGAAACCTCTTTAACACATGCGAGGGAGGCGTGAAACCCCTCGGGAGGCGATGCCGAGGCGGGAATGCCACGGAGGAGGTGCAGGTGGCAGCAGATCAGTGCCAGCACGGGGCTGCAGGGGCAGCTCGGGGAGGGCCCGGTTCAGGTGTGCAGGAGCTGGGAGTGGCACCTGAGCCCAGGCACCTGCAGCCTGCACGGAGCAGAGCAGGATTTGAGCTGCATGCATGACCTGTGTGACCCTGCCCAGCGTGGGCCAGCCTGCACGGGGGGCAGCACTGCAGGGTTGAGAAATGCTGCTTTTTAGAAAATGGGTGTTTTTTCAAACTTCTTGCACTGTTTTAAAAATAATATTCAAGGCAAAATTCAGACCAAGGAAACAGCTCCCACAGCCATTTCCATGGACAGGTACCAGAATTCAGTTTCAAAGAGTTTATGTTTTAAAGTGCAAAATCACCCACATCCCTCTTTGCCCAGTTTCCCCACTAAGCTTTCATCCTTTGGGGTTTTCTTATGTTTCAGCACAAGTCACATCCTTGTCTGGGAGCCACAGTGCTTCTGCTGAGCGTCTATCCCCCAGCAGTGACAGCAGAGCCCATGGCAGCACATTCCTGGGAAGGGAACACAATCTCATGCTGAGTCCCAGCAGAACAGACTCGTCCTGCCATCACCTGCTGATCTGGGCAGGGCTGGGGGCACGGGGGGAGTTGCTCCCCAGCACTTTTACCTTTGTCCTTACCTCAGCCAGGTCCCGTGCAGTGTGGCAGGAGAGATGCTCTGGGAACACAGTTATTATTGTGAGGGGAAGGGCTGTGCTCCTGGTCTCCAGGGGGGTTCAGCTTCCTGCTAAAATGATTCAGGGAGTGTGCTGAGGCAGATTTTATGAATTGCACTGAAGCTGTGGAACTGCTGCATTAGGCAAACACCTTGATGATTGTTAAGCCAGCCCCTTGCTGTCTGAGCTGCTCTACATTGCCCAGGCCAGGGACAGCAGGTGCTCATCACCAGACTGCACATCCTCCACAGCTTTTAGCACTAGCCCTGCACATCTGCCCCAGAGCCCACAGCAGCTGGTCCTGCAGGCCCAGAGCCCCTTTCCTGCACTCTCTTCCAGGGCATCTTTCAAACACATGCAGGTGTCCTAATCTGAACACCCAGTGCCCAGCCCCTGCCTGCAGCAGCTGAGCCAGCATGAGCATCACACTGCTGCCCTTCAGGGAAGCAAGAGCTGAGCAAGGAGAGTTGGATTAGGACCAAATCTGCCTCAGATGTGAGTGCATGGCCCTGCAGTCTCCTGCCAGCAGTCCTAAGCCAGGCACACCATGCTGTAGGGTGGAAATGCTGAAACATGGAAAGGAAACAGATCTACAGCCTGAGGAAAAAGCTTCTGAATGAAAACTTTAGGTAGTAGTACATCTTATTTTTAACAATGCAGATTAACACTGCCAAGAGATGTAGCTAAGAAAATAAAATTTGTCAGGGCTGGAGGAGAGCATAGAGAGATCTAGCCCCATCTCTAGGCACAGCACTGGGCTGGGGGGGCTGTGGCTGCAGGGAGCAGGGACAGGGTGATGGCACAGCCGAGTCCCAAGGAGCTGCTGTCACCACTGTCAGACTGCAGGCAGCACTGCTGGGTTGTGGAGATTATATCTTCAAAATATACCTGGCTAAAGGATTCATGTCTGACAGCTTCAAGTGTTAGACAATTTGTACAGCACAAGAATGTGTCTGAACACTTGTCACCGCAGACTTGCACAGGGAGCTGTGGCCACACACTGGGCATGCCCTGCATCTGTTACAGGCGCATCCATCACCTCCCACCGGCACCGTGTGGAAATCACTGTGCACCCAGGAGATGTGCTGCTGCCACCTCCGCAGCGAGGACACCTGGTCTCAGGGCCCTGTGTGCATCCCTGCCCCTGCACAGCCCTGCTGCAGCTGTACCCTGGCTGCTGGCAGGGAAGAAAAGCACGGCTTTGGGTGCAAGGGTTCTGCTCTCTTCAGGCCAAGCTACTGGGAATGCAGGTGCCTGTGCAGATGGGAGGAAAGCAGTAGCTGTCTGTGCTCAGCCAGGAGCTCTCAGCAGCAGCAGATGAAATCATCATATCAGGCCAATCCTGGTGGACATTTGGAGACTCAGTGCTGCTTTAGGTCTGTTCTTTTGTGCCCAGGCTGGAAGCAAGAGCAGAATCTGGGGGTATCAGTGTCAGGAGAGCCAGGACCCAGAGAGCTGCAAGCCACCTGAACATTTCTCCAGATGGGATGCCTGCAGGAGCAGCAGTTCCAGCCCCACCATTACCAGAGCTCAGGACACACACTTGGTGTTTGGGGCTGAGCCTCTGCTCAAATGCATTCCACACTCCTGTGTCTTTTCCCCACCAACACTGAACACCTCATCACCAGGTGTCTGCCAGAGCCTTCAACTGTGAAATTATATGGCTCTACCTTGACCTTAGATTTCCCACAGTGACCATCTCCTGCAGAACACACACTGCAGCTTGGGGGCATTTCTCTGAATCAGCCAACAAAAAATGCAGCCTCAAAATGTGGATCTCTGCTAATTCACTGGGATACCTCCCCTGTTTTCAGAGCAGTCTCAGCACAAGGCCAGGAGCTGGCTTGCTGCAGCAAGGGCTCCAGCAAAGGCCCTCTCCTGCCCTCAGGCCCCAGGGGATGCTGCAGACATCATGCTGACCATGCACTTGGCCCCAGATGGCTCCAGCTGACCCCAAAGCTCAAGTGCACTTGCTCCCCGTTCACACTGGAATCCCTCCATCTACATGTGTCTCTTCCTCCCACTGTGCCTGCAGAAACAGGTACTACCTACAAGGATCCAGACACCTTTATTTCCCCAGCTTCTTCCAGAGGATTTAAGAGATAATAATCTCAAAACGAAAAAAATCCCATACCTGGTGTGGTGCAGAGCAGGAGGCAGAGAGGAGCCACAGTTCTGTGCAGGGACTGGGCTCAGGAGGGTTGGCACAAAGCTCCCAGGGCATTGTCAGCTGGGAAGCAAAATGCATCCCACAGGATGTTTCTCTGTGCCAGAAAACTGACAGTCTTTCACCACCCAGGGGGAGAGCCAAGACAGACCCCTGAGTGCCCACCCAGGCAGAGGAGCCTTAAAAGCAATGCCCTGTTCCCTGGGGAGGAGAGAAGCCCCTTGCTTTCCCTACCACTGTCAGGTTGCTCCAGCAATCGAGAGGCATCTGATCTTCCAGGAGTCTGATCGAGTGAGAATGCCAGTGTCATTACCAAGTTAATTAGAAAAACTCAAATGGAGCTTTAAACATTTTTATAATACATTTGGGTCTTTTTGGCAGGATTATTGCAATCTTTTGGGTTTCCATTTCCCATTAAAGCACTCTCAGTAGTACATGTATAAAAGCCATGTGATCTTGGCTCCTTGCTGCTTTTTTTTCCTTCTCCCCCCCTTTATTTGGGTGAGATTTATTAAATATTTTAATCAGTTAAATTCTGGCAGCTTAAACATTTTCTTTAATAGCCTTGTTAAATGTGGATTAGATTTAAAATCCTTGCCTCTGAACTCTGAAGCAGCAGTATTTATATGCAATGTTAAAAAAAATTAAAAGCTTTACAAAGCAGTAATTACTCCTTTGCTGCAGGAGGAGGAGAGATTGACTTTCTAAGTTATTTTTAGGCGAGTTTTCCAGCCTCACCGTTCCCAGACAATACTACACAAGCATCATTTACTCTTCCTGAAGGATTCCCTTCAAGGAACATCAAGGTGTGGCACGCCTTAGACACAAAGCCCACACCACCAGCTTGGGCTTATTTTTGTGACCCCAGGAGCAGCCAGCAGCCCTGGCAGGATCTCTGACAGCCCCACAGCAGCGAGTGGTGCCCAGCAGTGGCCAGGAGCAGCCAGCAGCCCGTGGAGAGGGGACCCCTTTACCTCCCCCTTTATCCCCTGAGCCCAGCAGCCCCTGGCAGCCCCAGCTGCTGCCGTCAGATGCGATGGGCCAAAGCTGCAGCCCCGGCTGGGGCAGCCCCTGCTCCTGAGCCATCCCCTTATGACACTTCTGAGGCTTTTGCTGTCCCTGAGTGATGCATGCCCTGACCGCCCCACGCCGTGCTTCCAGAGGACACAGAGACCTGGTTTCGCATTATTTGAAGCCCAGGAAAACTTTCATGTGCCAGGAAGAAAAGCTGAAGCAGAAGGGAAGTTCCTTGTCCCGTTTTCCCTTCCTTCCCCTCCCGCCCCAGCAGGAATCCCCCCGGGTGGGGCAGGAGCTCCCAGGGAGAGCAGCACGCTCTGCTGTGGCAGGGCAGCATCCACGTCTCTCACAAAGGCAGGATGCTCTGGGAAGGGCAGGGAGGGTAAGCGGTGATTTATAAAACATGTCTGTGACACCAGCTCAGGCGTGCAGGAGCAGAGGAGCTCCTCGGGAGGTGCCACGGGGCCACCAGGACACACACGGGCACGGCAAAAGCAAAGCACAGAGGGGAGGCTGGCCTGACCACCCCCACATCTTCTGCAGGAGCTGCCCTGGCTCCTGGGGGAGGGCTGGTTCGGGGCAGTGTCCCCGTGTGTCCCCTGGGGCAGGAGCAGGGACAGGACAGGGCAGGGTGAGCCCCAGGCACAGGACAAGGGGGGTCTCAGCAGCTGTGCCCAAGCCAGCGAGGCTTTTCTGGGAGAAGGTGGGATTGCTACCTGCCCCTCTGGCAGCTGGATGGTCCGAGGCATCCCAGGGGGTGCCCAGGGGAAAGGTGCCAGGCTTGTGGGCAGCACCCTGAACTCTGGGTGTGCAAAACCCATGGGAGGGAGGGAGGGAGGGTGCCCCAAGCAGCGCTGGATGGCCGAGCTTCCCCTCAGCTGCAGGCTGTGAGGGAGCACAGAGGAGCCCACACAGCCCTGCCTGGGCAGCACTGAAACCCCTCAGCACGGGCTGTGGGAAGGATGGGCTTTGCTGAATATTTCTCAGGAACAGAAGGTACCTTTGGGAGCCTTATCTGGGTTTTAATGAAGCTTTTTGCCGTTGAATGTAAGTCAATTTTCTTGGAGTGATTACCCTCTCTCTGGAGGGTATTGTAGGAATAGGTAAGAACTAGAGAGGGACAGGAATAATATCAAGGACTAGAACAATTCTCAAATAAGGAGAGACAGAAAAACAAGGTAGAAACAAAATGAATAAATAATAAATGGTCTTCAAGAAACAGTCTGGGAGCCCCTCTTATCCCAGTCTCATAAAACAGAGGAAATATAATGTTGAATTAATAGGTGAAAAAAAGGGTAAATACTTTCCTCATGTGAGCTGTAACAAGTGCATGGGGCTCAGCATGGCATGGTCCCAGACACTCCCCAGGGAGCTCAGCTCTACCTCACAAGCTTCTGTCCTGGAATGCAGAGAAAGAGCCTGGGATCTGCTGGTGCCTTTGGTCCAGGTGGCAAATTGGCTCCCTCCTGCAGAGGCATCTCCCTGAGCTGATGAGAAACTCAGAGTTGGGGTTTTTGGGCTGAGGTCCCTGCAGCTGGACGATGCACACATCTGCCAGTGCTCTTACATGCCAGTGCTGCCTTCCCACCCTGGGGTGCCAGCTTCCATCCTCTGGATCTGCAGCTGCTCCTGCAGGGACTGTCACAAAGCCACAGGTAAAACATGGGAGCAAACAGATTTAAGAATTGCTAATGCAGGAAGAGGCCATGAGCAGACCCTGCCTCAGCCAGCCCTCTGAAGCTGGACTTAAGGGAGCAGAAACTCCTCACAGTTCTGCACCAGAGAATGAAGACTTTCTCCTTTTAAAATTCATAAAACAACCCAGACTGTAAGTTACAAACTGCGGAGCCCCTCTTTACATATATCACTGCAGGAACCACAGTGCTTGTTATGAATTATTTAGCATGATGCACTCTCACACCAGCCCTGCCTGCTCTGTGGCCTCCTCTCAATTAGGCCTTTGTGGCAGAGGGGTCAGTAATAACAGGTCACTTAACTGTAAATAAAAGTGACACTGGGAGATATGCTGGGTATTTATTTGTACTGTTGTATTACTGTAAAACTGTTTATGGAGATCAGCTCCTCACATGTTTACTTGTCATGCAAAAAATGTGTTTAGCAAGATGCACCTGACACCTCTGCACCCAGCAGATGTGGCTGTTCCTGCTGCCCTGGCTGGGCACAGAGCTGCTGTGCTCAAGGAGCTGCTCACCCTGCCCAGGCCATGGCATTGCACCCAGGCTCAGGACAGGCACCACGCAGGCATGGGAGAGCTGCCAGGAGCTGTTGCTAAAATGAAACATTCTGTGGCAAAGAAGCAAATTTGCTGACGGTGAGTTTGATTTTTCAATTTATTTGGCTTTCAAAAGGACAGTGTTTTAAGGAGAAGTTTTGGTGCTTTTCCACCTTTAATGTTCTTAAAAAGAACAAATTCAGTAAGGATGTTATGTTCTTCATTTTGGACCAAATTAAACACTTCCCCACACAAAAATACTGCTCTTTGTTCTATGTTTTATGGTACTCTCTGCTTTGTAGAAGTTTTTGAAAAGTCATTTAATGTCAAGCCAATGTTTCTGGGCTTTTTGAGCTGCAAGCAAATAGAAAAATGAGGTTTTTACCCCACTCCCACGGAAGCTCTCTCCGAGCTGGCAGCCCCTCCTGCTCCCTCTGCCTGGCACCCTCCATCCATCCCATCTACCAGTCTCCAGCAGCACAGCTGCACTGTAGCTTGCTCCTGCTGCCTGGCACAGGGCCACGGCCCCAGGGGATAGTGGGGACCCTGCAGTCCCCATAGTGGGGACCCTGCAGCCTTCAGCCAGGCAAGGATCACACTGGCCTTGCTCTGCCACAGCCCACAAATTCATTTGCCATCAGTGGGATCAACCTGCATCAAAAGTTAACTTGTGCCTGGTGGAGCTCCACTGTCAGCAGGTGATGCTCCTGGGATCATCCTCAGTGCAAGGGGATGGAGAGGAGCACGGGATGAGGGTCCCCAATGGCCAGCAGCCCCTTGAAGAGATGTACCCCATGTCCCTTGTCCCCAGAGGATGCAGCCAGCCCAGCCTTGCTTTTCTCTGTGCCTTTGCAAAAGGCTCTGAATCCTAAATTCCATGGAGGGACAATAGCATCATCTCCCTCCAGAATGCCAGGGTTGGCTGCTGACTCCCTGGCAGGTCAGGGCAGCAGGCTGGGGGCTGCCCTACCACTGTGGGACAGGGCTGGGATCCTTCACATCCAGCAGCAGCCCTTCCCAGTGCTCAGTATGGCTTTTCCCAGGAACTGTTATTAGCTCAGTATGGGAGGTGATAATAACAAGCCATTAATGGGAATCTGTTTGAGTGCCACTGTGTGGCAAGATCATAAATTAATGGTCGTTTCATTTATTGTCATTTTATCCATAACAAGATGCTGATTTTCCTCCTGGGATAATGAAATTGATCTGTAAGAACCATAAATCCTCCCCTGTGGTGTGGCTGGAGCAAGGTGCTGGATGAGCAGGCTAATGGCAGGGATGTGGAAGCTCATGAATCACGTGGCAGCAGGAGTAGAGGGCAGCTGTGCTGAGGGAGCTGGCATCACACTGGCTCCTGTGCCAGTGCTCTCTGCAGGCTGACAGCAAGCAGTTTCAGGCATCACATCAGGAAGATCCAAATAGCTCTCGGTGGCTTGTATTTTCTGTTAGTGGGAAATAATTTTTTTAAGGCAAACCAAAATGGTCCAGGACACTTCGTCCCCTTCACCCCATCAGGGGGGTCCCAGACAGGTGCTGCCCAGCCCACCTGTGCACCAGCAGCTCAGGATCAGCCAGGAAGAGCATTGATGGCTTCTGTAGCCTTCACCTGGAGTATAAAACAAAAACACATTGAAAATTTATAGCATGCCTTGAGCTTACATCCTTCCTTTGCTTCATGTTTCCTGCTGTTCCCTGGACTCCCAGCCAAGCACCTTTATCAGTGGACAAGTCTGGCTTCACAATGGCACAATGACTGCCTGGGAATAAAAATGAAGAAGAGAAAGTTTCTCATAATTACATTTTTAAATGGGCAAAGGAATGAGAGCTCTTAGGGTGATGAGTGCCCTCCTCCCCCCGGTGCAGAAGCAGCAGCAGCACCTGGCTCTGTCCTGCCCTGTGCCCAGCTGGCTGCCACAGGGCCCTGACCCATTGTCACTGTCCTGGTCACACTGGTGGGACCCCACTTCTCACAGTCCTCGAGTGCCTGAACACCTGATGCCTGTTGGAGCCTCACTCCTTACCCTTTCCCTGTTCTCATATTGCTCTCCCCTTCACAAAATGAGACATCCTTGCCAGGCTCAGGGCAGGATGTGGCACCAGGGCTGGCTGGGCACAGAGTTCCCTACCCAGAGGGATCCTTCAGCAGCGAGTCAGTGGGGAGGGGACCCCTGGGACCCTCTGTTGCTCCCAGGAGCTCTCTGCAAACCAGCACCTCCTGCAGCAAGGTGTTTAGAAGGCCTTACAGCTATCTGGGCTTTCTCCTTGTGTAACTCAGCAGAGATATAATTTTAAATATAGCTATTTTTCTCACTCAGATATGAGAAATATTAACTGGTCAAACTTTGCTGTGGCTGTCACCATCCTTTTAGCAGTGTGATTGCCAGCAGGGATTTATCGTCCTCGCAGCACCTGGGTTATTTGAGGTTTGCTTTGCTGCAGGGCCAGGGCAACAATAAATTTCCTTCTCCTCTGGAACATGCTCTAACCTCTCATTTTCTAATAAAGTGTTAAACCTTGGAGCCACACTGGCCTGGTGCTGGAGAGGAGTGGGATTCCAGCAAAGCCAAGGAAGTGCCTGTTGTGGGCAGGAGGGCACCCTTGGGGGCCAGGACATCTCTTCCCGTGGTGGCTGTCATGAATTCTGGCTTCCTTTTCCAGGGAGAGCCCCCTCCCAGGCAGAGGCTGTGTCCTGCCTGTCCCTTGCAGCCACACCCAGCAGAAAGCGTGCCTGCAGGCATCAAGGGAGGGTGTGCAGGAGAGCCCACCCAGCAAGCCCTGACCAGGACAGTGACCATGACCACTGACCAGGACAGTGACCATGACCACTGACCAGGACAGTGGCAAAAGGGAGCAGCTCAGGGAGATCCCCCAGCCCACAAAGGGTGTGTCCCCAGTGCAGCCCCCTGCCCACTGCAGCCACCCTCCTTCAGCACTGCAGGCCGGACCCCAGGCAGTGGTGGAAGGACAGCAAGAGCCGCTGGCAACACTGAGCTCATCACCAGCAGGGCTCAGGCTGTTAAAGGGGTCCCCACCAGCAGCCTACCACCCCTCACCATGCCACCCTTCCTGCTCCCACAGGGCTGCAGGAGGGAAGATGGGTGGGTGGGGATGCATCTGCTGCTGGTCCATTGCAGACCCAGAGGTGACTGCAGCACCAGGTTCCACTGGCTGAGCTGGTTGGTGACTTATGGCAAGGGGCCGTGCTGTGGAGATAGGGTTTTTCCAATATATTCTGTTTGGATTGGCAAGTTGGTCTCACTCTTTCTCAACTGACTGATAAAGCACTAGACAGGGGATTAGTCCTCTTGGAAGCTAAAGAAAGAGGTAATTTGGGTTGTTTATAGCCTGCAGGGGTAGAATCAAAATGTACAATACTGAGAGAGTCAAACTTTTACAGCGTATGGCAGAGCCATAACTCAGTGCAAGTATCACACATTACAGTCCTGTGAAATGCATTCCCGTGACAAAAGGCTGGAAAGGCAGAAAGAATGAGAGGAATTAATCTGTTCTTGGGACAAATATTGTAATGAAGACAGGAAATGCCAAGAAACTAACCCCCACCCTGTTCAGTGTTGGAATTGGAGTGTTTAGCCCAGAAGTCCCGGCTCAGCGCTTTGGGCAGCATTGGAAACAGCCCCAGCCTCAGCATCTCTGTGGTGTGGGCAGAGGGGAACCCTAGCCTGACCTTGGCTTTTCTGCACTAAAGGAGTAACAGCTTTCCCTCAACTGGGTTGTGCTGGATTTTCATAGCTATTAAATCTAATTGCTGAGATAGAGTTATAAAATTATAATTTTAACCATGCAATTTAGATGGAGTAACCAGTCGCCTATTTCTGTGATTATCCCTGATTATTAAATGAACAGCTGCCTCCAAATATGTTTGCAACAAACTAATTCAATGAGTGCATGTGCCTGAATATTCATGGCCCTTATTCGCGGCACAGACTTTTTCACTGTGACTTTAAAAGTTAATTTATCCTGGCAGTTTAAATAAATCCACTTCCATCAGCCTTGGTTCAAGCTCCAGACTCTGACACTGAGTTTGGCAGTGAGGAAGGTGTCCCAGCCCCGCCTCAGCGGCCGCTTGCACAGACACCAGCTCCAGTGTCAATTCCAGGCTTCTCCCGAGTCTTGTTTGCGGCTTTGACAGCTCTTCTCTGCACAGAACTAACACAGTGTGACACTCCACAGTCTGTTTGGTTTAGCTTTTCCACTAAAATTTGCAGCCATGCCAAGCAGTCAGGAAATAACCTGCCCTCCCCAAGCACTGAAATACGGGTACAGCTGGCCAGAGGGCCAGTGTCGGCTGAGGAATGGCTCCCAACAGCTAGCAGTCGTCCTGGTATCAGGAATTTAATTTTCCTCCTTGCAAAGGAGGTGCCTTGCATTGCCACTGGCCAGAGTAAGGGTGGAGAGGCCAGGAGCAGCCCGAGCAGCCAAATTGTTTCCAGCCTGCAGTGCCAGGGGTGGCTGGAGCAGCCACAGGGGCAAGGCACCACAACACCGAGGGCAGAAGAAGGCAATGGGACGTGGGGAAAGTGCCCTTTGTCACCTGGCCCCTTTGGCTATCTCTTGTGGCCCCAGGCAGGGGCAGAGCTGTTTCAGGGTCTGGCTCCCCATGGGATAAATGCTACTGTCCCCAGCCTGGCCTGCAAGAACATTAAATGGATTTCTTGGACTTAAATCTCAGTGCACTCTTCAGAGTAAGCTGCACTGCTACTGACCACAGGAGCATTTTAAAAACAGCCACAGCGTGATACAGACTGCTTAGAAACCCAAAAGTACTGCCTGAGTGCCCAAGAATAGTTATTTCATCTGATGCTGCTGGTACCACGAAGCTCTGGAATTGCCCCTGGGGTCTTCCAGCCACAACGGCAGCACGCAGCCTCCGGACCCCCGCAGAAATCTCCTGCACTTGGGATTGTGCTAGGCTTTACATACTTACTGGAGAGAAACAGCAGCTGCTCAGGAGGCAAGCTCAGCTCCCAGGACACATTTCTGAGGTGCCTATTAGGCAAATGCTGGCAGCACACGCCTGGGTTCTCCAGGCAATCCATCCATCCTGCCCCCATGGAAGATCAGCAGCCGCTCCACTGGAACAGGCACGCACCAGCCTGGAACACCAAGCCTATTTGGGGCAGTGACTTGTGCAACCTCTGAGTGCAACAGCTTCCTCACATCCCCACTGACATGTCCTTTGGCAAGTAACCACCATTAAAAAAAGGTCTGTTTAAGGCTTTTATTAAAAATCCAAGGGAAAAAAAAAGAAAAAAAAAGAAAAATCTGCATGAGCATTTGAAATGTAAAGTAGGGCTTTCATTTCAACAGCATCCCTGCTGCCTTTTGTCTCTTCCTGTATAGAGGTTTCACAAAAAGATCCACAGTTTGACAGATGTTCAGATAATATTAAAGAGGGCAACATCTGATTGTGGGGGAAAAGAAACAGTTAGCTGAGCCAGGCCAGAGTTGTTGGACTGTGACCAGCTCTTCTGCAGAACCAAACACCAGTAGGGAGGAGGGCTCAGAGGGGCCTGCTAGAGAAAGGAGCCCATTCCACAGCCTTCCCAGCTCCTCCAGCCCAGCATGTCCTCCCAGGGGACATCCCTCCACCAGGACAGGGGTCTGGATCTGGCTGGGGGTCCCCCAGATCTGCAGTTCCCACAGCTCAGACAGTGCTGCCTCCCCAGTTGTTAAGAGGGTGCCTGTCCCTGTGTGCTGAGGCTGCATCACTTGGGCTGTTTGTGATCAGTGGGCACAGGGACTGACATCTGCTCCAAGAGATTGCCCTGTTGCTGGGCTCTGCTTGTCCCAGGCATCACCTAAGGAACCTTCCAAGGATCCATGTGCAAACTCATCTCTGTGTACCAGTCCCTTTGGGAGAAACCAAACTTCTCAGCCCCTGCATGGCAGCACCCAGCCCTGTGTCCCTGTTCTGTGGGGTTGCCCCCATGGGCAGGGCAGGAGCAGCCCTGCCCTGGGACCAGGGGCTTTGGGTCCCTGCCCTGGGAGCGAGGTTCAGCAGGGATGCCACTGTTTTGCAGCTGGGGAGGCAGGAACAGGCACCAAGGAATGCTCCTGCTGTTCTAACAAGGAACAATAGATTAAAAAGCTAGTTAAAAATTCATCCAGGAGAGGCAGAGTTTCCCAAGCATATCAGAGTTAATATTTATAAAGGGGATTGTTGCTCAGTCTCAATTATCCTAAAAGCTTGGTACAACTGATGCATTGGAGAAACCACGAACACAGACATGTCAAGGGAAAACCGTTCCCTGTGACCGCTAACAAAATGCAATCAGATCTGCAGCATGTGGAGCCAATTGATTTTCAACAAGTCCTACAATGTAAACAAATGATTGATTCTCAGAGCTTTCATTTCTGAGCAAGCAGCCAGACTCCTCTCCAGCTCCTGGTGCAGGTGAGGCTGGAGGTAAATGCAGCTGCAGTGGGGCAGCTGCAGCACTTTCATCACCAGAGAACAGCAACAGCTTTGATTTTTGTTTCCCCAGCCCCTTAAGCAGCTGGGGGAGCTGCTAAATAATAAACAATTCTTCATGTAAGCAGCCCCCGATCATGTGAAATCCTTCTGCTGCCAGTGGTCATGCGCCACATTCTGCCTTCAGTGGGAGTCAGGAGCTCTTTATTGCTTTTTGCATTTTGAGTCCTCTGATGTCTCCAGCTTTGCTCTGATTTACTGGAGACAGATGAGACAGGAATATCTCCAAGAGCTTTCTGACTGCTTTGTCAGTGGCTGCAGCAGTGTGTGTCTGTGCCAGCCGTGCAGTGGCTGCTCAGATCGCTCCCCTCTCCCTGTGAAACCAATAAGCCAGACTCCACTGCACCAGCAGCTGCCCACCCATGCCCCTGGGTATGTCAAATTAAACCTCAGCCCAGCACGGGCAGACTGTCAGTGTCAGCTGCTGTCCCTGGGCAGGGGTGGGCACCCAGGAGCTGGGGCTGCAGCTGCCAGGGCAGCGCCCAACCCCACTGGTGGAGCCACAGGACACTGGGGTCAGCCACTGCCACATCTCCTTTCCCCCCTTATTCATGCCCCTGGCTGCCCCCTCCCAAGTGTTTTGGTGCCATGGAGTCACCAGTGCAGGGCAGTCTGTGCTCCCCCCACCCTGCAAGCCCTACTGGAATGCTGTTAGGATTACTGACGAAGTAGCAGAGGGGAAAAGTTACATTTCCATGAACTGTGATAATTATTGCAGCAATAGGTATAAAACTGCATTTCCAGAGCTCTGCCTCATGTGTGGAGTGATGAGCTGTCTGGTGCTTCTGCAGCACAGGGTCCCCAGGGAGGAGGAGCCACTGCCCCATTCCCAGAGCCCCTGGGAACAAGGGCCTGGAGCTCTGCTCTCCCAAAGGTGGCAGCCACCTTACAGCAGCAGCAGAGAGCTGCTCTCAGGGCTGGGGGCCTGGAGACAGCCATGTCTGGGTATGCAGTTCCTTCCCAGCAGAGCAGGAACAGTGTGGGGCTGCTGCCTTGCATGTCCCTCTTGGGCTACAGCTGCCCTCTGGCCAGAGAACCAAGTCCTTCCCAGGAACAGCCTCCTCTTTCCAGAACTCTCTGGGACTGGGCATTCAAGGCCCCCCAGGGGGGTCCCAGAGGTGGCAGAGCTGTGGGGTGGCAGAGCTGTGGGGTGGCAGAGCTGTGGGGTTCCCAGTGGTGTATGTGGAGTGTGGGACACACTGTGGGAGGGCTGGTGGTGCCTGTGGCATGCCGGGGGCTGCCAGGCACAGTGCCTGCTCCTGGTGCCAGGGGCTGGCACCATTTCCTGTGAGTGGGTGCAAATTCTGCCTAAAACACAAACAAAGGAGGAGGCTTGCGTGGGCACTGACAGATTCCTGTGCATAGAGGGACTCCACCAGGGCCAGGAGTGTTTCTGTTTAAAATTAAAATGGTCTTTTCAAAGCAAATTAAAACTCGTGAAAGCAACCACGAACATCTGTGATCTCCTCACAAAGACCTTCCTGGCTATTTTAGAAATTACCCTGTGCCCATTATAGTATCAGCATAATTCTGCCTCTTTATTTCAAGCTTGCAAGATATTTATATTTCAAATAATTTTTACATAGTTCAAATGTGAATCACAAGCTGGTTTTTCTGCTTATGTATTAATTGCATGTGTGTGTCCAGTACTAAGCCTTATTGCCATGTAATTTGTACAGCGTAATTAACCATGTAGAAACCATATTATGTTGTGTTTGGAAGTGTTACATCCAGTTAATCTAATTGACTAATAACATGTTTTCATTTAGCAGCACGTACTGTATTTCCAGTGATTGAATTAATGTCATGTTAACGGCTGCTTTTTGCAACAACATTTGGCATAAATTGCATTAAAAATTGATGTTCGTACAAATGTATTTTGAATACAGCTCAGCATGTGGCCTGGGAAAACACTCCTGCTGTTTATTAAATCAGCTCAACTTAGGAGTGCCCTCCGAGGCACAGCACTGCTGCCCTGCCCGTGTGCTGGGACACCCAGGGTCCCCCGTCCTGCCCCGGCTCTGAGCCACCCCAGCTGTGACACAGATTCCTTCCAGCTCCTCGGGCTGGGAGTGCCCAGGGTTACAACTTTACTGCCTGGGCTCTGGTGATGCATTTGAACAGGACTCTCTGTTGATGAGATTGCAGTGGGCAAGCTCCAGGCATGTGCTGGTAGACCCAGAGGCAGCGGCAGCCATGAGCCCCCACGGCTGCCCCTCGCCAGCCCCAACAAGGACAGGATGGACACTGCTCCACAGCCACCTCCTTCCCTCCCATCCATGGGCACAGGTGGTCCCCAGGGGGGTGCAGCCAGGGGACCCTCGCTCCCTTTGATCTGCTGTGACACAACTGCAAGTGCAATGCCCAGACCACTCTCCACAGCTTCCCCCTCTGGAGGGGCCAGGAGAATGGGCATGGGCAAGGCAAAGTGCACACAGCCAGGCCAGTGGTGTCCAAGTCTGCCACCACAAGCCCAGTGAAGGAGCCCAAGGCTCTCCCTGTTTCTCTTTGATGGATTAAAAATCCTGATTTTTTTTTTTTTTTTTTTTTTTTTTTTTTTTTTTTTTTTCCTTCATTTTTTTTTTTTTTTTTTTTATTCTAGACCATCAGTATATTCTTTTTCTACTGGGATGAAGGGAGTTGGTTTAAGATACTTGTGAAAGCAAAGCTAAAATAGAACAGGAAAATTGTTGGTTGTGGTGGCACTTGTCCAAAGCCAGTAAAGCAGGAAAACAAGGCACAGATATATTTGTGCTGATGGCAGCTTGATGTCCTGTTTCCTCACAGACATTTTCCTTGCCATTGCAAAACCGCATTTTCCCCACCCCTGTAAGCACCACTCTGGTAAACCGGAGGGGCTGTAAAAGACACCACAAGTGGTTTGTGAGCCAGGGAGGGTTCACAGCTTTGTGGGGGAGAAGATTTCCCTCCCTCGGTTTGCTGTCTTCTTTGCAGGCTATACAGGCTCCAATCTCCATCCCTCCTGCAGTCGCTGCCGATCAGCCCCACGGGGGAGCATCCCTTGGAGGGGGATGGCTGGAACTCCACCGCTGCTGCCGACACGCAGCTGTAACCCTGCGGCATCCACGTCCCGTGCTGAGCATCCCGGAGCCGCCGCAGCCCTCCCGGCTGTGCAGGGCAGGGAAGCAGCGCCCGCAGAGCCCGCGGGATGGGGACGTGGTGGGGGACAGCGCCCAGCGGGACAGCACGGGGCACACGGCACTGGAACTGCCTGCGCCGCCCCAAACGGGGCAGCTGTGGGCTGCAGTTCAGCATTCAGCCACGAACGCTGCTCTCAGGAGCCATCCCTGTGGGTTTCAGAGGCAAAACACGGACTCAAGCTCCACCCTAGAATCAGCACAAAGAGGAGTGACAGCCTTGACTCATGGCAATGAAACCTCATTGGACCCCAGTGTGTTATCGCATCCCACCAAAGATCTCTGAGAAACAAAACCATAACCAGAAAGAAGCTTAAATCACAGAACCTCAGAGCAATTATAAGCCATGTTCATACAGAGCCATTAGTGCTGATTCTCACACTCTTTACATAGGAGCAGAACATAATAATCATTTCCAATTAAATTATGCTTCTCCAAGGTGCATTAACCACTTTTATCCATCCGATTAATTGGATGCATCTCTGCTGCATGGAGCAGTTACACCACTCCAGAGGGAAAGCAGACAGTTAATAATACCTGCTGCTGTGGTGCTAATGCAGGAACACTCTGCTGTCAAACCCAGAGACACATTCACTGCAAACTGTCCACCCAAACACAGCTCTGGCTCCCAGCTCCTGCACTGCCCTGTGCTCTGTTCACCCCTGTGGTGTGAGAAAGGGATGCACCAGTGCCTGGCCTTCACACCAGCACTTGGATCTTGTGTTCCCTTCCTCCCAGGACATGGCACCTGCCAGCTCTGTGGAAAGCAGTGGCTTCTGTGAGGAAATTGCAGAGGGCCCAATTTCTGCAGGAAGGCTGACCTGCTGCCACGATGCAGGGGTGAGAGTTTAGTTACTTTTAGTATGTTTCCATGTAAATTCTTTGGGCACTCAGCTCTTCAGGCTCCTCCATGAGAAATGAAGGCAGATTCCTCTCATGCACCAAAAGTGATGTTTGTGCAACGCAGCAGCAGCAGGAGGGCAGCATGTACTTGAAACACAGTGAATGGGACACCCAGATGTGTGTGGTGGCCTGAGTGTGTCTGCAGAAAACTCACAGACATGAGGGTTTGAGGATGGAGCTCCAAGGTGCCTTCCCACAAAGAGGTAAGAAGAGATCTTTAAAAGAATTGTCTGCTGACCTTGGGGCTTTGTAAATCAGGTCCATGAGCCCTACCCCCTTCTCATGATTGCTGTTCCTCTGTGGGAGCAACCACTTGGACATCCCTTGGGGACTTAAGTAATTGCCCTGTGACAGGAGGCAGTGCAAGCATGGAAACAACCAGGTGCACCCAGAGCAATGCACACACGGACCCCAGGCAGTGACACTGGGGAACAGTGAAACTGTGTGGGCACTGGAACATCACCAGGGTCCCTAAACCAGAAACGCGTTGAAATGAGCAGGAATGGGGCAGGGATGGGGCAGGTCTGAGAGGCAGAGGTCTTTTCCAGGAGGCCTGATGTGTCTCTGACCTGCACTGGAGGGGAGGTTTTGGGATGGCAGGGGTGTGTGTGTGCGTGCGTGCTCCCACCTGCCCGTGCCCACGCTGCAGGGATAGCAGCATTCCCACTCATTCTCTCTGCAGCCATGGATAACATACCCTCAGGAGCACGCAGTTATCAAAACGTTATAAATTGCTGCCTTTTAAATAGTGTGGTAATTTGCTAGTCCATTACAGGAGGAGTTGTAGGATGCAAGGACCACGCTATGAAAAATTAAGCCTTCTGCGTCACTGCTGACCTCGGCGGCTGGGGCGCTCTCAGAACCGCTCCATTATGTCAGCCTGCCCTGAGCAATTAGCCAGCCGTCAGCACTCATCAGCTGCCAGCGTCCTCAGAGACGGCAGCCGGCGGGATTCCTTCTCCGAATCCTTCTCTGCGGAGGTCCCGGTCCCCGCCGGTCACCGGGAGGTGGCCCCAGCAGGGAACCCCTCTCCTGCTGTAATTAGCGCAGCCGTGCAGCCATCGCTGGGACCTGCAACACCTAATTTCAGTCCAGCAGTTTCATTCTCTAAATTCCTCAGACTTGGGAACAATCCTTTCTTGTGAGAAGCAGTGTTTTCAGCGGCAGTGCTGCTGCCCGGTGCTCTCCATGCAGAAGGCAGCCTGCTCCATTCAGCACGGCAGCACTGAGGCTTCCCAACAGCACGTGTTGCTCTGGGGATGGGATAGCAGCCCTCCCTATTCAGTGTCTTGCTGCCGAGTTCAGCTGGACGTTCAGCTCACACCAGGAGAATTATGTTCATTATGTCACTTTTGTGCAAGGCAAAGGGATATTTCTCCCAACCCGTGTTTAATTTCTCAGCATAAATCCCTCTGAAACTAAACTTCCCCTTCATTTTATGAGCGTAGCTATTTTCTCACAAGTTGCAGGTGAAATCCATGTCCTGGCACAAACGTAAAAGCAAATGCAGGAGGGATGTGTCCTGGCAATATACGCATCATCCCTGCTGATAAATATTTTCTTGCTGAGGCAGAAATGCACAAACACCAGCTACTATTTTTTCTCTCTATATATATATACACCTTTCAGGACAAAAATAAACATGTGAACACAGGACATGCTATTCCTAGGCTTTCTGCCCAGAGCCAAGGTGACAACCAGCAGTTCAGTGGAAACTTGCACATAAGTTACGCTCAGCCAGCTCGTTAAAAACACATCAGGGAACCTCCAGTACCCTGGGAACCCCAAGAAGCAGTTTCTGATCCTATCACACACACAAAACACACGGGCTGCTGCCATTCCGCCCTAGCAAAACCCCTCAGAACGGGAAATGCAGGAATGGGTGTCACCAACACAGGGTCAGAGGCTGGCATTGCCTGCAGGGACCCCTCACACCCCATCCACCATGCCTGGGCACACAGTGTGCCTGCTCCTCCCAAGGATGAGCCAACACTTCCACCGTGGGAGGCTGTCCTGGTCCCTCTTGGTGCGGGACAGCTGTGACCCAGGGCAGGACCTCACTGGTTTGCATCCTCCACATCCCATTCCTCACAGGAACACCGGCAGGGAACTTTGTGGGATCGTGAATATGAATTGCTTTGACCTCACTTAGTCTGATATGGTAGGGTATTAAATCTCTATTTTTCAAGCATTAAGCCTGTGTAATAGAAGGATGCTGTGAGCAATTTGCAGTAAGATGAAGGGATATTACTGTCCTGGGAGACAGACAATCCAACCACATCCACAAATTGATAACAGAGATAGTAGCTTAGGTTCAAGCTAGCTATTAATTAAGGGCATGTTTTATGTGGAAGACAATACCAGCTTACACTGGCAGGTACTCGCTGGCCTCCTCTTCCCTGCAGTGAGCGGCGCTCCCGGAGCTGGAGCGCAGCCAGGTGGGTTCATACCTTGCTGAACCACAGTTCACACGTGTACATTTGAATCTCTGACAGGCAAAATTAATTTCTCAAGCCTTTAGCCCTGGCAGCTCGGAGAGCGGCTGCTGCGGCTGCGGGGGGCTGTGCGCGGGAGCGGCGCGCTGCCCTCCCTGCAGGGACTGCCAAAGGCTCGGCCGGCCCAAAGCGCCGGGGTGCTGAGAGCTCCCGCCTCTCTGGCTGCTAATGAACACTAACCGTGTCCCGAGCTCTTCCTCTGCCCTCAGAACTCACCGCCTCGTTAGCTGGCTGATCCGCAGCTCTTAGCAAAGAAATCCAATATCAGGTTTCACTCCTCTCATCTTGGCTGTGGCAGCGTCCTACTCAGCTGCTACCCCTCTCCCACCTGTGCTCTCGGCAGGCTCACACTTCCTAGCCCCTGTGGCAGGATTCTCATCTCACATCCACTGATTACCTTAGGATGATTATACAGCCACTAATTTTGTCCGAATTACTAACAGAATATTATCATTTTACAATCTTTTGCTCCTCACCCTAGAATTTAGCAGCAAGCCTGCAAGATGCCCTGAGAGCTGATCCCCATGCTGGCACTAAAGACTCACCACGGCTTCAGCTTTGCTCAGCAAATCTCCTCCCCAGGCTCAGACAGGTTTCCTGAGCAGGGCAAGCCCATGCAGGGACACTGACCCTTGGGAGTTCACAGCCACCCATGGCACAAGAGGAAATATTATAGAGGGCAAGAACCAAGACACCCCAGACAGTATCCCCAGACCCTGTCCAGCTGATGGAGCCAAGGCACACGGCAGATCCTGGGCATCAGCAGTGCCACAGTGCCAAGTGCTCTTCTGGAGAGGGTCTTCCCAGCAGGAAGATGCAGAGCCAAACAGTGCAGGTCAGCCATGGAGGAAGGTATGTAACACTGGAGAAAACAACAAGAAAGTCATGTGTCATGAATAAATTGAAGCATCCCATTTGATGGACAGACATCTATGGAAAAGAATCAAGATAAACTGGGGGGATGGTCTGGGGAGACAGAAGAGGTTTATTTTTTTTCAGATGAGACTTGAGAACAGCTGGAGCTTTGATGATGTGGCAAGGACAGGAGATGGCTCCGGGCTCCTGCCAACACGTTAGAGCCCCTGTGCTGGGCCACGGGCAGGTCACACACACCTTTCTGGAAAACTGTTCAGATATGGGGGGAACTCTTGGCAGGAAGCATCAACCCTTACAAACCATGACAGCTCCCTTCAGGTTCTCCTGATAAAGTGTCTCCTGGCCACTGGATCCCAGAGACATCTGTCAGACCTAGGGAATGTCCATTCAGGAGAGGAGCAGACTGGCTTAGGCATCCCCAGCTGAGCAGAGCAAGGACAGGCAGGCAGGGACCTGGTAGGGGCTGTTGGAGAGGGGTATGTTGGTCAGTGGGAGAAATGGAAAAGTGAACAAAACAAAGGGAAAGAAGGACAAGTTGGAAGTCAGGCCACTGAGCATGAAAGGAATCCCCCTCACAGTGGGAGAGTTCACAGCTGCAGATGTATCTGGCCACAGGTTCGCCCTGTCTGCAGGGTCTCCTTTAAAAGCTTGATGCAAACGTCCTCATGAAGCCAAAACCTGTCCTGGGCTGAGGTGACCCTCTGCCCAGCACGTGTGGGATGGTGTGTGCCCATACACTGGCCCCTGCACACACATGCTGAGGCTCTCTGGAGCCAGCATCTGCACCTGCCACTGCAGCATCCCAGGCTGCCTGCTGCAACCCAGCTGCATGTCTCATCCTGGGTGAGAAATTTCTCTTTATACCAGACTGTCTATTCAAGTCATAAAAATAGGCTTTTTTTCCTTCTGTAAGTGCAACACTTTTCATATTTTTACTTCCAGCTGTCTAGATAGTATTTCACTTTTTTCATTTCTAGTACTCACTCTCAGTTATTTAATGTGAATTTCTAGGGCATGGTGCCCTTAGCAGACATCAGAGCAATATAACACAAGGAATCAGATATACACTGTTCTAGGAGAAGGCAGGAACAAAAAGACAAACTAGGTTCTTAATACATATGGTGCTTTTGATTCATGGAATATAGAAAATTGTATTTGATTATATCTGTAATGGATCCTCATAACTTTAGATTAGGGTTATGCTGATGGCCCAACTAATGGACAGTTTATTGCAGGAATAGATTACATCCTATCATATTTTTTCCTTGTATCAATTACTTGGAATGTTTAAATGTCTCATTTCTGTGGATGTTTATTGCTTAATTTTCCTTTCTAAGAAAAGGCTACACACACACAATGCCCTGGTGCTTCTCTTCTAAGGGGCAAGGAACTACAGGGCTGTGCTCCTGGAGCCCAGAAACTCCCATCATCTCTGGCTGCACAGGCCAGGAGATCCACTCTGCTGGAGGTTCACAGCTGCTGGCACCACTGTGACACTAAGCTGTGACACTAAACTGTGAGGGAGCACAGCCAAAGTTCCTTTAGTAGACATGCGATGCTATTGGGGAAAAAATTAAAAATTAAAATACTTATTAAATTAACCTATCTCAAAAGCTAAAGGACTGTGTAGGATTGCTGCCACAAAGTCAGCAGCAGAGGGGATGATAAGAGAGGTTGGAAGTACAGATGGTTTGGTGGAGAGAATCTCATCAGCAGTCAACTGAAATGGTAATATTATTAATAACAACACCAGTAATAATAAAAATATAATAATCAGTATTTCAGCAACTATTAAAAAATAATGTTATTAAACCCTGAAGAGAAATGCCTGTTTCCCAGTAAAGAGTTTAGGAGGCTGTTGAGGCACCAGAGATGTCACCTGTTGATCCCAGAGCCAGACTTGACACCAGTGACTTCAGAATGATCTCTGTGATTTACTTTACACAAGTGTGCCCTGCTTCACTCAGAATTGATCCCTGCCAGCCAAAGGAGGGCTGTGAGGTCACTGTCCCTGAAGAGCAGCAATCCTGGGTCAGGAAGAGGCACCGAGGATCTGTCAGGGCCATTGGCATCAGCAGGGAGCACGGGCTGCACCTCCCAAAGGGCTGCACATTCCCAAATGGGAATTTTTACTTTTTTTTTAACCTTTAGCTGAATTCTTCCATTTGCCCTGCATGCTGAGAGAGGAGGGTGCTGGGCTCTCCTGTCCCAGTGCTTTTTGCTGTGGCAGCCCCTATTTCTTGGGGAAGAAAGAGCCTGGCAGCAGGGACACACGTTGGCCCTGTCAGGAAGGACACGGTGGAATGCTGGCCACAGCAAGAGGTGACACTGTTTTGTATCACAACTCAAGACTCCAAGATCAGAAGTCTAAAAAATTACTCTTTATTTAGGGATGCATTTCCTTTATATGCTATTTCACACAGACCAATTTGATTGGCAAAACAAAGGCTAACCTTTTGAATCACATTGACCAGACAGAGTCCCTCCTGTGAGAAGGAATGAATAACATAGATAGTGTTAGAAAAACATTCCCATTGCTTACAAAACTATCCCTGGGAAAAGAATTTTAGAAAACCAAAACACCTCAGACATGAAAACCAGGGCTAAAAAAGGCATTTCCCGAGGTGGGGTCATTGCATCCTGCTCCTGCCATTCCGTGGAGCATTTTCCCCAGCCTTAGTGGAAGGCTGAGCATGCAGGGGGCTCAAGGACACAGGGAAGGGAGGGGACATGGGGACAGTCCCCCACGGGGCTGGAGCTTGCAAAGCCAGGCCACCTCAGCTGGCTCGGGCACACTCATTCACACACAGGTGGCATGTTATCGCCACTTCAAGGAGAGAGCTGGCTCCACTTATTTTTTTTCATTAAAATGCAAATTAATTTAATAAAAAGTGGAATTGTAAATTAATGAAGCGCTTTAAAATTCTTCATAATACAAGGCTAATACTTACTCTACAGTATTTCCTCCAGTTAATACCACTGTTAACTCCCCCGAGTGGCACCAGCTCCACCAATCTCACTGACTGAGATGGGGTCAGAGCTTGCAGAAACAGGCACAGTGCCTTCAGACACTGGCCAAGTTCCAGGGGCACTTCCCAGGCTCCCCTATCCTCAGGAATCTCATCCTGCAGTACCTGCCTGCACCCTCAGGGCCAAGGCACTCGAGAGCAGAGACGCTGCCTTTTCTCTATAAATAGCAATGGATCCCTGTAATTTACTGCAGCCCAGCAGTTCACATGGAGATTGAAGGGGCTGCTGCCCAAACCAGCCCCAGGGATGAGCTGCCCTCCCACATGGTCAGCTGAAAAACAATCGGTGCTGCCTCGGGTGCTGAGCTCCTATGGAAACTTTAGGCATATTTGAACTTGAGAGACTGTGGATCCACATGGGGGTTTTTTTCCTTTATTTTTGCCCCGATACAAAAAAGCCAGATTCAGGTATTGACTCGAAGGCCAACCCATTCTGGGGGTTCCTCTGCACACAGGGCTGCAGCCAGACAGCCCCACTGTGCTGTCACTGCATTCATGAGCAGCTGAGCTGATCCCCTCAAATCTCAGCACCCCCTCTATCCCCACCACTGCTGCCCCTTCACTGCAGGAGGGAGCAGAGACACAGGAGAGGGCACCCAGGCAAGGCTGGCAGGAGGCAATTACTGACCAGGACCCCCTGTCTTCAGGGCAAACCTGGCTCAAGAAAACAAAACATCACCTTGAACATACATGCACAAGGCTTGTTCTCTGCATCTTCCCTTTCGAATGTCTACTTGCATGGAAACACTAGGAGATGCATCCTTAGAAAATTCATCCTTAAAATAAAGTAGAACCAGAGAAGCACACTAGGAAAATATTGGGCAAAAGGAATGAGGTATTTCCAGCAGGATCTATCCCTCCTGACTTACACATCTGAGATCACCACCTTCTGCTTTTTTTATAGCAAAAGGAAAGAAAAGGCAGTTCTGAGAATAATTCAATTCATCCGTGAAGTAAGCATCTCAAGTAGGTCGGTAAAACGCCCCCAACCTGCCCCTCCCTCTCTGCTGGCGATGAAGTGACCAGGCAGGATGCTGCTGGAGAGGTGGCAGCGGTACCTGCCCAGCTGTGCCTCGGGAGCCCTTCCTCTCCCCGGGGCTGAGGGGCTTTGCCCTCCCAGCGCAGCCCGGGGCTGCACAAGCTCCTTTCCCTCTGACCAGGCACGGCTCCGGTGTTAATCACCCACCGCACTCCTGTACCGCCGTGTGTACACCACACATTATCCCTTAAATAAAGCTCGCCCACCCTATTATTGTAATGTCAACCCCGAACCTGAGATAAGCCCTACAGACAATTTATAATTACACAGCGATAGCTCTTCTACGCTGCACGGAGGGGGCATCGAGAGAGGATTTAGGTCGTTCACGGAGCCAGCGCTTGACAGGTCTCCGCTGCTATTTCATCCTGACAGCTCCTCGCCACCCGGCTCCTCCTGCGACGGCACACTCGGGCTTTGTTGTGTGATCTCAGGTGAAGAGAGCACGTAATGGGCAATAATTGCGGCCGATTACTGTTTACTTGTTAGCTCTGCTTGGCAGAGCAGCTGTGATGGACGCTGCGACTGGAATATTCCCTTTTATCGCCTGTAGCACTGCGAGTGAACTGGTGCTTAATTCAAAGGCTGAAATCTATAAAAAATAAGACGAAACCCATCATTAAATTTCTCTTAGTGGCTATGTGCATAATTCATCCAAACACCATCAAATATAAATGGCCTCGTGTCAGGCTGAGCAGTGCAGGCACAGCACAGCCCGCAGCTGCCGGAGGCAGCCCCGGCCGGGCAGAGCCGCTCCCGGTGATGGGCTGGGCACCATCGGCGCTGCAGCGCCCGGCAGGACACGGACACCGTGCCCATCTCCTGCCAGCCCCGGGCTCCCCCGGCAGGACACGGACACCGTGCCCATCTCCTGCCAGCCCCGCTCCTGCCAGCCCCGGGCTCCCCCGGCAGGACACGGACACCGTGCCCATCTCCTGCCAGCCCCGCTCCTGCCAGCCCCGGCTCCCCCGGCAGGACACGGACACCGTGCCCCCCGCTCCTGCCCCCCGCTCCCCCGGGCAGGCACAGTGGCTGCATTCTGCCCACAGAGCCCCATGCCAGGAGCCCATGCCAGGGCTGGTCCTGATCCCCAATCTCTCCTGCTGCCATGCTGGTGACTAACATTTCCTCCCTCCCAGAGTTTAAAAAGGCTTGCATAGGTTACAATATCCAAATTCTTTATTGCTCCCTGCTAGGCTCTGAATCTTGATTAGGAGCTGAACGCCCTCTATTTCACTGGCCACAGCCTGGTACACAGCCCTCATTCCAGATGTCAATCTCCAGCAGTTTAGTGAATGCTTGCAACAAGTTCTCTAGAAAGTTTTTCTCCAGTTATTTGAAAAAGTTATTTAATAAATCACAGAAAGTTGTTTTGCAAAACTATCCTTTGAACCATTAGATATTATTTTGAATGCCAATTTTTCTTCCCACCTTATGGCAGGATAAAGATACCCCACTCAATTTTCATCAAAAGCACATGAAAGCAATTAAGGCTCCTGTAGTTTCTATGGAAATAAGGGATGCAAATTGGGACTGTGTGGTGCCTTTTTTCTTGAATTTATCCATAAAAATGCAAATATTCTTCAATAGATACTGAAATATTTTCCTTGTTTTAAGGGAGCAGAATACACAGATGAGGCTCTTTTGTCCACTGGCTCTTCTGGCAGAGGTTTGACAGCCTGTGGAGCACAAGCCTGCAGAAGCTGAATGAGCCCTGCCAGAGCACGGATGGCAGCAAATCTGGCTCCAAAAGTTGTGTGCCCAGCCCCGAGCACTGGGGCTTCCCCTCAAAGGTCCTTCAGTCACCAGCATTAGCAAATGGCTTCTCCCACCTTTTCCCACAAGGGGACCCACCTCACCCACGGATACTGCACTGATCCCTGCCCATAGTGCCAGCTCACCAGCCCCGTGGCACTGAATTAGGACAGTGATGTCACCTCCTTGGTGGGGAAACCAGAAGCACAAAAAAAAATCACATTTAATCTGATGCATCTGCTTTACTTTCCTGACAGACATTTCAGACCAGAGCATCCAGTACAGAAAATCCTGCTCTGTTGCTGGGACTCATCTTGTCGTGCTGCAGGGATGGATCAAAACCCTGCTGCACAAGGTTTAATTAATTCCCTTTCAGACTGGAGGGCACAGAAGAGTTAATACTAGCAAAGGTCTCTGGATTATTCCCCAAAGTGCCGTCCAGTTCTCTCCTCTCTCTGCAGGCTGGATGTAGTGAGCATCACTCAGCATTCACCAATAAATAATCCAACAGCCTGAGGAGCTGCCAGTCAGCAGCTGGGCACCTCATGCCTGTCAGCTCCGGGTGCTAAGTCCTCCTATGTAGGAGGCTGGGGCTCCTCCCCAGCATGTGCACTCTGCCTGTGGACTTACCAACATTGAAAAGGTCAACAAATGCTATTTCAGATCACTCTTGTTTGCCAGGATTGATGACAAACTCTGGCAACTCAACTAGAGGAAATCTAAGCATGAACTAGAGCATGCTGCAGCTGCACAATTATCAGCCTGCAATTAATTAATTGTGCTGTCACTCTATGCACCTGAGAACAACAGTAAGATCAAAGAACTGAACAGAGATCAAAATGATTTGTAGATCACCTTACTTACAGCTGAAAGTGCCAATTAGATACAGGAAAGACAGAGTCTGGCATAGCTGCTTAACAGCTCTAGAAAAGAAAAGTCTCTCAATTGACTGTAGGAAAAACCCCATGAAAGCTGGATTGCTCCAGCCTGGGCAGAGGGGAGCTGTGCTGGACTGTCCATTGACTTCTCCCCTCCCAGGATATCTCTCTGTACCATCCACACCTTGGGCTGTGCTGCAGTGAACTGGGGAGTCCCACTGCCTGTGTGGCTCTGGGACCCCGAGGCCATTCCAGCAGGATCAGGAACCCCAGGAGAGCCAGGAGTGGGAGCCCAGCTGCTGGCACATTCTCCTGCATTGGGAGGCTGAGCCATGCAGGGAGGTTGTGTAAGTGACTCTGGTGACAATGCCCAAGGTCTCAGAGTGTCAGTGACATTTCCCAAGGTGTCAAGGGATGACCCATGGCACCATTCTCTCCTGCCACCTCTGTGATCTGCTCCACACTGACTGAGCCAAGCATGGTTGTAGTTATGGTGCTGGTTTATGATTTTGTGTAAAGTCACTTGGAAAACACATTCCAGCTGCACTTTCCTAGCCTCCAGGAGGGACTTGTCCTGCCTGTAGACAGCTCCCCCATCTGCCAGCACACTGAGGGCAGCAGTGAGGAACCCTGTAGATTGTTACCTTTCAGTGAGCAACACTAGTTCACCCGGACATACAAGCTCGCTGGAGGAATTAAGAATTAATTTCTGGCACATATTAAGCTGGATGCCATGTTTGTGACCACAGAGAGCAGCTCTGACTGCTGGGCTGCTCTGTCTCATCTCTGGGCTCTGGGCTGAGATGATGCATTAGGCTGAGCTCAAGGGATGCTGCCCTTGCAGAGCTGGCTCTGTGAGTCCTGTGAAGTCCCCACACTCCTCACTAAGCACCCAGCCCCTGAGGCCAAAAAAGTCTGCCCAAGTGCCCAGAGGAAAGGGATTTTCTGGACTGTGCTGCTGGCATGGGAGAGAAGGTGCCAGGAGGAGAGGCCAGACTAAGGAGGGGTTTCCCCTAAGCAGTGGGTCCTGGACAGTCTCAGGTCACAGGCCCTGGTGAGGTGACTGCAGAGCTGCCCTGACACACACTGCTGTACATGTGGCTGCTGTGCTGGGTGTCCTTCCTCAGATGTGCCAGCTTTGTCTCCATTGTCTCCTGTTTATCACATTGTTTAATTTCTCTTTTTAATTGACTCAGACATTTTTTAATTTCTCTGTTTAATTGGTGCAGACTGAGAGGCTGCAGGCAATGTCATCTTCACATCATTTTGCAGAAACCTCGCCAGTGTGAGGGTGACATCATTGGCCATACACAGCAAGCTGTGCAGAACATACAGACTCTCCCAGATGGGGCTGAGGAGCAGGAACAGGGAGCAGATTTAAATCATGGATGTCTGCAGGACAAAGACAATTAGCAGGGAGCAAATCCTGGGCTGTACAGGAACTGCTTTCATTTAACATACAAGTGGGATGGCAGGCAGACAACTCAGCCTCGAACACAGATGACACAACTATTTACATCATTCAAATCCAGAAGTTCCTGGAGGGAGCTTCTGAGGCATCTCACAATGAGGTGAAAGCAGGTAAAGACAGTGAGCAACAAAATCCTGCCAAGACATGTGGTCTTGTAGCAGAGACTGCAAGGTCTATTTAAGCCACATGTTTTTCTTAAGCAATACAGATTCAACAGACACCTGAAAAACTGTTGAACAAATGTTCCTTTGTATTTTAAAATGCCTTGCATCTCACGTCTTGTATTTTTCCAGTCACATGAATTACTTGAACAGATGCATTTATCTTCCTGGGTTCAACAGGGACAAGCCAATGGCTGCTTCATCTGCTTGGTTTGACAAACCCAGGGGCTTCAGGAGGTGATTTTCCACACAGGTTTCTTTCAGTGGGTGCTGGACAGGACTAGAAGAGCTAGAGGTGAAAAATGCAAGTGCAGACTTTCCCTGGAGAGCTGAGAGTGTTTGAAGATATGCAGCACTGCTCACTGAAAAGATTTTTAATAGCTTTGACCTTTGTGGGGTCTGTACAGTCTCCTTTTGTCAAAAAGTGTATCTGGAAGAATTGTGGGAAAGAGCTGAAGATAATACACATGTTCTGCAGCCTGTGAGGGGATTACTGAGTACTCCTTACTTGCTTGGACTATTGTTCCCAAGTTTAGACCATCAGCATCAGCTGCTGCAGGTGTATGGGGATCTATCATCAGAAAGGGCAAACCATTGCTGGTCATGAAGCAATATAAATATTAGTTATTGCAGATGACTTATAAATAAATCATATGAAATTACAAAATTAATCAGACAATTCATCTGACAAATAAGTATTTGATCAGCTCTGTCTGAACCACTATGGCCAGCCAGGCACTCTGTAAAGAATCCCTGAAATTTATGGGAAGCAATATCCCTTCCCCTCAGGAGGCACAGGCACAGAGAGCAATGGCCTGAGCACAAATTGTGGGACTTGGGCACTCCAGACAAGGCAGGTTCCAGAAGGTTCCTGGGGGCAGGGCTGAGAGCAGGCACAGGGCACAGCCCTGGGCTCCAGCACCCACCAGGCTGCTGGGGACACCCACCCCTGCATGGACACATCCATGCACAGGGCACTCATGAGTGGCCCTGAGCTTTTGGGCAGTGAGGGGACTGTTGCCAGCCAGGGGCTCACATAATTTTCTAACTGTGCCAAGCTAACTTGAGCAGGAGTTTATTTTTTTTTCCAAACCTACAAAATGAGTGTGTGTCAGTCTAATAGCTCTGTGTATTCTAAGTCTCATCTGTATTCAGCACATCACCAAAATGAGCGGAAGAAAATAGCCCCTGAAAATAAAAGTGAGAGGGAGAAGGAGATACGAGCCATTAAAAAAGCAAACAGCTCCCTGCATGTACTCTGCCAAAGGGGGTGCTGGACACAAGAACTTCCTGCTCACATTCCTCATCTCTAGTGCCTTAATCAGAACTGTAAGCACTGACCTTCTCTTGGGCTGGCACTTTCTGAGGAGTGAGGATCCCTTGAAAAGGAAAGATTTCATGTCCCACCTGTGTATTCTAGAGGACGCTTCCTATAAAATCACACAGGTGTAATTTTCCTACAGTCTCCAAATCTCCAGCTGCTTTCAGCTGATGTAAAGAAAACCTGTTATCCATCTTACAGCTCTTGCACCTCCCCAGGATGGGAGGATTATCTGAAGCCACAAGAAGGAATTGGCAGGGCAAACTTCTCCTGATATCCAACAATTTCATGGTTGATTTTTATAATGGAGTTTTAGTCACAAACAAAACAGCAGCAACACTGCAATAGCAGTGACACCACAGTCCCCAGGGCCCGTGTGATGGGACACAGCAATGCCTGTGCTGGACAGGCCCCACAGCAATGAAGAGGGGGACCATGGCTGGAGAGACCCTGCCAGGCCAGAACCACTCTCACCCAGGGGCACACCAGCACTTTGGCCAAGGCCTGCTTTGAGCCATGTTTGCTACCCAGCAGCACACTCCTCTCCCTGGAATGCCAGCACTGATCCAGGCTGGACGTGGCAGAATTTTCAGGACTGATGCGAATATTTTCTACTCTGTCAAGCTTTTATTTAAATGACATTTGGCTGCAGTGCTAGAAGTGTGATATTGAAAATCAATAGCTGGAAAGTGTTTGAAAGCCAATCTAAATCAAATATTACAATATGGTGAAGTTAATCATCTGAAATTAACCTTATAACTGCTTGAATCACTCTAATCTATAAAGAAAATCAATATAAGCATATCAAACCCTGCTGCGAGCTGCTGTCTGTTTGAGCTGACCATGCAAATGGAAAATAATAGCCAGAGGATGTTTATTGCTCCCTGTATGTTAACACTTCATATAGGGCTGAGATGGGTTGATGGATTCCCCAGGGAGATGTGGTTGTGGGATGCAGGCAAAGGCTCCTTTTCCAAAGAGGCCCAGCAGCTGTGAAGACCCTCTGAGCCACCCTCCCAGCAGTGGATTTCAGAGAGCTGTGGGTGACTAACAGGCTGTTTCATGAGGAGAATTGATTCTCCCTGAATGAGAAACAATTGCCCAGGCACAGCACCTTGCACCCCCCGCTCCAGCCCAGCTCCAGGTTACAGCCACAGTGGCACTGGCATCCTGCTGGTGACAGGGCTCAGCTCTGGGCACCAGGGGAGGACACAGGCACACAGGTCCCCAGTATGACCACAGTCATCCACCCAGTAAGCAGCACCCCCAGCTGTGCCCACCACAAAGCTCTGCTCGTCCTGGGCCACGTCACAGCAGCTGTGCCAAAGCTGACTGACCCCCTGTGACAGGGATGTCTGGAGAATTCCCCCATTGGAGGCACTGCTGGCTGTGTCACTGTCCCCCAGTGAGCAGCTCTAACCCAAGGGTGACACACACCCACCCTGGGGGGGGCTGCAGCCCCATGCTGGGGGCACAGGTGACAGCCTGCCTTGTCCAGCTGCATCTCCAGAGTGGCCATCAGCAGGCATTTACTGGAGTCTCTGGGGTATGACTGTGATAAGTGCTTTGATAGCAGACAGAAGTCTATAAATAACAACAGTTTCTCTCAAACCCGTTATTTTAAAATAACGAAGACATTTCATAAAGTGACAAGTGTCTCAAACATGGAGAGTAAAAGCTCAGAGAGGCTCCTTTTGAAGTTTGGGGAACAGATGGGAGGAGTGAGATCCCAGCAGCAACTTGCATGGCCTCAAGAGCCTGGGACTATCAGAGCCAAGGAGATCAATCACAGGTTTTTCCTCATGCTCTTTATGGGCACTGGATCTGAAGAAGGGTGAAGGTTTCTGAGCAGATGCCATTGTCCAGGGAGTGCAGCTGCTTCACACCACTCCTGCCTGTGCCAGGGTGAAGAGCAGTATTTGCCTCCAAGGTCCTCTCGCTGTGGAATTTCCAGAACTGCCACAGACCCCAAAGTGAAATTATTTTCTGCATTAAAATAAAAGAAAAAAATAGTGCAAAATTTTCAGCTGTCCATCTGACATGTGCTGGCTCCCATTTTGGTCTTGGGCCAGTGGTGTGGGCAGACAGCCAGCAACAGCAACATTAGCAGCAGCAGCAGGCGTGTCCCTGTCACACAGAGGTGACAGCTGGGCTCTGTGACACCAGTTGCACCCATGCAGTCCGTGGTGCCCATGCAGCTCATGGCAGCTCCTTCCTTGTTGCTCACGATTTGCCTTTTGCTCAGTGTCCGTTCCTGAGGCATTTCCTGCATTCCAAATGGAGATGTGAATGATGTGGATGATATACTGCCCTAGGGAGGGGCAGGAGAGCAAACGTGGAAGTGGGCAGCAGCTCTCCCAGAAGTGAACACATCAGCTGGAAGGCTGAAGCTGCTGTTTGAAGCAGCAGGTTCCATGGATTAGGAATGTTCCTTTGATATTGGAAATGTTTTTAATGGGTTTCCTGCAATATTGCATAATTTCGATTCCTGTGGAAAGGTGTTGAACAATTCCCCATTTTCCTCACCTAAAGGGACATCAAAACATATTAAAAATGCTTCATTTTTTTCATACTTTAAGCTGAATAGGTTTTAAAGAACTGGGAGCTTCCTTAGTTCTTAAATATGTCTTGCTTTCTTTAAATTACAAGGACAAGCTGCATTTTCAGAATCAATACCCAGAATGTACAAACAGCTCTCCAGGTGAGGAGGCTCAACAGCAGAGCTGGGCTCTCGGAGGTTGCTCAGTGGTGAAGCTTTCTGTCCAAGCTGTGGAACAGGACAGCCACAGCCCTGACTCCAGCAGAGCCAGGCTGTGACACTGGCACAGGTCATGACTCTGGCAGAACTTGGTTCTCCACAGCACAGGAGCGCCTCTTTTTGCATTATAATTTATTTTAGGGTTCAAGTTTTCTGAGGAAGGGAGTGGATCTAATTTAGTGTGGAGACGTTACACACTGGCCAGGACAGAAAATCTGTGTCTGCTGAAGCCGTGAGCTCCTGCACGGCGCAGAGTGAATGGCAAACATTAACATTTATCCGGAGGTCTCGCAGCAAGAGCCCAGGGCAGGGTGGCACCGTGCCAGCAGGGAGAAGGGGTTTGCTGCCCTCATCCTGGCTCGGAGCCTGCACACACCCTCCAAAGAGGAGCCAGGACAAAAGCTCCTGGACCTGGTACTGCAGTGAGCTCCTCGGCATCACCTGCAGTGCCTCCCAGTGACCCATGAGAGGGGCCGGGCTCAGCAATCCCCCCGCCTCACCCACTCCGTCCCTCCCACGGCCCCGGGAGCATTCAGGGGGATGCAGGGATGCACCGGCGGGTCAGCAAGTGCACAGATGTAATGCAGAAGGCAGGCTTTGCCCAATGTCACTAACACCATTCACAGCCTATTGGAGGGCACAATTGTCCCATTAAGAAACCCAAAGACATTCTGGATTTCTCCAGCCTCAGGGCTTGAAAGCAGGAAGCATTTACTGCCTAATTAAATTTTCATATACTGGCAGAGTACAGCTCTTCTAGTGAATCTGTATTGGACAGTGTGCCAGAGTTTGCAGGAAAAGAGCAGGCTGGAGTTGCCTGGGGCTGCCGCTGGTGTGGAGAGCCCCGAGCACAGCGGGCACGGCATCACCCCCGCACACCTCCCTGCTAACAGGCGGCATCTCTTTCGAATACGAGAAGGACTCCTCTGGTGGCTTCCCTGCTCGTTCTTAAGGGGTAGATAGCAGCCAAAAGGGCTGGCCCTGCTCCAGGCAGAGGTGAACACCGTGCAGCTGCTGGGCGTGTGCCAGGATCTCGGCACTTGCTTTCCTTGTGCTCCCTCTTTGGCCCCAGCAGCGCCCACCGTCCAGCACAAGGGCTCCCTGCACCTGCGACTCTCAGAGCCAGGGTGGTTCCTTCCCTGTCTCCACTATGCCAGGTCAGAGATCCACTCTGGGCTCAGCCTTCCTAAATAAAACTGCTTCTGACTCTCCTGGTGTGTGCTCAGCTGCTCTGCACACCAGGACACACAGAAAAGCTTACTGCTCCTGGATGTCCCTTGTTACCTCTGCCATGGCCCCAGCCCTTGCCTGAGCACCTCTGGCTCCTGGAGACAGGACAGGGACAAGGAGCCCATCCCCACCTGGACACAGCCCAGCACACAGACATGCCAGGGCCAGCACGGGGCTGGGGGCACTGCCACCCTATTGGGGGTGCCCAAGGGCCATGTGCCCAGCCCTTATTTCCTTGGTCAATAAGTGCCTGGAAAGCACCCACTGGAGACCAGGGACAGATCTCCACACTAAACCTGTCGTGATCATTCCCAGGGCAACTCCTACATTCTCCTGTGCCACATCCCTGCCATCATGAGCTGCTGCAGGAAACATTCCCACAAGACTTCCAGAGCACAGGGCTGAAACAAGGTGCTGTCAGAACAACCCAGATTTGCAGCTGCTGCCAGGAGCTGTTGCTATTGTATTGTTCTTTAACAGAGAGACAAAGCATCGGTGCTCAGACCACGAGGTGTTTGTGGCAGTGGTGGGACAGCGTGAGGGACCCGGAGGAGTCTCCAAAACACCCCAGGGCTGCTGCAGGCACCAGGAAGGTGCCAAGGGCTGAGTTTAGCTCTCAAGCAGACTAAAGCAGAGCATTCCCACTGACCAGGTCACATCCAAAGATACTCTCTGTAGGTATGTAGTACCAGGTTGCAGACCCCCAGCTCTCTGCTCCCAGACAGGGACAGCAGCTCCTCTCCACACACACACCCATCCAGCCACACCTCCCTCCCTCCTGGCCATGCATGGGGTCCACCACTGCTGCCACTGGCCTTCAGCTGGGGCTGAATGCAGCAGAAAACCTGCACTGTGAAGGTGTCAGCCACATACATCCAGCTGCAGAAAAGCCACTGCTGGAAATGCTGGAGGGTGAAACAGAGACAGCAGCAGCCAGAGACAGGTGCACTGTCTCACCATAAAACACATGTGCACACACCCCCATGCAAACCCTCTCCAGAGCTGCTGTGCACAACACAAAATCCTGAGCAATTGAGTAGTTGAAATGCTCTGTTTCAGTCCAGCCAGGGAAAAGCCAGTGTTTGATCAATATTTTCCACAACAACCACTTCCATGTGATAAATGCAGTTATAGGGAAAAGGAACAAATTAACCTTCTGGTGCAGATGGCAGCTACTGCCTGGGAAAAAAGATGGCTCAATTCTGCAGGGAAGCAGGGAAGGGCCATGCTAGGATTTCTGCAAAACTGACCAGTCAAGGCAGCATCTGGAAGGCATTAATGAAAATCAGCCCCTGGAGCACACACCCACCTACCAGTACAAGGGGAAGGCAAAACCAGTCACTGAAAGTAGCACCTGCATGGCTTGGAAGAAGCTGAACCAGGAGAAAATATATGAACTTGGGGCAGCTGATAGATGAAGACAACTGAGGAACTGTGCTGCAGTACCATGCATGTGGGAAGATAAAAGGCATCTCAGGAAGTGCTTCCCAACATCAATCCTTCCACCGGTGACAAATTGTCTGGAGTCAGGGTAGTTCAGCAGCTGTCTGGATCAGAGATTCCATCACAGATTTCTCAGCCACAGGTAGCTGGATGCAAATGGCAGTGAGTGGAGATGTGTAAAGGGTGCACTGTGTAAGGTAACATGAACAGGAGCAGTGCATCCCTGGGAAAACCAGGAGCCTGAAGAGTGGAAATATGAAAAGGCCATTGCCCATACAAAGAGAGGAAAGGCAAAACCAGCACATGGAGAGGCCAATCTTTGGGCTGGCTGTCCACAGTCTGCTCCTTAGGCCTGGAGAAGGCAAGGCAGACTTCCCAAGAAGAAAATGGGGAAAAAAAGCTAGAGAAAAAGATCAGAAACTTCATGGGGATGAAGACATAAATTTCTCTCAGACTATGTATCTCTGACCATTCAGGTTACATTTACCCTTCTCCTAGCTGGAAATGTGGGTGAAAATATGGTTCACTGCTCTGCAATCTATCTTGAACTTGATTTTGTCTGTATCTGAAAGTAACCTTGTGCTGTGTCAGCCTCAGTATCAGAGTACAGCAAGAAGGATTCTATCTTAGAGCCTGGTCCATGAGCTCTCCAGGAGCTCTATTTTCCTTCTGAACCTCATCCTGCTCCCCTGCCACTGCCAGGCTGCCTGGTTTCGTGCTGCTGTCACTGTTGTTGTGGGGACAACACCATGGGCTGCTCAGGTGCTGGTCCTGTGCAACAGCCCCCTAGACTGGCTGGGGTTTTCCTATCAGATCTAAGCAGATTTTGCCTCCTGGAATGAGTGACAAATGCAGTTGCACGCTCACATCCTGTAAATGCCCCTCTGCCACCAGCAGTGAGCAGCCCCAGGTGCTCCACAGAAACCCCAGAACTGTTACTACAAAGCACTGCTGGGAGGAGGCCCAGGGCCCCTGCACTGCACAGCATAACCCTGCTCTGCTCAGGGGCTGACACGCTGCCTCACCTGAGTCTGCCCTCCAGGCAGGACATCCTGACCTGCAAGGTCTGAATCCTGCTCTGGAAAAGGTGATTGAGGAAAAAGGGATCACATGTGACCTGGTAATGCTGAGCAGCAAGGCAGAGGGGTCATAAAATTTTGCTGAAAGAAGATGAGAACCTGTTGGTGTTCTGGCTTCCCACTGAAACAAATACACAAGGCATGAATTTGCTGGAAATTCATTAATGTTCTGCATATTTCCAGGAATTTAATTTATCAACTAGTAACTGCATAAATAGAACAGGCAAAAATGCTGAAAGTAGATTAAACATTGATGCAAGTATATATTGATTTGAACATTCCTGTGCCTTTGCTTGTGACACATCAATAAAATTAAATAATATCTTAATAAAATGTCTTGGTAATTATGTCTTTTCCCTTGCGTAAGTGTGCCCTCCAGCAATGTAATTAAAATCAAAATTACATTAACCCTCCAGTGACCATTTGACAAAAAAAATAAGAGTCTAGAGGTTTCTCTGAGCTCTCCCACCCAGCCATATCACTCTTGGTCTCACACCCTGCACACTTCCACTGTGCCGGCGCTGTGAACAGAGATCGTGCTCACTCTGCTGAGTGATGCCAAGGAGGTCAGAGAGCTCTGTGTGGGAGAACAAAGAAGGTTTAAAGGCTCATTTGGGCTCTGGGAGGACCTGGCTCTCTGAGCCCTGGCTCTAGTCCCCTGCAGAGCATTCCCATGGCAGTGATGAGTCAGAGACAGGCCTTGGTCAGGATCCACCTGCGGGCTCTGCCGCTGCCCCGGCACCTCTGCCGTGAGGACACCTGAGTGACTCCTGTCCTGCACCAGAGAAACATGGCAAAGGCAGAGCTGCCTGGGCTGGCCACCTGTTCTGGTGGCAAACACATGCCTGGGGTGCAGCAGAAGTCCCCTCCTACCTGGCACGGGGACACCTGTCACAGCTCTGAAGCAGCTCTTCAGAAATGTCTCCAAGAAGTTTTGCTGTTTCCAGGTGTGACTGGAGCACTGAGCAGTGAACCCCCCTTGTCATTCCCATTTAGCAGGGGGGAACAGCCACTGTCCCACTGCCAGGCACTGACAATGTGGCCTTTCAGGAGCCACCAGTTATCTGTTTGCTGCAACGCTGCTGTGTCACACTGTCAGCTTGTCACCTAAACTTGCCATTCACATAATCTATTAGTTGTCCAATTTGTCTTTCTGTCATGGACCATGTGATGCCCAGCACAGTGACTCTGTGCATTTTTATTGCTCTCCTTAGTTAATAAAGCACCGCTTTGGAATTTGAGGGAATAGGGAAGACATCTCTGTCACAGCACATCCCTGTCCTTGGCACCCAGCATGTCCCACCATGATGTGGCATCTCACCAGAGCAACCCATCAGGACAGGAACAAAACTGGCCCAGCCTTGATAGGGCTGCCACACAAAAACACCTCCCAGCCTGCTCAGGAGACCTGCTGAGGCTGTCACAAAGGCATCTGTTCTTGCCTCAGACAGAGCTGGGCATGGAGTCCACCACCTCCAGGGTAGAGCAAAAGATCCAGAGTGAGACAGACCCCAGCCTGGCTTTCAATACCTTCTGTTTCACTTCTGGGCTTCAGAGTGAGAGGGGATTGCAAGTGGGTCCTGCCTGAAGAACAGGCAGCTGCTGGCTGCATGGATGGAGGGAGGCCAGGGGATTCTGATCAGCTCCAGTGCCAGATTCAGCAGCAGATGCATACTGCAGACAGGGCCTTGGAGGCCGAGTTGTGTCAGATCAGAGGCTTCTCCTCCTGTACTGATGCTGTGATGGTGTTTGTGCCACAGAAATGGCACAACAAATGCCACATCTGCATCCCAGAGACTGTGTCCAGGACAGTGGTGTGGCCCCATTAGGTGCTAGACTCACAACTTCCAGGACTGAAGGCAAAACCCTCTCCCATCCCCAGGAGATGATCATAGCTCTGCATCTGAGCTGAATTCAGCACAGCAAAGCCTTCAGGTCCTGGCTGGCAGCACACAGCATCCTTTGAGAGGTGACTGCACCCTCCGCTGTGCTCCTGTGGGTGGATATTTCATCTGAAGGACTTGCAGAGAACTTTGTAGACATTCATTAGCACAGAACTTCCTGGCACCATCAGTTAATGAGAGAAGAGAGATAGATGAAAAAGCTGTTCCTAAAAACCAATATCAATCCTGAATTCACAGCAAAGCTTTTTTTTTTTTTTCTGCTTATTAGGTTTGGAATTAAAACAATTTGGCCAACTATTCTGCTACTCTGCATATCTAATAAGCAGGCTTTTTTCCATTTAGATACAATTACAAAATAAACCTGGAGTTGTATAGCAAAGGGCTTGGAGTTTCTGCCCACTCCTCTTTTTATTGAAATCCTTGTAACTGTGTGCCATACTTCACCAGGCAGTCAAACACCATAGTTAAAGCCCCAGTATGACATTTTACACCTGACTTAACCAGCACAAGATTATCAGCTCTTGGCACGAGAGTGCATTTTTTACAACTTGCTTGTCTCTGAACTTGTATTAAAGGGTCCTGGAAACCTAGTGGGACTGAGCAGGCTCAAGACAGCAGTGGTATAACTTTGCAGCTCTTGGCATGCTCGCACAGACCATTAGCTGCAGATGTCCTTCTGAAGATCAAGAGCACTTCAAAGTCTTCTAAATTCCTTCCTAAGCTCAAGAGGCTTGGAACATTTGCACAGCTTACACCAGCTGACCTCGATTCACGAGGCAGCACTCACATCCAGACTAAGACATCTCCTAAGAGTAGTTTCAATGTCTCCCATTCTCTGCAATGAAATAATCAGTAGACCTTATTTGCACACATTTGAAAAGTTACATTTTCAGTAGTCTTCCTTGTTTGCTTCTTGCAGACTGTTGTCTTCACAATAAACTCGAGGGAGACTTCCCATTCACTCTGTCCAGGACAGGAGTGCAGACATTCCTGTTGTTCCTGGCACTCTTGGGACCAGGCAGCAGTTGGCATTAGTATCTGCAAGTTCACAAGTAGCACTGAAAATAGTTACTGATTTCTGAGGACTATTGTTAACTAATCTGCAAATATTCTAGTGAGTGACAAGTGCTTTGGAATTTGAGGATTGCTGATGACTCCGTTTGTCTGTGCTTACTGTTGTAATATTAGTAGCAAAATAATTCAAATTCAGATAATGTAAATGCTTCATGAAAGAAAAAGCATTGCCAGTCAAAGATCCAGGGTTATGGACGTTACTTGTGGAGGCAGACATTCAACCTGTACCTGGAAATTTGGAAGGACAGGAAACCCTGGCACACCAAGCTCATGCTCCCTCTTTCAACTGAGGACCTCCTGATTTACTGGCGTGACAAGGATAATTCATTTTGATGTTTTTAAGAAAATGAACCAGGCATAGCCCAAGCAGGACAGTCCACAGCCTCAGAAACAAACACCATAATATGAACAGAGACCAGATGGCCCACAGACAGCAAGTGGCACAGCAGCATCTGCTCCAAAGGAGGAAAACCAGCACACATAGCAGCAAGTTTCCACGCCCTGGCAGCTCCTGCCAGGGACAAGTTCACAGGGGTAATCAGTTGGGCAGGAGTCCACTCAGCATCATCAGAGGTGGTGCTGTATGGGAGATTGGCTCCTCCTTTAGCACTCCCTCCTCCAGTGGACACTGGCTCACTCCACAGTGATGGGAAGTGCTGATGGCTTAACAAACTGCCATTGGGATTATGCAGAATCATTTTGCCAGGTTCAGGAGCTGTGTGAAATGGCATATGCTGGAAGCACAAGACTGCACAGCCCTAGCTGCAAAGACAATGAGATGTGAGCCCAAAGCCTTGTGACAGAGAAGAAAAGACAGACACAGCCTGTACATCTTCAATATTTCAGAGCAGAAAATTCCAATCCCTGCAAATGTTGGGCATCCAGGAGCTGCTGGGTTTTCTAGGACAGACAGGGATTTCTTCAGCATACATAACAGAAACTGAGAGCACCACAATGATGAACATGCCCTGCAGCAAGAGCGCTGGAAGGCTGGTCAGCCCACCCATGTCCAGCACCACTCCCTCCCACAGGAGGGACACACCCAGGAAGGGCAAAGGATGGTCCCTTCATGACCTCTGCTACTGTCAGGACCCTATAATAACAGGAGCTCGGGCCCTCCTGGCAAAAGGTGAACAGCTTACCTAACTTCATTAAAAAACTAGCAACATTCATTATTGCAGCCTTCCTGGGCAGGCACAAAGATAGATGAAAGGAATAAAGGCAAGCTAGATACATCAATAAATAACTGCATCTTCTTATTGGCTGCAGTATTCAATAGTTTCAAATGTTTTCTGGTGCCTTTGGCAAGCAGGAGGTTTGCAAAAGTGCTGAGCCTGTCACCTGTAACGTCATCATCACTTATCCCTGCTAAGCTGTGTTTTCTGCCCCTTCCCAGGGAGTGCATGTGGCTCTGAATGGCTGCAGCAGTGCCCTGGTGACGATGGCTCTGAGCTAACAGGGACACTCCAGGTGCACAAAACAACAGAGCTGAGTGCAGGGTGAGAGATGCACTTCAGCTACCAATCACCCTCAAAGAGCTGGACATCTTCCTAGGGGAGGGGACCTGCCTGCCCACACACAGACCTCCCTGGCTGCCTCCCAGCCAGTGTCCAAGGGCACTGCTCTCCAGGAAGGCTCACAAGCAATGATGTGCCCAGCAGCCAGGGACAGAGCTCCTTCTTCTGTGGCTGCATGGGAAAGCAGAGGTGAAGGCTCAGGCTGTCTTTACTAATGAGCAGCTGATAATGAGTCACAGATCCCATTTCTAGGACTTGACTTGCCCAGCTCAGCAGCTCCTGAGCAAGTTCAGGGATGCCCAGCCAAGGGCAGTTTGGGGGCACTAGGCTGGGGAGTGTCCTTTGTCCAGTGCAGCATCCCCAGCAGCCCTGAGCCTTTTTCTGGGAAAGAGCACTGCCTCCAGTTGTATGTGGAGAGCCATGGAGAGCTCAGGCATGGAGGGGATGGGATGTGACAGACATGGTCTGGCCCAAGGAGGCACACAGGGTGTGACAGGTCTGGAGCCACTCACAGGCATCCTCACAGCAGCCCATGGGGAACCAGTCCAGTTAGAAACAATCCTGGAGGACCTGTTCCCTGACAGAGCCATGTACCTGCACCAAGGATTCTCACAAGTGTAGTAGACTATACCACGTGTCTTTGACTGCTGTTGAAAATATTTAATAAACTCTGGAATATGAATCACTATCAAGGACCCTGAACATTAATTTCAGTCACAGCTGGCCACACTCTATCACCCTATAAACACCTCTCCAGTTTCAATTAACATTTTGCTATCTCCTGTCTCACTGAATATTATATTTAACTAATTTAAGAGGATTGGTAAAGATAGTTTTCACACTTCACATGAAAGCATAATGAAATAATGATACCTGTACCCACAAAAAGCATGAGGATACTGCATAAAGAGCTTTAAAGTCATCTGAAGCAAAAACTTCTCCAGGAGACCTTCATTCTAGCTTTGGCTACCAAGGCCCCTGTGCAGGTGTGTGCTATCCCTGGCATGGAGTCCAGCTCTGGACCCCAGCCCCAAGCAGCCACAGCTGCTTCAGCCACAGTGTCCCTGCATTTGGGTTTCCCCATGTGGTAACAAATGCCTTTGGAAGGAGCAGGCATTTCCCACGGCAGACTCAGAGAAATTGATTATTGTTTGTCCTCATCTATAACCTCATTTGCAAAAAAGCAGTACTGCAGGTTTTCAAAATCATGGGAATTTAGGCTTAAGAAAGACAGAAGATAACTGAATGCTGTCCTTTGTGCAATAACCTTTCCTCTGTTTGAAGACTGTCACTTCTCTCCCTCTTATTTTCCCATTTCAGGTCAACAACACTCAATTCTTTCAGCCTTTCCTCATGAGTCATGTATCTCAGCATCTCTCTCAAAATTTTCCAGTACTTCACCAACACCTCTGTATTTTTTCTTAGAAGAAATATATATTTCATTATTTTTAAGAGACAAAATATTTTTATTCTCTGGTGTTACATGCAAGGGGAATGTTTATACCTGGGCCCATACAGGCAACACTCATGTTAATGTATCCTAAAATAAGGTTTTGCTTTTTGGCATCGTCACACCCACATCCTTTCCTGCAAAAACGTTGCCTTGCCAGATATTTCATATATCAAAAGCAGAATATATAAATACATAAGTATGTATTCCTGCTTTTTAGTTCTCCCTTCTGTGCAGAACGTGGACTTTCTGTATCAGTGCAGAATACTTTCCTATCCTAATTGTGCCCCAGGGACTGCTCAGACTCTCATCTACATGACTCAGGCCAGAGTTACAAGGTTTATAAGCATGTAGGCTCTGCCCTCATCCCCAGCTAGGGTTTAGTAGACTGCCCAATTTCCTATATTAAACAAAACAATTTTCCAATAATGTGCTTGCTTCATCTCCCTCCTGTGCAAGCAGAAGCAGCTCCCTGTGGGAGCACAGCTCTAGCTGGATGCCATATGGAAAAGTGCCACATGAGGAAGTCCCTGGGTGGGAGGGGATGTGGGGGACACTGCATGGAGTGTCACTGTATAGAGTGTCACTGCATGGAGTGTCACTGTATAGAGTGTCACTGCATGGAGTGTCACTGTATAGAGTGTCACTGCAGGGAGTGTCACTGTATGGAGTGTCACTGCATGGAGTGTCACTGCATGGAGTGTCCCCCACATTCCCTCCCACTCCCTGCAGTGACACTCCATGCAGTGACACTCCCTGCAGTGACACTCCATGCAGTGACACTCCATGCAGTGACACTCCCTGCAGTGACACTCCATGCCCTCCCACTGCTGGGGCTCAGCTCCCCTGGAACACAGCCCTGCTCGGGCTGCAGTGGGACCAGGCAGTGCTGGGGAGGCTCCAGCCTGGGGTCATGCCCCCACTCTGGGCAATCACACCACAACTTTTGCCCCAGCAGAAACCAGACTTCTGAGGACTTCTGTAGAGCAGAAACACCAAGAGGACCCCAAAATTGTAACCATGTTCTTTGATTTCACCACCACTAGGTCATATTTCCCCATTGCAATGGTGGCAGTGGACAAAGATTACAGGCATCATCAATGCAGCTAATTTTATTGTCCAGAAATTAGCCTAGCAGGAATTCAAGTCCATTAAATTCCATTATTCAGGGAGAGGAAACTCAATGCTGATTTCAGAGAACAGCAGCCACAAAATCTGCAGAAAGGCTCAGAAAGGCTAGAAAAGGAAATGCTGCAAGGGAGGGAGGCAGGAAGAAGATGATGAGCTGCCCCAGCACCACAACACCTATGCCTAGAGAGCAGCTCCCTGTAGGGCTGCATCATTCCTGCTACCAGTACCTCACTGTGGCAAAAATGCCACAGCGTTTTTGGGACACACAGCTTTGCTGGACTCAGGCTGTACTCAGAACTTCCCCCCACAAACTCCTCCAAGCAGTGAAAGTGCTTACACTATTTACATTTCCTCCTTCTGCACTGTTATGAGTTTTCCATTGAAATGCATCATCCTTGAATGGGAGTCTATGGATTTCCACTCTTCACTGCTTGACAGATATTACTGTTGTCCTTAAAAACAGTCTTAGAGTGCCTGGTAATGAGTACTAATTAGATGTGGTCACCTAGGAGACAAGGGGGATTCCCAAAAATCAGTGCCAGAAAATGTGGTAATCCACAACCAATTAAGAAAAAATTAATTAGATAAGCCCTGTGTATTTTCAGTTGCACAATTAACAGCCCATGAACTTCTGTGGGGTTAAAACACAAAGGATAGTGAGATGGGATTCCAACAGCCTGGCCCTCACCCCAGCCCATCACAGGATAAACAGCTTCCTGACCAGAGCCAAGCTGTAGGTTCAGATTCAGATATGCAAGAGATGATTCTTCTTGATCAATCTGAAGTTCAGTTTTGGTTTCTGTGCACTACACAAAACATCATTCACTGAGAGAAACTGTTGGAGCTGATGGAGATCTTTAAAAGAGAGAAAGATTGCTCCCATCCTGTCTGGGACACCTCCAACCTTACACAGCTTTGCTGACTGGAAGCCAAAGGCCCTGGAGCCAGGCTGGTGCCCAGGTCCCTCACCCAGTGCCACAGCATTGCTGTGCCAGCACGGCTCCCACCAGAGCCAGGGAGGTTGCACTGCTCCTTCACAACTGCAATGGCAAACACCTGCAAGCCTTGGGGAAGATCCATGGCTCAGAGGCCCTGAGCAGCTCAGATCACTGCATCAAAGACATGGAAAAATATTTTCCTGGTTAGCTCCAACACTTTATTGAATAAAGTTTTAAATCCTCACCCTGACTCAACCCATCTGTTCAGGTCTCATTATATTTCCTCATTTTAAATTTGGAGAGGAAGAAAATGTAGGGTGAGCAGATATAGGTGTTGCCTGATTTGAAATTCACTTCTACCCCATAACTCTTTACAGAGGTAAAGGAGAAAATTACATGGAAAAATGTTCCTTGGAATCACCAAGTGGAGGTTTAAGATTCATTCCCCAGCGTGTTTCTTGCAGACAGCAAGAGAAGAGAAGCAGGGATTGTGACTGAAGTGGCAGTGTGGGAGGTGAGAAGTGAGCCCAGTCTGGCAGGACCAGGACAGTGCAGGGGCACAATCCTGACACCAGTCTGGAAACACTTCATTCCAAACCTGATTTTAACATTATGGAGAAAGCTTCATCTTGTCTGCAAAACAGACCATCCCAGTGAGGCAAACGTCAGCCCTGCAGCAGCCCAGGGCTCACCCCCTGCCCCAACAAGCACTCCATGTGGAGCCACACTGGGACCTGCTCCATAGCACCTGGGCAGAGCTGCTGGGAGGCTGCTCCAGGAGCACTCCCAGTATTGCCAGGCACCCAGCTGACAGCTGTTTTCTGTGTGAACAGAGGACCATTTTGCAGTTTCTGGGAACTGTAAATGAATTTAATTCACTTGTCATCCATCTCAGAGATTTAACAAACTCAAAACTTTAGTAATTAGATAAATTTCCTCCCTGCACAGGGCCCTTTATATTAATAGAGAACTTCCTCAAAACAAATGAGGAGTGACTGGAAGCATTGGAAAAGGAGTACAGCAGCAACCAATAACTCCCCTACACCAACAAAGAGTTGGGATTTACCTGTGCAAACATATTTTCATGCTCTGTAACCACAATCTCCAAGTCTGAGATCTGTGAGGGGTGCTGGTCTGGCTCAGGGAAGCATGTTTTGCACTCAGTTGCCCCTGGAAGCTGTTTCCAGCAGCAGCTCTCTTCACTTGCTGCAGAAGCCAATATTCCCAAGAGGTCTGAAGGTCCCAGAGCTACAGCTCAGCACATGCATCTCGTGCTTGGTGTAAGACTGGCTTCCTTTCAGACCTCTCAGTGCTGCCTACTCAGCTCCACCACCCACATGTCCTGAGCCTCCCCAGGATTCAGAAGGAGCCATCACATGGCTTGTGTGATGTCCTTTCTTATCCCCTTGTAATCAACTTCTCCAGACTGTGCATGCATGTACAGATACACCTTGCTGGGCAATGTTGTGCCAAGGATGTTTTGCATCTCCTAAGCACAGCCGTGACTCTGGCCCCAAGCCAGCTGTGACCTCTCGTCCCCAGCTCTGTGTGAAGCAGAGTCCCACTGGCTGCAGTTGTGCTGAGCTGTCACCAAGTTGAGGTCACTGTGTCTGGGAGCACTGAAGGGAGGAGCTGCACAAGTGAATGGCTCTTCCAGAGGGGACAGGCACTTCCCTCCCAGCCACTCCACGTGCCAAACACCCTCTGATGTTTTCAGTCTGCTCTTAGATACTCCATGGCACAGCAAGTCCTTTCCTGATGGTGCATAACTGCATAGCTGCACCACTTACCACTGTGTGTTTTAGCCAAAGGCAGGAACATGTTTGGCTGCAGGGACAGGTCAGGCCTCCACAGCTTTTTCAGGGCTGTGGCTACAGCCACACAGCTGAGGCACTGCTTTGCCAGCCCCTCCAGCACAGTCCAGGAGCATCCCATCCCAGCTGGTTGAAAGCTCCTCCTCAAACACCTGGGCCCACGCTGATGTGAGCAGAGTGCTGGAGCTGTGTGTGCCCACCCAGGCACAGCTCACTGCCACCTGTGCCCCTGGTCCATCACCCACCTCTGCCTGCCCTTCTGCAGAACTCCTGCAGCCACCGAGCTCTTACCTCGCTGCATTATCCCTGCTGACAAATCCCTTGGCTCCATTCCTGAGAGGTGCCACAACGCCACAGCTGGGTCTTTGCAGAAAGTCTCCCACAGCACAGCTCAGCCTATGAGGGGTTTCTTCAATCCTTCCCCAAGCACTGACTGTAGAAGTCAATGGTTTAATGTTGTCATTTCCTTTAGACTGCAATGCTCTCATTTTAGCACAGCAACTTATTTTTAATGGAGTTTGGAAAGAGTTTTTTGTATGTCCTCACTTCTACTCCAAGCGTGTTTGCTCTCAATTTATTTCTGCTCTTCTTATCTTCTCAACAACTGCATCTCTTGTTCCTAGTCCTGCTCATTTTCTGCTCTGTATTGTGATTTTTCTTTAATTTCATCTTGTTCCCACACTTCCCAATCACACATTTCATCACTCCTGCTTCCCTATTGCCAACAATATGTGATTTCTTTATCTTAATTGTATCATCCAGTCATCTGGTTCCAGTATGGCATCTCTTTACCTCACAGCACAGTCCTTTTAATCATTACTGCTTCTGGCATGTATAATAATAGCTGAGACCAGCTGTTAGCTTTCACCTTTCAGTTAAAGGCAAAAGGTTTTTTTTTCTTCCATATAAGTCCTAATGACAACACAAACTGAAACCATCCAAACATCACACAGGCTGCAGAAATAAAACCAGTGCTCCATGAACTCCTCTCCCCTGCTCCCAGCTAAGCAACAGGGACCTGCCCAAGACCGACCTTTGGGAAAACAAAGTGTTTCTGAAGGATCAGGCTCAAACCCTTGCAAGGAGCCCATCAGCAGAAGGGCAGGGAACCTCCCATTAGACCAGGTTGCTCCAAGCCCCATCCAGCCTGACCTTGGACACTGAGAGGAATGGGATATCCACAGCCACTCTGGGTAACATCTGCAGCTTTTCTTCCCTCACAGGGAAGATTTGCTTCCCAATATCTAATCTAAACCTCCTCTCTGACAGCTTGAAGGCACTCCCCCTGGTCCTGTTACTACATGGCCTCGTAAAAAGTCTCTCTCCATCTTTTTTGTCAGCTCCCTTCAGGCCCTGAAAGGCCACAATTAATGGCCCAAAAGGCCCAAAGCCTTCTCTTTTCCAGCTGAACAACCCCAATTCTCTCAGCCTTTCCTTATAGGAGAGGTCTTCTATCCCTTTGTCTCGTTGGCCTCCTTTGAACTTGCTCCAACAGCTCCATGTCCTTGCCCTGCTGGGTCCCAGAGCTGGATGCAGCACTGCAGGTCTCACCTGAGCAGGACACAGAGGTGGCAATCACCCAGGATGACCTTGTCCCCAGCATAAGCCTTCAGACTACCCTGGATTAACTCCAGTTTGAGCAACCACAAGTTTTTTTAAAAAAGAAAACATTTGATCTTCACAGCCAGCAATTCTAATGAGGAAGAGACCTGAGAACCATTGTTCCAGTACTTAATTACATTCAGTTCCCACTGTGTAGCTTCTCTCTAATCTAAACTTGTCTGTCTTCAGCTGCATCTAGTTAGAGAGACCTTTGTCTTCCAGACACAGTGTCTGCTACCTGAGCTCTGTCCCCTAGGTAGGGGCTGAAGTAAGCTCCTTCCACAGCATGTCTCTGACAGGGAATAAGAGATCCTTTCCTGCAGGTTCCCACCCCACAGCATGATTTCATTCTCCATAATCTCATAGCTCTTCCCAACTCTTCTCTTAGACATCAGCTTTCACCTTAGCACAGCTGGCAGACCCAGACATTCTGCTCCAGCCACACCAGCCACAGGTAAACTCCAGCTTCAACCTACTCTGTCCCGTGTCCATGAGGAAATGACCACTTAGATTTTATTGTGTTCATACGAAAGAAACAAGTTGAGTTCTAACATCCCCCAGCTCCTCCTTCAAAGCTACTTGGAAGGTCTTGTTCAGGGACCATGTCCTCACTGCAGAAGGGTTAACAAGATTAACAAAGGGTTAGCAGCTGCTCTTCCCTGGGAAAAACAAGGGCTAGCACAGAACTCCTGGATGCAACTCAAAACTGGGTAGTTGTTATGTATGGGTTTGGAAACATGGGGTCATTTTAGCTCTGATAGCATGGGACCTCCTGCCACATGACTCTAAGCAAAATATCCTATATAAACCTGGTCTTTTGTCCTCTTTCCATAGATTCACATGGAGATATCCTCCTCCTCCATCAAGCATTCTGTTTTCCACAGCAAACATCAGCCACCCCTCCACCTCATACCCTACACACCAGGACACCCAGCATCACTGACCCAAGAGCACTTCTGCTGAGATGGACCTTCCACCCTCTTTGCCTCCCAGTCCCTTCCAACAGCTTTCTGGCTAGGGGCTTTCCAATGTAATTTTTCAGCTAATTTTCCCAGGAGGTCTCAGCCACAACAAATAGTTGGAATGGACTCTCATAAAGGAGCAATTCTAAATCTTGTGTATTAGCCAAGCTCCTGGCATTGATACACAGCAATTAAATAACCTTGTTAATGTATCTTTTCAAACTTCTTACTGCACAGACAGGAATGCCTTGAGATCTTATCACCCCTGCCCAGAGACAGGGATTTATAAGCACAGGCAGCAACTTAGATGAAGATAGACCAACTGGTGCATGAAATCACACCAGAGCTCTCCCCAGTCTGCTCACAACAGGCAATGCAGCCTTCGGGGTAAAAACTGCTGCTTCAGAGAGAACCTCTGCCCCCAGCCACATCTCTGTGAGAACCAAAGCTCCTTTCTAATCAAATTGTCATGCCAATGCCTGTCTTTACCATCAGTGCAATTAACCCCCTCACGCATAAAATACAAATGATTGAAACATTTCTCTTCTTCAGGCTCTGTGTGACTCATGCATTGGATAGGAGTGGTGCTGGTCCACCCCTATTTCTGGGAGCTTCTGTGGCTTCTCCTGGCTCCAGCAGCATAATCCTCCTGCATTCATCTCCCCTCAGTGTGCTCTAAGCACCAGCACCAACCCTCTCTCTCTGGACTCCTCTTGTCTCATCTTATGGAAGGAAGAACAGAATAAAAAACCTCCTGAAGCCCACAGAACCTCATAAACAACTGGTCCCCTGCTCCTGTAAGAAAGGCATGTCCTACACACTTGGTGCCACTGCTGCCACAATGTGAAGCAGATCAGATCTGCCCAGTGAGTGCTGTTTGTCAGCAGTCAGTGCTGGCATCTGGAAAAGAACACACACCCAATACTGGAGCTTTTCCCTGCACCCAGCAACAGTGCCCAGTGCTGAGGGAACCAGCCCCCAGCTCTGCAAGAAGCACGAGGAGGGACAAGCCCTGGAGCTAATTTACATGGACTTTAAAACACTTTACATGGAATGAAAAAACACTTTATATTGTGGCAGCCATTTCCTACTCACAAAACAAACGCAGTATTGGTTGTTCTTTCAGCCAGTCTTTCCCTGCCCTAGAAAAAGCTCTGAAGTGCTCTTCAGCATCCACAGTGCTGCTAAACTATTGCTGACTGCTGGAGCATCCCCTCCACGGGACACTTCAGAGGAGGGCCCTGGCCAGGCAGTGCTGGGGTGCCATTCCCACGGGCTGTTCCCACGTGTTTGTCTCCTGAGCCTCCACAGGGCTCCTGACCGTGGCAAGCCCCAGCCAGCAGAGCCCTGGCACGTGAATGCAGTGCCCAGGAAGGGCCCAGCCAGGCAGGTGCAGGGCTGCTGGCTCTCTGCCACGTGGACATGTGGCAGCTGGGGGGGACAGAGAGAGCTGCTGCCTCTAAGAGCAGGTGGACACAAGGCCACATCTGCAGGAGGCAGCTGCCTTGTGAAGCCCTAAGAGCTGCTGAGTATCCATTTGTAGTCGGTACTGGTGATGTGTTTCCTCACACACACAGTGGCAGCACAGTCCCTGCAGCAGGCTCAGAGCTGCAGCACAATTCTCCCAACAGTCCAGCCCCAGCACCACCTCCAGCTCCCCCTGCTCACAGACACTGACAGACCAGTGTACAGGGCTCCAAGGAGCAGGTGCTCCCTGTACATCAGCAATTCCCAGACAAGGATATCAGAGGCTGCAGCCCAGTGCAGCGAGCTGACATCATGTGCCTGATGTTGCCAAACATGGATGAGCTGTTGCTAGAACAATCAATTTTTAAATATCTCTCTGCTTGTTACCCTGAGCTTGCAGTAACTATAGTAACATGCTCCAGGCTCCCCTCTTCAAAGGCACCACAGCTGTGCCTGGGGCTAGGGGTCTCTGGGGGATGGAAAGGCTGATGTCTCCTGGGCTGTGTCCCAGGATGCTCTGTGGGTCATCCTGGAGCGTATCCCATCTGTTCTGTCCTGGCAGCACCTGCCCAGGCAGCACCAGTCTGCAGAAGGACTCTGCAGACACCAGGCAGCTCCAGCCTCTCTGACTACAGAGGAAGCATTCATGTCAGCACTGCCAGGGTCTGCCCCAATACCTTGGGAACAGGAATCCTCTGGAAGGGGGCACAGTGCCCACCCACAAGGCTTTTGCAGGGCTCTTCCAGAGGGATCCAGCATGGTCCTGCAAAGCAGATCTCCTCTGGCATGTGTGGCTTTTGGCAACAACTGGAAAAGCCCTGACACCTTGACAGGGCCCTTGTGCCTCAGTCCCTGCTGACTGGCAGGTGCTGTATGAGGGCCCCCCACCCTAAAGAGTACTGTCTTCAGCACTGGTGCTCACAGGGAGACCGTGCATGCCAGGAGGAATAATGAAGAGGAAACCAGACTAAGCTTGTTTGCTGAGCTGAATGAAAGGATCAAGCAATAAATACCAGGCTCAGAAGTAAGAAAAGGCAGAACAGTGATGTGCACTGCCAGTATTGGACAGCCTGGTGGCTGCCTGCTGACCTCTGGGCTGCCTCAACATGCAGAGTGTTGCCATGTCCAGCACCAGTGCCACAGACTTCTTTGCAGAGTGGGTGCAGAGACACAGCTCTCGGGGTGTGTTCTTGTCCAGTGCCAGTGCAGTCCAGGGGTGATCCCAATCCTCACCTCTCTGCATGCACACAGCCTGGCCCAGAGTGCAGCATCCCACCACCTGCAGCATCCCACCACCTGCACAGCACCTGCAGCAGGATGGCATCTCCTTGGCAGTCTGCAGGTGGGCTCTGACACACCTACCCCACGTAGAGAACACCTTATGCTGTGGTCTGGGCTGTCTGTGAGGTTTACCTTATTTTTCTCCTTACCTCTATTGTGCTCAGTAAAAATGCAGATGAAGTGTTGTCACTCTGTTCGCTCATTCTGTAATGCAAATGCCATGTGCTCCCTCTGTACCTGCTGCTTCCCAGATTGAGGGGGTGGAGAAAAAGGAGGGAGGTGAGTTGGCTGAATTGCACCTTAATTAGGCTCCTCCCCAGACAACCCGCACTGTGAATTTTTCAAAATCCTATAAATCGTTTAATATCAATTATTCAATCATTCTGCTAATCTTAAGGCTTCCAGAAGACTTGTAGTCTTGTAGGAAAGCTAAATATGAAGTATCAATAATTGACAGCCTTCCCATCAGAGGATTAACTCCCAGAACATATTCCTTTGGAGCACAAGTAGAGCATGCAGTGTTCCCTGGGGAAGTATTACCTCCACTAGTCAAAGTGCTCTTGGAGAGGTGTCATCACACCAAATTCCATCACTGCATTTTATAAATCCTATCCTATTAGATGCATTTATCCTGCAAACAACTTTGCAGTATAATCCCTGGGTTTTCTCCCTGACATTACTGAGGTCCACATAACCAAGGTACATAAGGGATTAACACAGCGAGCACATTTGACAATCACATTTGCAGACAGTATCCCATGGGAGTGGCCTGTCTGCATGCACACACTGGATCAAGGAGGCTCACATCCTCGGCACACAGTGGAAGCTGAGAGGGGACAGTCCGTGTCACACCTCAGGGTAACTGCACGCTTTGCCAGCCTCTGGTCATCGCCCCCAGCCCCAAATCAGGCAGTCACATCTTCCATCTGATTGGAGTGGGGTCACACTCTCACCTTCTCCCGGGTTTTCCCTGCACAACCCTTTCCCTTTCCCCTGCCTGGCTGGCATCCAGCTCCCAGAGGGAACGTTCCCTGCAGCCGTCACTCACACTGGGAAGCTCTCCGGGCACTTTGCTGAGGAGGCCGCCCTGGGCAGGTGCCTTCCCGGCACACGGCAGCAAGAGGCTGAGGGTGATGGTTTTCCCTGGCAGCGCTGGAAGCATTCGCTACAGAGGTTGCAGAGAGCCGCGAGCTTGCCAGCACCACGCAGAGCGTTTGGATGCCTCCTACAGGCTGGAGGGGCGCAGAGAGTTAATTAAAATGCACTGAGCGAATGTAAAGTTTCATTACAAGACACAAAGGTAGGCTGAGTTCCTCCTCCAGCAGACGTATCTGCATAATCCGGCCCAGCCCTGCAGCTGCCGCTGCGCTCACTGCTGCTGCAGACGCTGTTTTCATCTGTTTTATTGAGTAAACACTACCCCGGGTTGGAGCTGCATAACCGGTCCTGCTGGGAAGTAATGCCTTTGCTTTCTTGCTACAAATCTAACACGAAAGTGAGCATCCTGCAGACAGGCACGCCCTTCCTTTGCCACTGCCTCCCGTACGGGATGCGAGCCCCGTGTCCGAGAGCCAAGGCAGGCACAGGGGACTGACATCCCCATGTGCAGTCTGCACATTGGCTGCTGCCACGGCTGGGCCCGGGACACCTCCAAAACTTCAGGTGGTGGCTGGGGTTGCAGCAGACTGGAGACCATCCAGGGTCAGCAGTCCCACTGCAGCGCATTTTCCCAGGAAGACATTCACTAAAGTATTGCTGGTTCCCTGGCTGAAACCCAGCTCAGCCTGCAGTGTTTGGAGTATGGATATACTGTACATGTGAACTGCAGATTTGTTCCACATATTTTCCTCGATGACTGTATGTCTTTTCCTTTTTTTTTAATAATGCCAGTCATAAATGTCACATGTTGGAGCCCAGATCTCATTATTGTGAGCAGAGAAATGTATGCAAGCAATAAATTCTTTTGTTGGAAATAACCCTGGTGACTAGAGAAATTTATGAATTTATTACTCTTTGTAGGAGCCTTTCCTCCTATGACTTGAAGAGAGATCTATCATCCTACAGGAGAGCAGGAGAGCTTGCTGGTTCTCTAGAAACCTTTGTACAGTTTTATGTTGCATTCCTTGCCTTCCTGTTCTAGGGATTCATTCACATGCATGGCTCATTATAAACAAGGCATTCGGGATCCGGGCATCAGCACGGCAGCACTGGCGGCACCTCTGCGCTGGAACTGCTCCCACATGCCATGGCCTTGGAGGAGAGAGAGTCCCCAGTGTCCTTCCTGGACCCCACAGCCACAGCCCGTGCTGGGCCCTGCAGAGGGAGAGCCCAGCCCAGCCCAGCCCAGCTGCAGACACTCCTCAGGCCCTGGCATTCCATGCTGTGCCAGCTGTGTGGTGAAGGGCTGAGGGGCGAGACAGGGCTGCCAGCTGAGGAAGATCAGAGGAGTCAATGGCATCAGTTCAGCTCCAGACAGAGCATCAGGGACCCCACTGCCAGCTGCAGAACATCCAGAGCACAGGGATCACCTACTGACAGAGCCACTACAAAATTACACCTTGTTATCTCTCTGTCAATTATATTTTCATATAGGTCTGAAATACTTTGAATGCAAACCTTTTCTGTAAGATTACAAATCTCTCAAGCACTTCTGCAATTTGGATGGCAGGGGGTCAATTATTTGGGCATGGGTTTGCATATAATGGCCTGCAACAGATTGTAAAGTTTCTCTGTTAGTGAAGCAATTATGAACACTGAATCCAAACTACGGCTGGAGGGTGTGGAATGGGGCCATCTGGACATGGAGACACAGGCACAGCTGTGAGGAGACTCCCTTGGCCAAGTGCTGTAGGCACTGGGATATGTGTATGGTCTCCACAGAGCCTGCTGGGGCAGAGAATATGTGGTGTAAGACAGTCCAATAACAAAAATAAATACAAATACCAATGTAAAAATAAGAAAGAGAAGTGTCTTTTTTTTTTTTTTTTTGCCAAGAAAGAAGTTCAAACTTCACTTCCATGTGATTACTGTTTATTCCAGAAGACCAGATCACTTCATTCATTTACGATTCAAAACATGTTATTTTCAAAAATTCTTAAAAGCTTTCACAAACAGACTCTCATTCAGCCAAAATCTAGCTGGCAAAGCTCCCGGGTGTGAGGATAGACTAATTTATCACTTCTCAGCAGTGAATATTAGTTTATTTTGTTGAAAAGGATAACCAGTCAGGGTTTTGACCATGCAAAGTGGCAATCACTGCCGTTGAACACAGAAGGCAGAGTGCCTGCCATGAAAGACTCCAGAAAGCACCTCCATAACTGCACATTCCCAGCAGCAGGCTCTGTTCCTGGGATGACATTTGCACCATTCCTGAGCAGTCTCCACAGCTAGTTTCTCAGTTCCAGGCTCCTATCCTGCTCCCCACCACCGTACCCAGGGCATCATGTCACCTGCTCTCCTCTAGTGGCACATGGGCCCACGAGTCCTGAGCTTCTCTGCAGCATTTCCCCACCTGTGTCACCCCTGTGCCCTAGCCCAGCACGAAGGAAGCCTTGTCACAGCTGGGCACAGCCACCTGCACTGGCAAAGCTGCCTGTTCCACACCCAGCCACACACCTCAGAGCTGCAGCCTTGATTTCCTGCGTTCTTCCATCCCTTCATAAAAAATGGATGTCAAATGAAGGTTTTTACACAGCAAACAGAACTGAGATTTAGGGCTACGAATGTCAGATTTCACAACGTTCTGCCCATAAAACTGAAAGTCACATCACCAGTAGCATGAACCAGGGGATGGGATCACAGATTTCCTAAAAGTAAATGAAAATGACATCTGAAGTTATTTTTCTCCTACCCTTAAAAATCAGCCTAACAGGAACATCAAAATAATCCATGAGCCTGGTCATTCCTGTAACACATTGGCATAAATCAAGTACAAAACCATGGCTGAGTCGGGTAGAAAATCATCTTCCAGAGACATCCAACTGAGCTCAGCAAAGGAGAACAGGCTGACACAACATCTTTAAACATTTTTAATTACCCTGTCAAAGTGACAATTATGGAGCTAATTATTAGGAAGACAATACCAGATATACTGAATAGCACATCAACAGTGTTTTTATGTAATTATGCAATTTAATGAATTGAAGGCTACAGTAATGGACTATATCTGGTTAATTAGTGACTCCCTTTCTGCTAATAATGCTATTTATTTTCAATTCACTATAGGGTTTTGGGTTTTTTTTTTTCTGTAAAACCAAGCACATTTCCACAGACAATAAAGGATTTTTCAGAGTAGCTCATATTGCTTACCCCTTCCTGTATGGGTGGGACACAGTTTTTCATGGAGTGGACAATGAACTCCAGCTGTTACTCTTTCATTTCCAACTCTGCCATGTACCCCAGGGTTTAGTTACATCCCAGGGTTTAGTTACATCCCAGGGTTTAGTTACATCCCTGGGCTCCTGGTGCTGGCACTCAGCCTGCCCAAAGCCACCTCCTCCCTGACCTTCTGTCCCAGTCCCCACCTCAAACCAGCCCTGTGCAGGGCACTGGGACAGGAGGTCCACAGATGTGTTGGGGTGTCCTGTCCCTGGAGCCCTCACAGGACATGTGGGACCCTGCCCAGCAGGACCCAGTCAGATCAGGCCCCACACCTCTGCCAGCCCCCAACCCTGCTTCTGAGCCACAGGGCAACGTGTGCAGGCCTGGGGCTGGCTGGTGGTGCTGCTCCTCTAACACCATTCACAGGAAGGAGAAGAAATAATTTAAACATTTTCCCCACCAGAAAAAAATTTTGGAGAGTTTCAAGCCTCCTAATTTCTCATTGTTGAACAAAAATTCTCTGATAAATTATGAATTGTATTTAAAATGTACCCACAGAAGCCATTTTTATCCTCTTTCTCTCTTTTCGGAAATAATTAGCCTGTTTAAATTTTTTGATCACTTTAAGATATTTCCCAGTTGTTGTTACCTGGTGGGGAGGAGCCCTGCCTGTCACACAAACCCACCAGCTTCAGGAGACTTGAGAGGAACTGTGGGAAGCCTCATGGCCACGCTCCACTGCTGGACCAGATCCCATGTCCCAGATTCCCACAGCATTCCAGGGTGGCATCTGCCTCATCAGCCTGTCCCCAAGGAGAAGTTCTACAGGACAGGTGCCAGGTTATGCCCATGTGTCTTCCTCCTTCATGGTCCATCTCAAAAAGACAAAAAGATCCATCTGGGACTGCAGCTCTTAAGGGTCAGAAAACAGCTGAAAAACCACCCTTGCCTCTCAGTTCTGCAAAGAAAGCTGTCGAGCTGCACCTGCTGCCCCATGCTCTCCCACAGATGCACAACAGAAACCACAGCTAGCACAGAACCCATGGCCAAGTGGCATTTGGGCTGCAGAGAAGAGACACATGTCACGGCAGAGGGGCCCCAAATGGTAACACAGGCACAAGCTCAATTTGATGCCCACCTTGTCTCAGTGGGCAATAGAAAGCAGCTCACTTGAGGGGGTGCACAAAGCTGCCAGGAAGGGCATGCTTGGACCATTGCCTCTACAGGGTACAGCAACCTGCCAAGGTGGGTATGAAAATGTGGGTGGGGAAGCTTCTGCTGAGTCAGCTGGAGCCACTGTCACCACAAGCTCCTGCAGGCACTCCTTTATGTGCTGTCTGCCACCGAGGTACAGCTCAGGTCCTGGCCTTTCTCCCCTCCTTGAGGCAGAATATGCCTGCCCAGGTTACAGCTGCAATCCTGCCAGCATCCCCCACACCACCTGCCACCAAAAACACCCCTGCCCTGCTGCTTTGGTCTCTGCAGCTCATTTAACTGTTGTTATGGGAGGGGTTGACAGGTCCCAAAACATAGACAAAAATACAGGTATTTCACTCCAGAAGCAGTGAGAAGTATCATAGTAATAGACCAGGTTTTTCAGGTTCTGATGGCACCTGGGTCCTTTCAAAGAAGGTGCCAGTATGTATTTGTGCCAGAAATACCAAGAGCTTAAAGTTGTGATGCGGAAAGAGCCTGTGTTTGCACCAAGTGCTGGTGGGACTTGCAGGCTGTGCAAGAGCCAGGTGATACTGTCAGCTCTGCTCCCAGAGCCAGGGCCTCCCATGGCATGGAGGTGACTGGCAGTGTCTTCCTTCTGCAAAGAACTGCAATACCTGGCAAATGAAAGCACCAAATTCACCTTTTCACATTTGCAGGTTACCGGCATTAACGGCACAAATATTTGGCAGGTGACCCTTTGCAGAGTTTTAGTGGCTTTGTGACCCAAATACACTAAAAGAACTTCCCATCTAAGTGGAAGCTGCTGTTAGGAAGGAAGAAATGCAATAATGTACTTGTAAATTAATAAAACCCTGGCAATTGTGAAAACATCCTGAGCTTTTGTTGGCCTGGAGATTTATTCAGTCCTGCTGGTTTGCCAGCTGAGGCAGAGATCATAAACCTGCTAAGAGAAATGCTGCTGCAAATGTTCCAGGCTCAGCTATAACATTCCTCCTCCTGGCATAGCAGCCAAGGTGCCTCAAAAAGGCCAAGAGCTGAACTTTCAAACCCTGTCCTGTGTGTCCTTGCCAGCGGCTGCTCTGGAGCACTAACACTGACAAGAGCCAACTGTCCTGCAGTTGGAATTTGGGTTTGGGGCATCTTTCAAAGCTTCCTTCTTTTTAGGAGTATAGTAAGCCTTGAACTGTGTTATGTGCCCATCAAAATTCCATGAGGGAGGAGTGCTGGGAGTGCTGGGTCGTGGGTGTCTGCACTGTGCACAATCCCTGCTGCCAGCTCAGGCTGAAGAAGAGCCTGTGCAGAGCTGCAGTGGGGACGGTCAGGGATAAGCATAACCCATGCTCCATTCAGAGCACAGCACCCAGGTCAGAGAGATAAGCTGACCTGCAGCCCATGGCAAGGCTGGCAGGAAAGGGACCAGCTGAGTGCTGCAAGGCACAGCAGCAGCAGGAGCAGCTGTCTGGAGTGATAGTCACGTTCCTGCTCCTGCCTGTTAAACAGGGTAGACACAGCTCCCTGGCCCTCACTCCCCCAGCGATGCTCTGAGGCAGAGAAACATTTTGCTCCTGCTGTACAAGTCAAACGCATTAACTCCAGCCCTCTGGGGAGTCTCTGAGCACTGTACCGAGCCCTGCCACTTCCCCAGGGTCAGCAGCTGATCCAACCATCTTTCTACCTATCTGTCAAGGCAGCAGAATCCACCACATATTCCTCAGATTCATAAACACCCCGAGTCCCTGAGCCCAGGTGCAGGAGATGCATGCTCTCCATGAGTAGCATCATCACAGGACAGACTCCAAGGACACAAGGGTGCTGATGGGAGCTCTGCCCTGCAGACTTGCAGCCCAGATCACAGAGGACAGTGAGAACCTGTTTGCATGGGATGCTTTGCCTTCATAAGTTCAGGAGCAGGATGACATCCAGGGTGTGGAAAGGGCTGAGCAGTGAGGACACCAGGGCTTCAGTCAGACTTCACCAAATATTTAATAGAGAAATGATCCAGAACCAGACCTTCTGAGGCACAGCAGCACTTCATTTTCATCAGGGAATACTCAGCTAGCTGGTTTTCTGACAGTATGTCTTTTTTATGTATATAAAATCTGTGAAATTATTTAGTGCTTGTGAAACCAAAGGAGTAATCACACTGGCATGGGCCATGGATATGGTGGAAAGACAGGCCAGCAACTTGGGACTTGAGCTAGCTCAGCAACATGTGCCATACCACTTGTACCACACCAGGAGGGCAGCTGCCCTCCTATTCCAAGCACTCCAGGTCAGACACTGGGCATTTTCTGGAACTGAAGTACTCAGTACTTCAGGAGGGAAATCTCCACCAGCTCCAGTGCAATACTCATGAAAACAGAAGTTGGTTGCACCAGTCCTTGTGTGGTGTAAGTGATGCCAAGAAAGCTTTGCTGGATGGAGATTCATATGAGTGGTCTCCAGAGTGATTACCCAAAATATCCCAAGAGGCAACAAAAGAGAAAGGCACAACTTGTTTAATCTACTTCCACACTGGTGTAAGAAGAACTGAGCTGCTCCTTCTCCTGCACCCTAGGGCACCTTCCCTGTTGTGGTCTCTGTTCTCTTACCACTCATCATTTCCAGGAAAAACCAGTACTGGGGAGCCCTGGGAAGAATCTCAGGCACAGCACTCCTTCCCACAGCATCATTCCTGTTTCCAGCCTTGTCCTCAACTTCCCCTGTCTGGATGCATTAATGCCAAACAGTCTGCAACACTGTGCAGGCCTTTGGCAGTGTCTCACTGTCTGCAGAGCCAGCAGTGACCATGGTGACATCACACATGTTCTCCTTTGGCTCAGTCCTGTGACCTCACCTGCATTCCTACCCCTCTGGCTTCTCTCCATCCTTCCACAGGTTTATCAACCTTGCTGTCAATGTGGGTTTGATCTCTCATCTCCCTTTCAAGCAATGACACAGGTAAATTTTCTTTCCAGTAATTTATGGGTTTTTTTCTACTCTACAGTCTAAGATTTTCTGGCTGATAACAAAAGGATCATCAGGACATCCCCACCACTTTGCTCAACTGACTGCCTCTTGCACCTGCTGGGCTTTCAAACATCCAGGGTGCTTTGGATGCTTTAGCTATCCCTTCTAGCTCTTTTGCTGTCAATCCTTCTGGGCAGCTGCTTCCTCTCACCTCTCCTGCTCTGACATGTCTTTGGCAATAGGTCAGGTTGGATAAGCAGAGTCATCTTTTCTGGTCTGGGACCTGCAAATTGCCAGATTTTGTACCTGAGCTCAAATTCCACGTCATGCTCAACCTTCCATTAGCCAGAGGTACAGACTAAGCCTTCAGAGAGCCCTGGAGGTGAGGGGCTGGCAGAGCTGTGGGCTGAGAGCAGGAGGGATGATCAGAGCACAGTGAAGTCAAAACTGCTCAGGCATAAAGGCAGCACCACTCCCAGTAAACAAGTGTTCCTCTGATGGCATCATTCCACTCTCCCAGGAACAAAGCCATCCAATGCCAGAGCCTGGTGTGCCAGGGGGAATTCACAGAAATAACAAGGGGGATTCTGGTGCCAAGGAGCTCACCCTGTACAAAGCAAATGCTAATCCTCCTGCTCCTTCTGCAGGCCCAGAGGGGGGAACAGGCAGCATTGGGGGGTTTCAGGGAAACATCCCTGAAACAGAGAAGTGTCCCAGAGTCCCTCAGGGCCAGAGCAGAGGGAGCAGCACTGGCCCCAGGGCTGCTCTGCTGGCAGAGCACAGCCCAGCCTGGCCACTGCCAGTGCCAGACTCAGCTGAAGCTGCTCAGCCATCACCCATGGGTGGCCACTCCGGAGCACCCACCTCTGCTCTCACTGTGCCAAGGCTGCCCCATCTCATCCCTGTCTGCAGACCGTGGGATTGGCTCCTGCCCACCCCAGCACAAGGATCAAGATTTTCCTGATGACCACTTCGGGGGGACTGCAGGGCAACAGGAGAGTTCTGTTTCTGGCTTCCAAATGTTTTTGCAGAGCTCCATCTAGGGGGGATGATGCTGCACCAGGCTGCAGAGCAAGACAGGTACTAATAAAAATCACAATGGCTCCTTCCCCTGACCTGAGGCCTCTCATCACACACTTACTGTGCTAATTGCAAAGGAGGAAAACAGCCTATAAATTTTACAGTTTATTCTAATTTCAGTTGCAGCTGATTTCAAAAGAGCTGATCAAGGTAAGTGCACCTGTGCAGATCAGTGGTGCATCACAGAGAGCCGCAGAGCTTAATTAAATGTTATTCTAGGAATAGCCCTCATTGGACAAAACTGAGTATTAAAGCATCCATTTTCTGAAGGAGACTGAGTGTAACAGAGTCTCTTGCTATAGAAAAGCAAAACTAATCCCAGATCCTGACACCAGCGTCCCTCAGAGAGTGGCAGAGAAAAGCAGCACAGCCCTGGAAGCACCTAGCATTTCCAAGGAGAGTGGCCTGCAGAGAGAGAAGCCCCTGGGAGGTCTCAGAAGTCTGCTCTGCTCACAGCTGGCCCAGCACAGGGAGCTGGGTCCCAGACCACCCTGACCAGCAAGAGCAGCACAGGTGCTGAAAATAAATGGGCATCTCCCCAGCCCTGCTGCCTGCAGAGCTGCTGGATGCTGTGCTGGGGAAAGTGTCATAGCTGTGACAGCAAACAGCAGGTTGGGTCACTGACAATCCCCCCAGAGGGGTAGAACAGATCTACCCTCATCCTCTATATGTTTTTATTTTCAGGTGAATCATGGTGTCTTGTTTTATGGCCTCAGCCCCCAGATGAAAGAATAGCGTTAAACTTCACAAATCCTCTAATATTGCTGTGCCTAGAGTTGGAGGCCTCACATATGCAGATATTATTTCTCTGTTGCTCTGAGGTCTCTTTCTAATTTAATACTTTAACAATATTGCAAAATTCATAATGTGGGCTTCTCCAGAGGAAAACAGCCTATCTCCCAGCAAAGAGGGCCTGTGACTGCAGTGGATTCTCTGCTGCTCCACCCTGTCCCCATGTCTGGGTGTGAGGTGATGGCTAGGATGGCAGCGCAGACCTCTGCATCTGGCATTTGGTGCCCATGCCAGCCTCGATGAAGCATCAAGCACTGGGCAAAGGCTGTGTCTGTGGGTCTTTTCCACTCCCCAATGGTCTCCACGTCTGCCTGCCTGGAGCCCTGACACAAGCAGGATGAGAGGGAGGGAGAGAGGGAGGGGGACGGAGGGGCTGGCAGCCAGATCTGCCCTTTGCTGTTACTGTCAGATCAAATAGCTGCTAATTGACCAATGTGTCTCCTTTTGCTGAGCTATTAGCTACGGCACCATGGCACCTTCCTGACATTAATTATCTGTGAGTTAGCAGGGTCTGAAAGCATAAATAACGATGTGCCATGATGGCAGGGTGAGCTCAGTGCTGCAGGCACTGATGTGGCCACTGTGTCCTGAGTGGTGGGTGCCTTTGCTGAGTCCATGGCCAGCAAGGTGTCTGTCAAGCACCACACACAGCATCCAGCTCTTCCCAAAAGCACTCAGTTTGGTTGGACTACCATGGTCCAGGGATGCCTTGCTTCTTGGGCCACTTCATCAGTGACAACAGTACCAGAGACACCAGGCCCAGACAATGGCATCAACAGGACCACAGCACCCTGACGTCACCCACGCTGGCTGGGTTTTGCCCTGGTTTGGAAGCACAGTCTTACAGCCAATGCAAACATGAAATGCAGCATGAGGGTCATTCCTCCAGCAGACCATCACCACAGAGAGGAAAGGATCAAATACAGCAAACCCTGGCACATTTTTCCTTTCCTGGCAACTCTAAGAAGTTCCCATTAGCCCCCTTGGTTAGAGGGGCTCTGACTGTCCTCTCAGCAGCCACCTCTGAGACCAGTAGAGCTTAGCAGTCAGCAAAGGAGCTGCTGCAAAGCAAACAGGTTCCTGGCACAGCACTGAAGGAGCAAAGAGGCTCAGAATCTTCCTTGCCTTGTTGCAACACAGCTCTGCACAGACCCCTAGCCTGGCCCTCCTGGTCCCATGCAGAGGCTGGGACACTTGTGACACTGCCACCCTGAGGGAATGGAAGTGTCCCCAGTCGGTGCCTCCTGATGCACAATCCCATGGTCTGGGGGATGCAGACCAAGCCCTCACATCTGCAGTAGTACCTACAAATCCTGACACCTAGATGGGGGACCAGCTGGAGAATGGTGTTGGCTCAGGGTGATGAGGGACAGGACTCTGAGGGCAGAGTCCACTGCTGGGAGGAGCTGGATCACCCCTCTTCCTCCCTCCAAGGGGTGACTTTCTTGAGGGTGGACCCCAAACTGCAGTACTTACTGTAGACATTGTGCAAGAGCCAGCCAGGACTCCAGAAATGTGCCTAATGGAGAATTCCTGTCACTCATAAGCTTGTTGGAGTAACACCAGCTCAGAACCAGCTGATGTTTATGCCAAAGTCGATGTCTTATCTAATAAGAGAGAGTCACACAGGACACTGTCACCTAAGTGGGGAGTGTGCCACCTGTCCTTTTGTCACCAGTGTGTCTCCACTAATCCTAGAGTCCCCACCAAAACTGCTGGCTGGGACTATCAGCACTGTCTCACTGCTCTGCCTTGAGCCAGCTCAAACTGTGCCCACCAGCCCTGCCAGACAGGCCTGATGATGCCCCTCATTCTCGTGCCTTGTCCCTGCTCTCTGTGCCAAGCCACATGGCAGGCACTCCAGGAAGTCACATCAAGGAGGAAATGGAAGCAGTCTCCAGCCTACACTCCACTCTTGCCAGTGCCAAGCTCACACATGGCAGGGATCAGACTGTCACCCTGCCCCTCCTCTTTGCCTGCATCTGCTGTCCCAGGGAGCCTGGGTCCATCTCACTGCTCTGAAGACTGCCAGAGCTGTCTGCAGTACCCCATAGCTCTTCCCAGTGTTCTTCCCTTGGTGTTCCCAAGCTCTGTCACAGCAGCTGCCCCAGGCAGCTTTTCTCGAGCAGTTTTGCCCAATTCCTGCAGTGCTGAACCCGGGTGTCCCCACCCACTCTGACCACGGGTGACACACAGGCAGGGAAGGACAGCCCCTTGCTGTGTACCCTGTCACCTGTCACCCTGCCCCTGGCTCCATTCCTGACCTGTTCCTGTGGGCTCCTTTCCTTGTGTGTTTAACTCTGTCCTTAAGAATAATTAAATTCCTGCTCTCCTGAAATAGCCAGTGGGTTCAGAGGTAGAATGTGGAGTGTGGTGACTTTGTGTCCCCTCAGGGCAGCTGACACCCAGCAGCCAGTGGCCAGATCCATGGCACACAACATCCTGGCTGGCATTTCACCAGCTGGGCAAGGTGGACAGCAGGTTCAGCCAGCTGGGCTCACCTCCTGCTGGAGGGGGAATGCTGTCAGGGAATACAGACCAAAGGGAGATGGATGTGACCTGGAGTGTTATTGCAACAATCTTGCTGTTTTTATTCCCTAGTAGTTAAAATATTTCAAAAAATGAATGACCCAAACGTCACTAAACTTTCTAAAGAGATTAGTGCAGGTATTTCCAGACATATATCAGAAACCAAGTCACCATGACTGCTGGTGACTAGAGCACAGGCTGGCAAACAGTAAATTGTCCTGGTTTATATCCCAATATATATATTCAGAATTTTTGCTGAGGTCTCCTAGTTCTTCATGTCTCATTTGATGGCCATCTTACCTAAAATGAGTTGAATAAGAGGTACCTTTACCCTTTTATCACCCTATCTGATATGAAGAATGAGTCTAACTTTTGAGAAATATCATGAAGATAGATAACTGTATAACTCAGGTTCTTTAAACCCGTTTCTGATTTAAGAATTGTAACTTTTGGGGACCACTTTGGTTTGTCATTTTCTGTAATATTCACTTTCTGTAGTATTTCTTTTCTGTAATATTCAAGAGACAGGCAAAGATCATCTAAAAGTTGTAGGTTGCAGAAGTAGAACATCACCCATGACTCCATGAAAGGAGTACCCTACAGAACATTCTTGCCACTCCCCTGGAGAGCAGGATCATCACTGGTGTGCCCTAAGTGATGGACACAATGTAGGCAATGACATCCTTGCTGGCCAGAGCCCTCATAGGGTTTTCCAGGCCAGCAGCCCCAGTGCTGTGTAGGACAGGGATGGCACATCCACTACCAGAGTAAACTCCTCTTCCCTGGAGGACCCTGTCTTTAGAGGCCACACAGCAGCACCAGACACTGCTGCTCCTTGTAAAAGTATGACACAAACTGATACAGTAGGATTAGATTGGATTTTTTTGGTCATTCTTTTTGCTGTGTTTCAGTGTGGGGAGAAAAAAACCCATCAAGCCAGAGCTAACATGATCAAGGTGTGAACGTGAGCAGCCCAGAATGCTGTGAATGACACAAAAGATTTGATCACAGTCAATATCAGCTGCTGAACTGTAATAGCTTTTGTGACTCTCCTAACAGGATTTTAATTTTATGTTTATTATTTGGGGACCAAAAAAGCACTGGAAATGCCCTTGTGGTGGTGCAGGCCTCCTCCCCTCTGTTCTCTAGAAGGCTGGAAAGATTCAAGTGCAAATCAAGCTGACTTTCAGCATTTTCAATTTTTGCTTGTGTTCCCCAGGCTTGGCAGGAGAGAGTGAACTTAATTAAAATCAATGGAGAAACAGAATGGAATAAATCACAATATGAATATTCTCAGTGCCTTCATTGAAGCACAACACTTGCCTCTGCCAGCACTCAAACACTGACTCCTTCAAGGCTGGAGGAGCCTCCAGCCCTCTATTGTCTCCAGCAGCATCAGCTCTTGGAGCACAGCACCCCACTGCAGAGGCTGTGCCCTCCATCCTCGCTCACTCTGCCAGGACATGGGAAGCAGGCAGGAAGTGCTGCCCTGGCCAGGCTGTGTGTGCTGTCCCAGGCACACAGCTCCTTCTCCAGCACCCTTGGCCTCAGACCCAGCCCTGCCTCCCTGGCCAGCAAGGCCCCTGTGCAGAGGGTTTGCCACCCTCAGCTTGACAGTCCCCAGGTCTGTTTCCAGCAGTGAAGTCGTCAGATTCTTTTCCTCAGTTGGGAAGCTTGGTTTGGCAGTGCATGTTTTCCACAGCCAGACAAGGCATCATCCTCCCCATGCTGGCAATACCTGGGACACTGTAGAGCCAGAGCTGAGGACAGTTGGAGAGGCATGAGGGGGGGTTGCTCCTCATGGTGGTTCAGCTTCTGAGCCCCACCACAGATCATGAATGGGTCAGAAAATGAGAGCAAAAGAAGAGGGGAAAGAAGAAGGAGAGGATACTGGGAGGGAACCACCAGCCCCAGCCCCTTCTTATTCCCAAATAGCCTGTTTAAGGGCAATCTTGGGTTGCTTTTCAGAAGCAAATAACAGCTTTTTAGAGTCACCTGCCAGCAGGTATATGTACTTTAAAGCTTTTCCACATCAGAATGGAATTGCCACGTATAGTGTGCTGAGTGGTTAGCACCAGCAGGTTAGAGGAGTTCCAGGAGATCCTCATTCCAGGCTGGCCCCACATCAGAGGTGATTGCCATGCACGTGCCCACGGGGGCTGTGCTCGGGGCATCCAGGTGTCCACCCCAGAGAAGAACAGATTCTCCATCAGTGCCCTGCAATCTCCTCAACAGCCATTTTTCCAAGCCATTCTGACTGTTACAAGCACTAGAGGCATGAAGCCAAGCAGCAACCAGCTTGTGTCCCTGCAGCAGGAGAGGGTCCTTGGCTCAGTGAAGACCATGAGAAACCCCAGAGCCTCAGTGCTGTCCTGATCTGCCTCCTCCTCGCCCTAGGAACCTGCATGCAGCACCATACCAGCGCTCAGTCCTCCCACTGCATTTAGCTGCTGCCACAGCCATCGTGCAAGAGCAACAGGGCTTTCTCTCTCCATGCAGCCAGGGGTTCAGATTTCATTAAAAAATTCATTATACCATTGTTTAACACCACATGCCAATCCCTTCCAGATGACTTAATTTGTTAATCACACTTTTAATGGCGGAGACTGTTAGAGCCCATGAGGGAGAGGTTAATATTAGTACCATTTAACTGTCGAAAGCTTTTCATATCGTAAACCAGGCACACGGTCGAACAATAAACCCAGAGTGTAATTGGCGGGTAACAGGCCTCCCGGTGCTCGTAGCTCCTGGCACTGACAGCAGCCCTGTGCAGACCAGGCTGGCCAGAAACTGAGAGGCTTCTGCTGTGTCCCCTGCCCAGAGCCCCCTGCCCAGAGCCCAGGGTGGTCACAGAGTGGCTCTGGGGGAAATCACCCGCCCCAGGTTGGATTGCTGCCAGTGGCAGGGACGTGTGAGTGGGTGCATGGCATGAGAGAGCATTCAGCAACTACGTGGGCTGTTCCTGACTGTATTTTTCTTCCAGTCAATCTTTCACAGATTTATGCTGGAGAAATGGGAACATTAAATATCCCCTTGCTGTAATTCAGCGTGCCGCGAGAGATACAGATTTAAATATTTAGTAGCACATAACTGGCTAAAAGCCTTGGCAACATTTTAAAAAAATCACTTTTTAATAAAACTGGACTGAAATATTCCCCACAGTTAGAATTTATGGTTTGTAATCGGTGTTCTTGTGATAAATAGGAGTGAATATATATTTATGACCAACAAATATTAATGAAGAAATAATATGGGAGTCCATCTTCAGGCCATGCAGCTGCTAGCGCGCTGCAACATTCCTCGAGGAATGCTGACATTAGGCAAACACAAAGGCCAGATCAACAGTGCCACTGGACTGAAAAATCCAAGAGGAAAGGAGTGGACCTTGGGCACAGAGGCCAGCTCAGAGGCGGCTGCAAAGGCACGACTGAACTCGCTCCTTGCGGGCGATCACAGACACCTGACTGTGTGTCCGAATCGCAGCCTGCAAGCGCTCCAGCGCCACTGATTTGTATCGGGGTGAGCCAGCAATTTGCATGTGTTTCCCCCGCGATAATAAACCTGGAGGCAAAGCCCACAGCAACTGCTTCTCTCCTCTGTCCGATGGCAGGAAGAGATTTATCTCGGGGTGGTGATCTCGATTACTGCCTGGGCGCAGCACAGGCAGGAGCAGCATGCTGATTTCTCTGCACTTCACACCCAGCAGGAGCAGTTCGGGTTTTAATGCTGGCCTTCTGCAACAAAACGTCAAATTAACACAAGCCAGACAGGAATGCCAGAGAGTGTGGGGCTTCCCTCACAGAGCATCTCCACCCATGGGGGGATCTGTCTGCACCCCAGCCTGGACAGAGTAGAGGGATCCACTGGGTTCCCCGAGGTTTGTGGAGGATACCACAGCCCTGGGACTATGCAGGCAGAAAAGCAGTTCAAACACCATCCCAGGGGACCAGCTTCAGGGAATCAGATCCACAGCAGGAGCTCTTGGAGCAGCCATCACATCTCTCTGCCCTACAGGGAGGCTGGCACTCGCCCCCACACCAGCAGCACTGAAGAGCTTCAGCAGCCAAAGGAAACATTTCCAACATTAAATAAAACAGACATGTTTATTGTACAATAGAAGCTCTGTGATCTTGGAACACAATTTGCATAAACAGACAATTTGGCTATAAACAATTTCAACATTAACTGGTATTTACATATAGAACAACTCACTCAAAATACAATTAAAGGCCTTGATGGATTGTAAAATGTCAAAATATTTAAAAGGCTACAATACATGCTTGGTTTATGTCTCTTTGGTCTGACATAAAACTGGAGTTTGTTTACATTTTCTTGGCCAGAGTCCAGAGCACAAGGGGCTTCCGACTCCCTGCGTAAGGACATGCAGGGATCAATTTGCTGGTTATCCCTCCAGACTTATCTCTGTTTTCTCTAAGAACAGATTTAATATAGGGAGGCTATGGTTCACCTCACTGCTCCACTCAGTCAGGACAGTACTCCTAAGAGAATCTGTAGAACCACTGTTTTCCATATTGCCCAAACAGAGGCTGGTAGGATGGCATTCATTCAAGACTGGGCTACTGCAGCAGAAGACAAGACCTGGATCTCACCCCAGGCTGCCTGAAAGCAGAAGAACCCCAAATCAGCAGCAGCCTTGTCCAGTTTGGGCCAGAACCTCTATATGTCCAAAGAAAGCATTTGACTCCTCAGCATTTACCAGAACAAAAGCCAAAACCCTACCTCTCCCCACTCCCCACTGAGTTTCCTACTCACAAGCTCACTACTTCACCCCACCAAAAAGCTAAGTACCTAAGACAAAGGGGAACAGCTCCAGTATCAGCAGAAAGTCCTCCCCACCTCAAAGAGGCTGCTGCACTACTGTGAGATGTGGCAGATACAAGTCCTACCACCCTTGGAGAAGAGGCACAGCACACTCAGGCACCCACATCCTGCTCTCCCAGGAGGAGGGTGCAGGCAGGAGCTTTGCTGGCAGGGCAGACCTGCACAGCTCAGCTCACCAGGCAGGAGCTTTGCAGCACAAGGCAGCCAAGTGAGGTGGTGAGAACCAGGCTGTGCACTTCTCCCTGGTTCAGCTTCACACCCTCAGAACTTGGCTGTCAGAACCAGCACACAAGTCACCCAGCCAAGACTGTCCCAACTGCCAGGAGTGACGCATCCCTGGAAATCTCACCAGACACTTGGTAACTTTACCCTCAAGTTCTCTGCCTCTGACTGCACATTGAGGTTTCCTGAGAGGAAGAGGAGGCTGGAGCTCAAGTTTCTTCCCAAACCACACCAGCCAAACACACCACCTACTGCTGAAATAAGCAAGAGCAATTGTCCTGTCTGATCATTCTGAGAACATTTTGAAAGTTGCTCACAGCATTTCTTCTCTTCAAGGTCAGATTCTCCAGGGACTGAACCATTCTGCATTCATCCTAAAAACACTGAGCTTATTTATAAACTGCCTAATATATTTTAAAGGGCAGACACTCCACATTTTACTTTTTATAGCCACTTATCTTCCATCTCTGCCGTAGTTTTTATCCTCTGCTATGCCAAGGCACATCTCTGCAGCACTGCTGCTGTGTGGCTGACATGGTGGAACGCTGTGAACTCAGTTAAGTGCAGCCCTTGTAATCTGTCAGAGCTCATGGAGGGGATCCAGATACTTTTTCAAATACCACTGAGCTTATAAAGCAAGGCAAAAACCCATAAGCAGTCATTGACCGTGGACCTCAAAGAAAGACTGAGGGCTACACTCACAAAACCCACAACATCAGCTTGGGAAAGTGGTGGAGGAGCAGCTCCAAAGGTAAACAGGCTTTGCTCCTGGCAGAGCAGCTCCCTTGTTGGGAGTCTGTTCCACTTACAAGGAGCCATTTGCCTCCTTATACTCTTTTATGCTTTCCTTCCAGGCTGCAGCAACTGCCCGACCCTGTGCCAGCCTGTGGGACAAGGCTGCATGTGAGTCCAGGCTCTGCCAGCACACAGAACCTCTGCACCCTGCTCTGTGGGCACAGCCAGCATGGGAGGGTGGTGCAGAACCTCTGGGACGTGGCTGCAGCTGGAGAGAGCAGAGGTGCTGCCCAGGGAGCCTCTGTGGGGCTATCACTGCTCTCCTGCTTCCCACCACGCCTGCTGGGCAATGCTGCCCCTCAGCTCACACACCCTGCCAGCTCCTGGCAGCACCAGCCCCACACAGCACAAGCAGCAGAACAAAGAGCTCCTGCTACTCCACAGATGGGAGAGAGGCAACAGGTCTTGCATAAGCAGCAACTACAGCAACCCCAGCCACACTTCAGTCATCACCACAATCACAGTCCACGTCAGCCTCTCGCAGCAGGACCTGCAATGGATTCATTTAAAGGTTTCTGTTTGCTGTTTGAACTGCTGTCAGAATGCTGTGGCAGAGCAGTAGTGTGTTCCTGGTAGCCTCCTCTTATTTCACAGATTGCTGCCCTGAGAAGGAAGCTCTCATCAGCAAGGACACATGGGGTCCCAGCCCTCGGACTCCCTGGTGGGAAGGGAAGGGAAGGGGGCAGGTGTGCAGCAGAAGTCCTGGTGCTCTGCATGCAGCCCAAGCCTGGCATCAGCTGCAGGTCAGGATCTGTGCTTGGGTCTCTGGGAGGTGCCAGGTGTCCTTTTGGCCCAGCAGACCCCACACATGGGGGGTGCTGACGGGCGCTGTGCTCCGCGTGTTTCACACGGTTGGTGCTGAAGCACAGCAGCCCCAAGAGTCGTGTGTCACCCCAGCAACAGCTCCAAGCCATATAATTACAGAAACCATGAAGTCTGAGAGAAAAGTTATTTGTGACACACAGAGCACATGACACAGACACCAGCACATTTGGCTCTACATCATGGGATGATCAGTACTATATGGAAAAGTATGTAGTTTTCAATTCCTGAAATAAAGCACTTTTTTTCCTTTATAGATTCTTGATAATTAACCTACACAATGCTTTTTATTTGCATTGATCACATTTTATAGTATGATTAAATTTGTATGGAAGCAAACCAATTAGTTTTGTTTTACACTTATTGAATCCACTTTATGGTCAGACAAATTAACTCTGAGTTAGTTAGTTTGATTTATCTAGCAGCATAAAGCTTGACAACCTGGACTCTCAGATAAACAGTTTTAAAAGAATTATCTTTTGTTATTTTTCCTGCCTGGGAAAAAAACATTAAACCTGGGGGCAGGTATGAATAAAAAGCAAACACTCATCACAGTCTGGCCCTTCCCAGAGATTTCAAAACTCTACCTGTTTGCCTCCTGCCAAAGCCTCTGTTGAAAGGCACCACCATATTCTGCACAGAGACTGTCTCCTGGCAGAGAGTGTGTGCCAGCACAGTGACCCTGTCCTGGGCAGTGAGTGCCAGGCTGTTTTAGGAAGGACACTTTATCCACTGTTTGGAACTGCATGTAGGCACAGGGTATGGGTGTCCAAGATGGTCCCCAGGGAGCAACTGGACATGCTGAGCCAAGAGGCTGTACCCAGGGAATATCACCTGTGGGAGAGATAGAGGAACAGCTCAGGAAAGTGAGCAGCCCAGGCAACCCATCAAGCCCTGCAAGGATGGAAACCTGCTAAATGATGCTCCTTCCCCCTCAGTGTCCCCCTGGGCTCTGCCTGTCCTGGCTGGCCCCTGGCCTGTCCTGAGGACAGGAGCTCCACTGCTGTGGCAGGCAGTGGAGAGCATGGCCCTTGTCAGAAGTGTGCAAGCTTTGCTGTACCCCCCACACAGCTCTCACATCATTCTTTCCAGTGCTGTGTCACTACAGAGGTGTGTGTCAGGGTGAGGCACAGGCCACAGCTGCTGGCTGCCCTTTGGAAGTGGCCTGCTCCAAGGCTGGCCTCTCTCTCTTTGTCACTTGGGCAGGGCTCCTAGTTGGGAAGAAATGAGTGCTAGGGATGTGTTCCTCTGCACTAGAATAGACCTCTTGCAGCTCAGCACCAGAGATAGGTCTCTGAGCCTGGTCTGCCTCCTGTGTAAGCATTCCTTACCCTGAGGCTCAGCAACTCTCTCATGTATAGCAGGGCCCATCAGAAGAGAAGTTTTTTACTGGCAGAGTGATACTGTCATTGACACAGGGGCAAATGGGCCTAGGAAGCTTCCTGGCACCTGGCTCTGCAGCCCAACCTCATTTGTATTCAGCAGCTACAAGAAAAAATAATTTGTTCCCAGTTAATAAATGAGATTTAGTTAATAAATTGGCACATGTGAGCAAGCTGCCAGTTGTTCCCATGCAATGCAATAAATGAAGAGATGAAAGCTTATTATTTTACGAGAAGGAGCTGTTTTGTTACAGGATGAGGTGCAGGAGAAGTGTTATTTTTTGGCAGGCAGTGGCCACATTTGACAATCATTCATTTCACAGATCTTCACACAGCAGTCAGAATACTGCCAAGTCTGCTGAACTGTGCAGGGGAGGCCCTTCCTGACAGCTCCATCACCACCAGATTCTCCACTTCCTTGGCTCCTCAGCCATGGGGGGCTCCTGTCACTGATGCAAGCCCCAATAAAACATCTACAGAAGAAGCCACATCAGGTCACCCTGCAGAGCAGCTAGATAGGGAAACCTTTTATCTTAGAATGGCAAACTGTCCCAAGAAGAAGGACATCTGGAAATACTGGGAGCAAATCCATCATCAGGCCTATCATATGGGCCCCCATTCCTTTGCTCCTTATCGATCCTGTAACATAAAATTCAAAAGTAGCATGTCCTACTGGATAAAACACTAGCTGCTCTCTAAAACATCAAGCACAAATGTGATACTGACAGTATATCACAACAGAGTTCTAAGCTGGGGAACAGAGGTGTAGTTTGAAGGACTGCATCCAACAGACAAAAGCATCCCAGCACTCCTCTGAAGTGGGCATAGCTTTGCAGGGTCCTTAGAGGACACAGTTGCTCCTCTCCCTTACAAGGGTCAATCTGAGAGGCTTCATGTACACAGATTCCACAACTGCCATTTGGCCAAGCCACGAAACACTGTGAAAGTCAAACCTTGGACTGGGAGCAGCACACCATCTGTTCAGGCCTGAAAGACAGGAAATCACTATCACAACTACAATCTAATCACGATCAGCTGGCTGGCAGCTGACAAGAATACAAGCTGTCTGGTGAAGAGCAAAAATGCCTATCAGCTGAGCCCTGCAAGAGAGAAATGAAGTGTCTGATGGACTGAGGGAGAAGTACAAGAGTGGGTAGCTAAAACAAAACTAATGAAAGAGGAGAGTGATGTGGTCCAGTGATAAGCAGGGAGCATCTAGACAAAGTTCTTCCACTTGCACCTCTACACCTCTACTTTGTACTTCTAAGTTGAGCCTGGTTTGCCCTTGGAGAGTTTTCTCCTGGTCCCTATCTCAACTCATGAACCCTTCATTAATTTTTTCTCTCTGCTGCCCAGCTGTGGCAGGGAAGGGTGAGCTTTTTGTTTTTATGGGTACCTGGAGTTGGGCAGTGTTAAACACGACAAGACCTCTGGTTAAATGTACGTCCTCCAGGAAACAGTGGCCAGGAAGTAGTCAAATATATCTGCAGAAACAAAACTAAAGCCTACAGGAGAGATAGGAACCAAGTGCTACAAATGAACCCTGGAACACAGGAGCTAAAACATGCACTGGATAGAGAAAAGTAATCTCTGGGAAAGGATGGAAGATGTTCCATGAAAAGGACACTGACAGTAGATCCCTGAAGAGGCCAAAGTCTGCTCTACAGAACTCCAGGGTAGAAGTAGCAATATTTTACTTTATATTAATGATTGAACTGTTCTTATTTCAATCTACAGAAAAAATGCACTTTCTTTCTGATTCTGCTTCCCATCCCTCTGAGGGGCCAGGGTGACCAAACAGTTGTGTGGGACTGATTTATTGGCTGGGGTTAAGCCATGACAACATCTCCTGTTCAAACACATTTGCTGTGTTTCTCTCTTTCCAGAACCTTGTTATCCCAGGAGTATCTGATCATCCACAGCTGTTGTGGATGTAGATACTCCAAACATACTGGGGAACTGACCCCAGGACAGTTCTCCCTGAAAATACTTAAATCCATAATGAATTTTTCACTTCCTTACTGGGCTAAATAGTGAATGCCAAGGAAAATACACTACTGCTGGTTACTGTGACATCTTACTTGGGGTCACAGAGTCACAGAATCATTGAGGTTGGAAAAGCCCTCTAATACCATCAGGTCCAAACATTCTTCTGGCACTGCCAAGACCATCACTAACCCTTGTCCCCAAGTGCCATATCTTTTGAATCCCTCCAGAGATGTTGACTTACCACTGTCAGGAGGTAAACAACCCTCTCCAGAAAGAATTTTTTCCTAGTTTTCTATTCCCATCTAAACCTCCCCTGGCACAATTTAAGGCCGTTTTCTCTTCTCCTGTCACTTGTAACCTGGGAGAAGAGCTCAACCACTCAGCTTTGCCCTCCTGTCAGGCAGTTGTGCAGAGCAGGAAGGTCCCCTCTGAACCTCCTTTTCTCCAGGCTGAGTTCCCCCAGCTGCTCCTCAGACTCATGCTCCAGCCCCTTCCCCAGCTCCATTCCATTCTCTGGACCTGGCCTGCTGCAAAACTGTCATCTTTCAATGCCTTTTTGAAAGCCACACCTAAACAACATGAAATTTAATTTTCAGCAAACTGGAAGATAAAAAAAGATGAAAAACTTAACAGAGACATTATTTGCTGTAATTGTATAACAGCTATTCCTTGAGCAGCACAAAGCACAACCTTGCCTGTGCTCAGTTCTGCACAGGGAATGTGGAATTTGCCCATCATTGTTGTTTCCTTTTTGATGACATCTGGGATCTGTAACACACATAGATTGTCCTGAAATGTCTCTTGCACTTTTCATTTCAAGTTTGCAGTTTGAATCAAAGGACTCGATTAAAAGGTATTTTGAGGATTTTTCTGCATTTCTGTTGTGTATGTAAGAAGCTTTAAATGTTTCCAAAAAAACCTACTATCAGACAGCTCCAGCATTCAGGGTAGTGGAGCAACACAGGTGCCATAAAACACACGGTGTTGGATCACACCTGCAGCCTTCCACCAGCAAACATGGATCCTGTGTGCTGATCTTGGCCAAGACACAGTCAACACACCCAGTACTTAGGGAAACAGAAAGCATGTTGCATTTGAGTAAGATAAATGGCAAATTCCAGGAACACAGAACACCCTAATGGATCACAGCAAAAGGGAAAGAGTACCAGGGAGGACAGGAAGGCAAAGTCCCTCTTTACCCAGCTCAGACCCACGGCCAGGTAGAGCTGCCACTTAGGGTGAATCTGACACTCAGGACAGTGCTGACCAGCTGTCATTTGTTCACAGACACAGATCCATAATGCAGGGGTAGCTGGGCACAGGCCAGGCTGGCTGCAACAAGCATGGTGTCTGTGCCATGCAGGTCTGGAGGCTGGGCCAGGGCAGTCTGGTCCTCATCTCCTGTGGGCAGATGGAAGCACAGCCCAGGCCAGGAGGGTGTCTGCAGAGGTGGTGATGCAAGGGCCCTGTTTTCATGTCAGATGGAGGGAATGGGCAGCACCTCCCAGAAAAACAGGGGATCTTTCTTCAAGAGCTATGGCTACAGAACCACTTGTCTGTGGTTGAAGTGATTCAGGACATGAATCTCTAATGGTGAAGGACTGCAGCAGGAGCAGCTCAAAGCCCTGACCCCGAGGACACTCCTGCAGGCACAGTGCTCTCAGAGGGGGCAGTGTGAGTCTGGGTATCAGTGCATCCCCCCCCACTTCAGGAAACCCTCCTCCAGGGCAGAGAACCCACTTCACTGAAGAAACCGATCTGGAAGTTTTCAGGCTGCTATGATACATCCAATTTTGCTTTTTAACAGTTGCTTTTCTTTTTCTCCTGTCTTTGGTCTTTCATTTCTTTCTGGAACAATAACAAAAGCAGATAGGCATTCTTTAATCTGCTCCCAGGGAAAGGTGGAATGCTGATTGCTTGCTCTGCCTCTTTTGGTCAAGCATTTATCCTGAATTGCTATGGGGAAAGGTCTGGACTGTTCATGCACCACCTTTTGTCTTTTTGTGAGCTGAAGAGTTTTTCCCAAAGTGAATACTGAAATGCTTCAATGATCTTTAAAAAATGTGCAGATTTTGTGAGATTTCAGCTGCAGTTAAAGCAAAATTTAACATGCCGAATGTCATTTTTTTTAAGGAGTTAAGCAAAAGGCTACTGGAGCTGTCAGAGTTTAAGCTTCAACCTTTATGTTTACAAAGCAAAAAGGGCAATTAGATGTGGAAAAATAAATTTTTTCAGGACCCTGTCAGCAGTTGTGGTTTGCACTCAGACTGCTGAATGACAGGCTAGTTTAGTGCCGCAGGCAGAGTCAGTGTAGAGCAGCTCTGACATTTCTTTGATGCTAAGCAGTGTACCCTAATAAAGACGTTCTTTGAAGTCACTCCCAGTTGCCTGGCATGCAGGCATTACAGAGCATTCCCAGGGCAGCAGGACTGGGACTGCCTGCATGCTCCAGGCCTCCCATGACTGGCATTCTGCTTCCCTCCTTGCTTCAGACTTCCTCCAGACATCCATCCACTGAACCTGAGGAAGAAACTTTTGAAATAAATCAAAGATACAGCTAATAGGCAAGTTCTGTGCTTTTACCTCCCAGATATTTCACAAAGCCTGCTTTCACCAAGGAGCTGATGACAGAAAACCTCATGGTCCTGTAAGCAGAGCCCATGAACGAGCACAGCCCAGCCTGTGGCAAGGATGGCTGCTCACACTTGCAAGCAGTCCCAGTCCTCCAAGCACCTGCAGGAGCAGCTGGAGGCAGACCTGCTTTCTCAGCAGATGGAGTGAGCTCCTCTTGGCCCTTTTCTCTGCACCCTGTCAGTCAGTTCTGAGCCTGTGGCCAGGCCAGATCTCCCTGTGAAGGGAGGGAATGAACTCCAGACAGCAGCTCCCCAGCGCCAGCTGTGAGGTCCTGGCTGCCATTCAGGGAAGGACTGCACTCCCGTCCTATTCCCTTCCCATCAGCCTCCCATCCTTCATGCATTTCTTCTCTCTGCAAAGACCAAAGTGCACAAAGATGAACAGAAGTGGGGGAAGGCACTGGGAAGCCCATCTCCAAGTGTGAGGTGACAGCAGATGGCAGAGGCTGCTCTATGGCAGATGAAGAAGGTGTCAAAGGCAGTCATTACAGCAGCCAGCCTGACTGCCTTAGCTCCCAGCTGCCAGCACCCCTTGGACTTGGATCTCCCAGGGACACAGCACATTCTTGAGCCTCCTCCCACACAGCTACAGGCACAGGCACTGGAACAGCTTCTCAGTCCCTCAGGAAGGATGCAGTAATGCAAGGTCAGACCCTGGCCCTGCAGCACAAATTTGCCCAGCGCTGCCTGGGTATGAGATGCTCCTCACATGCTCAGCAAAGTAACATTGTTCCCTCTGCCATTTACTGCCCAGAGCATTAGTGGCTGATGCCAAGCACGGCTTCTGGCACACCTCCATGCACGGCCTCCTGCCTGGGCACACAGGGCTGGCAGGGAGCAGCAACAGCAGCACACAGCTGCCAGTGCACACCGTGGTTCTGCCTCAGAACTGGAGCAGGGCATCCCACAGTGAAAACTTTAATTAATTAGAACAGTAAGCACTGCAGTGATGCCTTCACATTTACAAAGCACTGGGTAAACATTAACTAATTAATCTACTGTACTTAACGATTATATAGTTCTTTATATTTTCCAGGTCCTGTGCAAACATTATCTAATTAATCTACTTAATTATTTGCATGTTTTATATTCCAGAACATAGCACACCGGCAGCACAAGGAGGCGGCCTTAGCAGGGATAGTAGCAAGCACACTCAGCATTTAGGTGCCTGATACATTTTGGGGAAATAACTTGAGAAGGTGCCAGCAGTGTTGGACAGTCCTGCCACCACAGCATGCCAAGAAAAGTAGACAAGTCAAAAACTAAAGAAATAAGGAGCATTTTCTATCAGACAGATAATAAAAGAACTGAGTCTGTCAATCAAACCCTCTCCAAACAAGGGTTAATGTGCAGCCGCTCATGCAGAGCCACAGCTCTCTGTTTATTGCATTTTAACATTGTCAACAGCATTTGTTGTACCATCAAACAACATCCTCGGGGGAAAGGGAAACAGTGAGGTTCTTTAATCAAGATGTCCTTGGTGTACTCACTGGGAAATGATCTGAGATCAGGACTCTGCTGGTCTTCCTGAAAGGGATTTCCTTGTTCATTGTGCATGATGGAGAAAAGCAAGTGCAATATTTTGTGGGAGATGCTATGAATGTGATTGATAATACTGAAAATGAGGCATCTTGCTTGACAAAGCAAATGGCAACAACTTGCCACCAGCCTGGTAGTGGAGATGTTGGTGCATGTTACCCTGTCTATGAGAAGTTTCCAGATGAAGAGCCTCTATCATGCTGGATAAGACAATGTTTGGACAGCAGTTTCCAAAAGGTCTGTGTTCCTAAAGTAGATTTCTTTGCTTAAAAGTAACCAGTGCCTTTCAGAGGCCAATTTCTCTTTAGTCAGTGTATCTAGGAAAAACCTCCTAAACAAACCATCACATAACCCATCCAACACACACGCACATCCTACATGTGGTGGTGTGCTGCCAGGACATTACATCCTCTGAACAGGGGGGCTGCATCTTCTCCCATGTCCCCTTTTACACTTTATCTTGCCCAAATCAGCCAAAGCACATTTATCTTGCATCAGTTTTGCTGACCCTCTCTCCCCCTCATTCTGCCTGCAGTGTTTTTTGGAGAGGGAAAGCATCAAGGATTCAGTGTGCAGAGCAAGAGTGGAGGAGCTGTCACTATTGACAGAGACAGGAATGCGACATACACACACTGAGGATCATGTGGCAACAAGCTTTGTTTATTGACTGGCAGCCTCTTCTATGGAGTTTTCAATTTTCCTGCACTTACAGACATGATTGGTCAACTCACTGGCCAATGATATTGGGTGTGTTTGTGCTTTATAGGGGGTGGCTGAGGTCTTCTGACCGGGTTTGAATCTGACTTATTGTACTTTGAGCTAGGCTGGTCAGGCTGGTATCTGCTAAGCCAAATCATCTGTGCAAATATAGTCTAGCTATATCCATTACTGTTCCCCTTTCCAGTCTCTATAAAAATGTAAAGTGTTCTCTGTTATCTTACCTGCAAGAGCTCTTTGCAGATAAGATGACAGGACAGCATGATGACACATATGATTTTACTTAACAAGCTTAGCCTTTCTTAGCCAATGATGCATTCTATATATTATTGAAATGTTACATCTATTTTTAGGAGCTGTTAGGCAGGATTACTAACAATATAAGCTTTGGAATTGGCACACTGCAGGGTTGTTACTTGAAGTTACAAACAGCAGTGAAGAGCAGCAGTAAGCACTGAGGCCTCTGCTCCCTGGCATGCAGAGCCTTCCCAGCAGCAGCATTCCCACCATCCTATGCCACTTCCCCCACATTGTCCTCTCAGGCTGGGTGAAGATGGTGTACAAACCTGCAAGAAGCTGAGGAGCAAGCAACAGGATGGCTCCAAGCACCAGCATTCTCAGCCCAACTCTAGAATACCAGGACTGAGGAGCCATGTTTTGCATACCAAGGACATTTAGCAGAGGAGAGAGGATCTGTTTTGGGGAGAGAGTCAATATGCAAATGAGGACAAGGCCACAGGAGGAAGATGGACATCCACTCCTTCTCTGTGACTGCTCTGCTCAGTTGTGAGCAGGGAGATTTTTACCATCCACCATGGCCCCTTGGTAAAATCAAATCAGGGAGACAAACAAGGAGCAAAGAGGCACACTCTTTCCCAAGGCTTCCTGAGTCTTCACCTGCAACCAGATACAATCAGCTTGAGATTTGAAGGGTTCCACACTTCCTCTGCAATAAGCAGCACCAGCAGGAACAACACGTTTCTGCCACAGCAGAAAACAATTACACGGTCCAAGGGACAAATGCCAGAAGTTGGGATGCAGCACCTGCCAAGGACCAAGGCTCACAGCAGCCTGATTTCAGCAGCACTCCACAGCTGAATTGGCCACACCATCCCCAGCCTGCTTGGATCAGCACCCTACAAACCTGCACAGCTCTGCAGCCCCACTGCTGGCTCAGGCAGTGAGCCCAGGGTCAAATCTATGCTCAGCACTTGCTTCCTGCCCTCTCCTCTTGGGGCATCCCTTCCACACGTGTCAGGTGGAAAGGAAAGCAAGGCTGAGCACCTGGATGAGAGATAAGCGAGCCCTGGTGCTGTGCCTGCTGCTCTTGGGGGAGTAAGGTGTGAATCATAACTTCATCAGCCTACAAGGAAAAGAACCAATTATCTGGCAATTGTATGCAGTCCATTTCAGTGAGAGGCTCATAACCTAACCAGCCCTTGTAGTCAGGGGGAATAAAATATATGCTGACATCAGTATACAGAGGTTCCCATTGGAAGGCACTTTCGCTGCAGTGTCGTGAATCTTTTCAGAAGCAGCTTGAAAAGATTCACTCAGTGTATCAATCTTCCTGGGGAGCAGAGCTGGCGATGGTTGTACATAATAATGCTTAAGCCAATTCACATGCACTGTTAGGGGCTGTCAACAAGTCCTGGCCCTAATCAGTGCATTAAGTACAAACATATAACTAATAACTCTGAAAGGGTCTCTCCAGGGGCACTGGAATCCTCTGCCTCAGTCACTGTCAGTTCCTCAGGCTTCTTCTATAGTGGCACAATTTCCCCTTGACTCCAGGAGGGAGCATGGAAAACTGTAACTCTCCTCTTTGTTCGGTTGAAAGCCTCATTTTTTATGAGCCAAATTCTTTACTTTAGGTTTTGATGGTGATTCTGTGACTTTATGTTTGTCCTGTGGTCACAGCACTTCTCTGAAGCAGGAGCAGAGCCCATAACTGCTGCTGCCTTAATCAGCCTGTGCTGGAGGGGAAGAAGCTGCCCCACTGCAGCCCCCTGAGACAACGCTGGCTGCCCACTGCTGGGGTACCATGGGTGTGTGGGTGTCCAGCTCTCCCCCATGACAGCTCCCCTCTGGCAGCCAGCCAGCCTGGACAGACCTGCACTCTCCCACTCTACTGCCACGAGAAACCCAGGATCTGTAGGCCAAACAGCAGCTAATGGAGCAGGTGACTCGGAGATCTCTGGATCAGGACCTCCCATAGAGTCAGGATTTCTTGAGCAGTATTTCTTCTGCCATACCTGTTATCACACATACCCCTGTGGCACATTGGCAAGGATGGAATAACCTTAAATGCCACATCTTCTGCAAAAATCATGTGATGCATCCTTACCAGACATCCATGTGCTCCAATACTGCTGGGACCACTCACTCCATGTGCAGGAAAATCCCTCTAGAAGCAGCATAATGGTGTTGCAGACTTTCCCATGTAATAGACTCTGTGTGTCTTTTTCTTTCTTTTTGATTCTTGTGGGATTTTTACAACAGGGAGTAGACCACCTTAAAACTTCCTCTTTCATCATTACACAAACAAAATCTGACCATTAATCCCCTGTTAATCCCCCTGTGCACATACACCTCAGGTTACTGCAACTGTGGGAGTCTCCCATTTAATCAATGAAATAAGCAAGCACCTAGTTTGTGCTGCCAGAGGAAGGTGACATTTGAGAGAGAACAGAGTACTCCCCCTTCCTTCCCTTGGTGTGTGCTTTAGTGCTGGCCCATGGGTACACCCTGCACACAGGACATCCAGAGGAGTGCATGCACCCCTGAGCATGCCATGAGCTCCACTCGGGGACACTGCCATCACTGACACAGGTTTGTAGGAATGAAGTGTCATCCTAGATCAAAATCTTGGGAGTGACTTCTTGTGAAGAAAGGGAATAGAAAAGAAAGCATCTTACAAAGCAGATTATAGCTGCCTTCACCTTCCCTGCCTCTGTGTGGCTGAGGTGCAGCTCCTGATACACTGGCTGTGCTGATTGTGTGGCAGCAGCTCTGAGCTGGGAGCCTCTGTGCCATCCTCCATAACAGCCACACTTGAGGGTAGGAGAGCCCAGAAGGGGTGTCCAGGCCAGACTAAGTCCAAATCCAGGGTTAAGAGCCCTCTATATGTTGTTTTCTACAACAGCTGAATCACAGATGCTGCTTCGTTAAGCTTGAGATTTGTCAGCCATTGTCAGTGTTTCACACTGTAACAAAATAATATTTTTAAAAAATAGGCATGAGAAGAAAACAAGTCCACTGGCTGCTGGGTCTGCCATCCCCTACTAAAGCCTGGCAGCCTGCCTGCTGCCAGGCCTGACAGGCAGGCAGAGATGGGAAAACCCCTCATGGCTCTTTTTATTGTGATAGCCCTATATGAAGCTGCAAACATATCTGTCACCTTCCAGCACATTGTTTACCAGCTCTCCTCAACATTCCCCAAACAATATTTTCTAGAGGCTGTAATTCAATACCTCACACCCTAGAGCTGTAGCATCAGTCCAGAGAGCAGCTTGATGAATGTATTGTGTTCCTCCAGGGCTTGGGTTGGGAACTGGTTTGTGCTGTTCCAGCTGTTAATTATCCCTCTGCTTTTTGCTATTCTCATCCCACCTGTGCCTCTGTATTTATCATATGGGCCTACGTGCACTAAAAACATCCTTACTCTTTAAAGTATAAGGAGTAATTTATCCCTTTTGTGCTACCCAAGGCAGCTCAGGGGACCAAATGGCAAGACTTGATCAATAAGGTGCTCACTAGATTAGAGGCACCAGGGCTCAGACCTCAAAATGCTTGTTTAGAAGAAAGGCAAGAGAATGAGCTAAGAATGTTAAGCACAGACACAAATACAATTTCCACCACTCTCCCTTCCCCACCCCTTTCCCAGCCTGGATCCCAGAGACATCCTCACACTAATCACTGCTGAGGACACCCTCCAGAGGCAGGGCAGCCCGGGTCAGGCTGCTCACTGGGAAGAGCTGTTCCTGCCCTCCCAGGCACGGCAGTGCTGTCTCTGCAAGCAGCCAGGAGGAGCACCCCACTCCCCCCACTTTGCTGGGAAGCAGCACAGCAGCCTCCACCTCCTCAGCCCCAGCAGGGGCTCAGAGCACTGCTCTGGGGTGGTTTTTACCCTGGCCTCACCCAGGGATCTGCAGCCATTTCCCAGAACAGTCCTGCTCACTCAAGTCCCATTATGGCTCACTCACTCCCCCAGACCTTTAGTTAGTGTGGAGTGTAAATGTTGAAGGCTGCACACATTCACTTTCATAGCATGGGATCCAGAGGACCAACCAGTAATACTGACAGGTAATTACAGGGGCCAACACCTGGCCTTAATGTGCTTCTAGTGAGTGTATCTTAGACCTTTGTCCACACTGTACTGCACCCTTCCCTTTTCACCACTCCAGTACTGCTGCAGGGATTTCTCTCATCTGTGCTGAAGTCTTGTTTTCTGCTTATAATGACAGCTTGGATTTCTTAGGAAACCTGCAGCCTTATGAAACAGACATCACGTACCCAACTCAGGATCCCTGGCAGGATTGTCCAGCTTTCTACCAGCAGCCAAGAGGCTTCCTCCCACTGAGGCACCACACATCTCACTCCTTCCAAAAGTGAGGGGTAGTTGATGACCACAAGGACACTTTGCTTCTAAGGACCTCATACAGGTAATTAAGACAGGTAATTAAGACTCATGCTGCCACTTCTTGCACAGGGAATTGTTGATATTTAATGACATTTCCCAAATATTTTTAATAGAAATTTCAGGTCTCGTTTCTAATATGACATTTATCTTTTATTAGCATGAAAACAAATAGAAAAGCCTGAAAATCATTGCCTATATTATAAATTACTTTATTGTTGGTTTTATTACCTTCTCCATTAAGCTGTCACAATCTGTGCCTCTTCCCATTTTTGTGATGGCCAGCCATTGAAATCCATCATGTTTTCTATGTGATTTATACAGGACCCTAGTGATAACTTTATTCACCAGGAGGATAATTATCAGCCATATTATTAAGGCTGCTCAGTTGCCCTAGGGGATAATGTGTCAGTAAGGTTAAAATATTGACAAGCAATAAAGTATGTATTATAATTACACTGGTGCCAGGATAGATAACTGGCTGTGAGCAAGGAACTGAGCTACATCTTTGCATTTTCCCAGTAAAGACAGCAGTGCTGTGGTCACACTGCACACATCCCTACAGGACTGCAGCAGTCTAGGCCCATCACCTAGAGGGGACCCCAAAAAAGGGTATGCCCCTTCTCATTCACATATATTGACCATTTAAGCCCTGACAACTATGCCCTCAGTGAGTTTCACTGTCACTCATAATTGAACAGAATGCATAGCTGAAGTAGAGGAGGTTTTTCCACAATCTTTCTGTATTTCTTCCCATGTCCCCTAAAACAGCTTTTCCTCATAAGAATGGTAGAAGGAAGGAGAGGAAAGAACTGGCATCTTTGAAATGAAACATTGATTTCTTCTGGGACTGGAGCAGCCAGGTGCATGCCTTATTGGTGTCATGGTATATAGGTGTAATCTGAAGGACATTGCTGAGATAAATCGCTTTTTGGTTCAGTCACTAACAGAACGAAGCGCTGAATAAGTTGGCACTACATCTGAGTGAGACCATGAAACTAACCTTGGTCATTCCTCCAGATCTACTATTGTTACATCAAGAAGACTAGACCAGGGATGGAGGAGCTCATAAATAATTTTTCATGGAAAGCACGTACACCAGCCAGACAAAAATCTCTCTCTGAGAAAATGTGGAAAAGTAGTAGACTTAACCTACTTCAAAATGTCATTTTTTGAAGAAAGAAAAAGCCAATCCATGTCTCTTTCTTGATGCTTAAAGGATGTGTCTGTACTGCAGCAGCATGTTAAGCACCAAGTCCTAGACCTGGCTTTGAGCAGCTGAAAGAACTTGTGGCATCAAACTCTGCCATTTCCCTCCAGTATAATCATGTTGGAAATAGCTGGTCATCTATGGATAAACATGACAGAACAAGAACTGCAAGGCATTTAATAAACTACACTGTTTAACTTTCTTCAGCTAAGGAAGTGCCAAGGACTACAGAAACTGTATTTAGCACAGGAGATGCTTAATACAGCTCCTTGGATACTCACAACCACATCTGTCTCCAGGCTTAACATTTACCCTAGAGCTGGACAACTTATTTCTGCAGCACACTGCTCTGGGCTTCAAATGACAAGACCCCTGCAAGGGCCACTAGCAAGCTTGCATTCCTGCTTGCTCGCCAAGTTTTCCCTCCTCCATCCAAGGAGTTGGCTGGCACTCAGCAAAGTCTTAGAGCCTAGCCTGACGACTTAAGGACCTACTTGTGTCACCCCCAATGCCAGCTCCAGCACAAACACACCAAAGTCCTCAGGGCATGCCATCTGCTCCCCATGAAGGGGGTTTCCACAAAGAGGCATCACTACAGTCAGTGATCCCCTCACACAGGAAAGAAAGCTGGAGCCCCCGAAAGGCTCCTTTTGTCTGAAAATTTGTTTTAGACTTCCCTGATGACCCCCACACCGTGTGCTGCAGGAGGTGTTAAAACATGGGTAGATAACCAAGACTCTCCTCAGATGACAGCTTTGTGGGGCTGATTTGGAATAGGAGGCTCAGCCTGGCCACTGCTGTGCTGCCCAACACCCTGTGACAGGATTGAGCGAGACACGAGCAGCACAAGCTGCAACAGAAGCTCATTCGGTCCACAGGTACCTTGGGAACTGAAATTGTTTTACAGTGTCACATCAGCACACAGGGAACAGACAACATAAATTGAGGTGAATTAAAACCCACCTCTCATGAGGGCAATGGCTGTGCATGCAGCATCTGCTCAGCCTGCAGCTTCAAAGTAGTGCTACCATTTACAAAAAGTTCATCTTCACCTTTTGTTTGACTGTAAATCTCTGAAGCTCACCTTGTTAAGGAAAAGTGTGGAACAGCAGGAGTCTTGTACCTCTGCCACACCTCCCCCAGTGTGTTCCTCTCTGATGCATTACAGATCGTCTCCATGAGAGATACATCTGCATTACAAAGCAGGAATACTCCTTTCAATAATAGACGTGTCCACCACACACCTGACAGCAGGAGACAGAGTATTTCATTTGCAGTCACCTGCTCCCACAATCAGCTCAGCCTGCTCAGGGCAGCAAACCCTAGGAGATGTTTCCTAGGTGTGCCACAGGGAGCAAGAGCACTGGGCTATTCGGTAGGAGCTTTCCTGTGCTTGTCTTTGGTCCATTATTCAAATGTCCAGACAAAATTACAGAGTAAGAGGGGCTGGTGTCAGCCTGGGGAAGGCACAGGGTCACTGTATCTTCTACCAGAAGCACTGAAGGCTGAACTCTCTCCTCATTTGAAAGAAACACTTCATATTTACTGACAGAGAATTAGACAATACAGACTCTTAGAGGAAAGCATGATTAAATAACACACCATCTGTGGCACAATGCATACAAATGCCTATGCTGGCTCTCTGAATGCTATCATCTAGCATTATACTTTGCAGAACATCAGAATACTGTCTCCACAGGACTATGACCTCTGACTCCTGATAAAACTTCTCCTGAAGTATTTTCTTCCCATTGTGCCTTGCAGATGTTTCCCTTTTTGTCAGAGACGAGTTACTGCATCTCTGAAAATAACATTCTTCAATAATACTGTTTACTGCCAGATCTCCTTTCTCACCTAGTTATGATTATCCTTGTTTATCAGATGGGCAAACTGCAGCACAGGCCCATGGTTTAGGTTAATATAACAAACACATTCAAATAAAAATCAACTTTATATTACTGAAAGCTCTATAGCTATGAAAAAATGGGAAACAGTCTTCTTACAGCAGAAGGGTCTCTGGCACTGGGCTACAACAGAAGACTGGAGAGCACTGATGGTATAAAGTCACTTCCCCACCCACCTTCTGCCACAGAACCTGCAGCAGAATGTCCCTGATTGCCTGCAGGTCACAAGCCTCTGTCCTTACTGGGTTGCAGCTGCTGGGAACATACATATCACTCAGTGCATCTTCAGGGAACCCAATACCACAGGGCTGGGAAATTCCTCCTACCAGCTGCTTCCCATTTGTGCTATAGTCAGCATAGATCCAGGAATCAATATTTCTGCTTGTAGGAATTACAAGCATTAAGGATGCTAGATAGAAGGTGAACTTGTCCTTTCCTAAAGCTAAATGTCTCTTCATGGCACTTGAGCAGCCTAGCAGTAATCTGCCCTTGCTGGATATACAATCACAGGGGCTCTCCCAGCACTATAAACAGATGTGGAGAACAGAACCAGCACCTCAGAGCAGGTTCCAGTGTGAGCAAAGAAGTTCTGAGAAAAGGAGGTCCTTCTCCAGGGAGGTGATGCAGAAAGGTGCCAAAGTCTTTTCCCTTCCTCATGGGATACCACCAGACTAAAATAAAAAAACACAGAGCAAAGGTGTCCCATGTTCTTAAGGGAGGCAGAAATTTCAGGATTCACCTACCCTTGACCCAGAAGCACTGTTGTTGAAATCTCCAGTCTTCACAGCCCACAGACCCCTACCTCTACAGAAAGTCCAGTTCTACTAAAAGACATATAAAGAGGCATTTTGTCCTGCCAAGATCACCTGTAAGAAGAAACTAAATGGTTTATCCCTGTTTCCTTTGGTGATCTGTGAACACACTTCTGTTAGAGCCCTTTGACAATGGCATCCTTGCTGCCCCTGAGACTGGCAAGTCTGTGTTAGTGAACTCACACTGTGACCTCACCCTGTCCCCCTGGTAAGTGCAGGCCAGGTTTCCAACTCAGCAGGCTGTTAACCTTGTAGAGTTGCATAGGCCAAGTAGAAAGTATAGTAGGGATCCTTCCTCCTAAAATTAAATAAACCTTATGTGAAAAATGCCATTTCGAGTGTCTAGAGCTGTCAATTGCAGGAGAAAGTGATATTGATTTCTACAAAAACTTTATTTGAGTAACCTATTAAATGAAACTTATTTGACACCAGATGACTCCTGCAATTTAATTCCCGAGTGAAGTGTTGTCTCCAAGGCTTTGTGATGTTCTTCAACCTGAATGATGAAAGGCATTTTCCTTACAGCCATTTCCTGATGGATCTCAGGGTCTTTGCAAATAAAGTCCTCCAAAGAATCCAGAGCATGTTTTCACTGGCAAAGTGCAGCTGATACCCCAGATACCCCAGAATGTATACCAGGCTTTAGGAGCAAAGCTAAAGGTGTAAAGAGCCTGAGAAGAACCACCAGACCCTGCAGGCTCCACTTGAACAAAAGTGCTGAGAAAATCCCCAGATCCAGGAGCTCAGTGGCTGCAGGTCCCACACTCCTGCCCCAGCCAACGCTCGTGCCAGGGCAGCCCAGCTCAGGGCTGGGGTATGCTCAGACCTCAACACCTTCCCCCTTCCTCCTGCACATTTCTATCCCCAAGTGCTTCAAGGCAAAGCTGGAGCTGCAGAGGCATTTGCTTTTCAGTTCAGCCCCCTCTGCACTGTGCCTTGAAGACTTGTTAGCTGGCTGTGATCACAAAGCTGCCTGTCATGCTTCAGGGGCAACTCGCTTCTGCTCAGCAAGCTTTTACACAGTTTGTTCTTCTAAAAGAAGCCAATTTATTTTTTTTATTTGAAATTTACAAGAAACAATTAAATAGCAGAAGTGTCAGATTCCATTTCTTTCATCAAAATGGCTTAGTCATGTCTGGAGTGTCAGCACTAACAGCTCTGGTCCTTTGGTGCTCACAGCCCCAGAAGCTCATGCTGCAGCACCAGACCAGCTGTGCAGAGCCCTGTGTTCTGTCCCAGGCCTTGCAAGAGCTGCTTGTGCTGCAAGCTGAGTGTCAGTGGTCCTTCTCACTCACAAGTCCCTCCCAAGTGCCCTGCATGGGCAGACACACTATTCACTTTAATCCCTCTGTTCCCAAAGAAACAGGAGCTAAGACTGCCTCAAGTTTGGGGAAGATTTTTCCAGCTGTGTGCTGCAGGAGAGGGAGGAAGAGCACTGTGCCTGCCAACAGGAGGAGCCTTCTGTGGTGCTCTGAACCATGTGTAGGTCAGGCAAAGCCACAACTTGGTTGTAAATGTGCTCATGGGAGTTCCACAAAGTTCTGGAGCTCAGCAAACACCTCAAGAAAGACTAAGGAGGGGAACAAAAGTACTGCCTGTAGTTCTGCATTAGATGGCAAAGTGTCTCACTAGGAGGCCTCAGACCACAGCCCTGGATGCTGAGCAGACCTGGGCAGGTAAAGTTGCCATCGACAAACTAACAACACACCTAAAATGAGACCCATCCTCCAAGCAAGAGGCTGCCTGAGGAGCTGCTCCCTCCCAGTCACTCAGCAAGGGGCACAGACAGCAGGCAGAGGCCACTGGGCACTCAGGTTCCCCAGGACCTTCAGTGCAGCAGCGTGGCCACAAGAACATGCACTTGTGTCTTGCCTGCTCTTGTGTCCCATCTCTGGCCTGTTCAAGAGACAACAGAGTCCAGACACCAAATGCCTCCTCCTGCAGCCATCCATCCAAAGAGCTTCTATAAAACTTTGTACATTTTCCCAAATTTTAGTTCAGTTGTGGAAGGTCAGCCCACAGGTTTTGAATATAATTTTCTCATTGAGTAATAAGAAGTCTTTCAGGGAAGGAGACAAAACTATGTAGAATCCATTAAAATTAGAGTAACATTTCTATTCTGCATTTTTACATTTTATTATTATTTAGAGTTAACTTTTTCTACTTACAAATCATTAATTAATTTTACATTCCACTATCAGATATGGACCTTAAGCTACAAGAAGCATGAGATCACTGTTTGTTTCATACACACATGAGCTAAAATATAACAGGGCACCCAGTGGCCATTGCTTCCCAGAACAAGGCCCAGAGAAATCAATTCACTCAAGGCACACTACAATCTGCTTGTTCAAAGAGTACACAATGATACAGATGATACATGGATTCCACTGCAGTGCACCCAGCTCAGAGTGTTTCATCCCAACAGAGCTTCTCCCTCTGGTCCTAGGGTCATCTCCATCAAATTTAAACACAATGGTTGGGAATCTGGGACCTAAAAACTTGGACAGTAAATACTGCAGCCCCCAAAAAATCAGAAGAGCACGTTTAAAACAGGTAAGCTCTCAGCTAAGATGCACAGAGCACCACTGCCTGTCAGCAGCAGTGGAGGCTAGCTGGAACTGCTTCCTTACAAAGCATCACATATGAGTTGTCATTTCAGGGACAGAAACTGGGCTTGGCAGATGCAGAGTTAAATTAATGATGACCCTTTCCATGTTAACTGCCTGAGGGCTGGCAAGCAGCTGCCACAATCACAGTTCTCAGAACTGACCTGTGTTCTGGGAACCTGCAGGGCATCTCCTACCCCCCAGGAGAGTCCAGCCAGACCCAGAGCCACTGTCTCAGCCCACTGCACCAATCCAGCTAGGTGCTATGCTCCCAAGACCACTCACACCACAGGAGTTAGGCTCAGATCAGCCCAGCCTTCTGGAGGGAGCACTAAAGCTCACTAAAGCCTCAGATGGAACAGCAAAGCAGAACTAGGGCTCACCTGTCCTGCTGGCAATGCCTGGCAGCCCAGGATCCTGGCAGGTCAGCTCTCATGGGACCAGAATCTTCACCACTCTGAAGAATGAGGTTTTCCTGATAGAGCTCACAGCATGTGCTGTCTCAGAGAGGAGCAACCAGTCTAATCACCCTGTCAGGCCAAAGCAGCAGCTCCTGCCAGAGACAGCCACTGGAGCCAATTCCTGCCAAAGATGTTGGGGTGCTGCTGGGGCCTGTTACACTCAACATACAGCTGATGGGCTGCTGCACAGATCTCTCACAGCTGTGTACTGATAGCTGATGGAATATATCCTTAAAGACAAGTTTCCATCATTTAGTGTGCTTGTTTTCTCTTACTGCTGCCTTTCCAGATGCCGAGCCTTCTTTAAAAAGAAAGCAGACAAAGCAGTGTTTAATTTATAAAACACTACTTTCTTTCTGAAATTTCAGCAAAGCTGAAACTTGACTTGAAAATTAACATCAGCTGCTTTTACTCTACAAGTAATTAATTTGCTTCATCCAAGTGCTACCTTGGGAAAGAGAACAAGTCACAAACATATTCACCTGTTAATAAAAAAAGGCAGACAAAGTAAATAATTCAAGAAGTTTAAAAATAAATTCGCACATTCATAGAAGCAGACTTCCAAGCTTCTTTTCATCTCTCTGCAGCACTCTGCTGTATGTAATAGAACAGTGATACAAATATAAAGGGAGAGAACACAGAACAAGTCCTGGGCTTGACTCACTTGGAAACCAAAGGAGTCTGTTTGCAGTGACAGAGCCCTGTGGAATACACACAAAGGCTCCTGGATTTGCAGTTGGGCCCAAAGGAACCAGACCCTTGATACTCTGGAAAAATATGCAGGCTTTCAAAGCAGATCAGGCTCTTTTGACTGGATGGGGAGGGAACCTGCAGTGCGTCCTCAGAGCTGTGTGAAAGGGAATATACAGCAGTGTTGTCTAACAGGAACCACATCAGCTTTACTACTGCATTTATGATGCAGCATTCATTACTATTGTGGTTCCAACTGGTACTTTCAAGCCCTACATTTATTCTCAGCATCCTTACTACAATGAAATAATACTGCAGGTGCATCAATGGGGGGGCTGACTGCCCTTGCTCTTCCTGAGGTTGTGTGTGCTTCTGAAGGATGCCAGAAGAGTGGCTGGGCCCAGGACTGTCCAGGGCTGGGTGCTGGCAGACCTCACCATAGTCCTTTGCCCACAAAGACACTGCTTAGGGACTTGCCCCAGATGATTGCCCCTTCAGCAGTTAAAAAGCATTTCAGAAATGATGGGCTTGGAGATCATCCCTAGAAAAGGAGAAAGGACCTTTCTGAGCTCTACTATGCCCAGGATACTCTGAACCAAGGCACTACAGCTACACAGGATTGATGCTCCTTCCACTAAGAAATGGCAATTTCTGGCAGATCCATCCAGAGCAGTGAAAGCATATCCTTCTTTAATGCAGTTTCTGTGCCCAAGAGAACATCCCACTTATGGCTGAGACAGTGTCAGATACTTCCATGGCACGAAGGAACCATATGGATGTTATTATACAGTGCTCAAAGATTTTGTGCTGAACCCCCCAGTTGGGCACCTCTGTGGCAGGATGTTCTCACTCATCAACCACATGAGCATGTGCCTTTTTGCAAAAACTGTGTTTTATCTCTCACTACATGAAGAGTTCCTGTTTTCTGTTAGTTCAGTACACATATATTGAAAAGCACTTTGCTCACATGCTGCCTAATTTCCCAAAGTCTTTTAAAAAGTCCTTCCAGTGCGTGCTGGCAAGAGACAGGATCCCAGCAGGCCTGCAGCACCAAACACTTGACTTTAAAATGCAGGCCCATGGAGCAGACAACCAGCATTTAGACTGACAAAAAGGGAATTCCTGTTATCATCTCCTGTAGGGACAGCATAGAACACCAGCATTCTTTGGGCCCATGAAAACTGTTTCAGAGCTGGCTGTGACACAGAGAAAAAACCTCTCTTAAGAATGTAGTTCCCTGAAAGTGTTCCTCCTTGCAGGAGGATACAAAGGAATCAGGCAGCTGTGGGTGCCCCCTCTTGGGATGTGCAGCAGGAGCAGGATATCTCAGGTAATGCTGCTCCATGACCTGTGAACACTGGGGTCTCCCAGGAGCTGGCTGAGCCAAGACTGAAGAGGAGTTGGTAAAGATGTGCCCAGGATCTAGCATGGAGACAAGATGGATGTGGCCTGGCACAGAGCCCTGTGTTTATCTGCCAGGGTGAGGGAAGAGGACCCCTGTGTCAGCACAGCTCCTCTCAGAATTGCTCTCAGTCTGCCTCAGCAGCCACCACTCCTGTGCTTGGGAGGAGGGGGAAGAGCTCCTCTTTCATAGAATTTCATTTGTTCTCTTTTGTAATCCCAGCAACAGGATGGAAGCAGATAATGTGCAATTTGTTTTAATTCAGCTTTATCTTGTCAGTCCTAGCTATAACACTGCAGCAAACATCATTCTGAAGAATAAAGATGTGATGGAACAGGGTGAGATTCTGCAAACCCTATTGATTACACCACAAGTCATCACTATAAATATTTGAAGGAGAGAAAAACTCTTGATCTAAACATGTTCATGTAACAAAATGTGCAATTGAGAGTGAGTGAGAGATGGTTCTAACAGGAACAGGGATGCTTGAAAGCAAAGCATTTAAGCTGCTTACTTTTCAACCCAAATAACATCCATTAAATGGAGCATTGTGGAATTCACGCTGTGAGAAGAGAAATACAAAAGGCTCAGTGTGCAGGAGCCTCAGAAGCACGTGGAGGAAGCATGTAATGAGGGATGCACTGTGTTTCTAATCACTACAGAGAAACCAAAGCACTTTCTACAGCTCCTTTTGCAGCCAAGAACTGCTGTGAAAATGAGGAAGCCTAGAATTGCTGGGTGGAGAAGGGTGCTGACAGACAGTACAGAGAGGAGAACACCAGTGTAGCACTGGTCCAGGTTTTTTATTGTGCCAACACTTCTCACTGTGCAGGAAGCAGAGAACAGGGATGTCTGGCAATCCCTAGCCTTCCTGCCCTTGGAAAAGCCCTGGGCTCTTGTTCTTCTTCAGAATAAAGTCAAAATATGGGAAAGGGCAATGAATGCTATCAGCACAGCAGTCAGCAGCAGCTGAGGGCTGTCACCAGGTCTGCAGAAGTGATGTACACAGCCAGTGGCTGTCCTCCCAGAGCCAGCACCTGTGGCCACAAAGCCTGTTCTTTCCCTGTCTGTAGGAACCCTGATTTATTCAGTCAGTTTTACTGACTGATCCTCCTTTTGTTATTATGAGAAATTAATTGTGAGACAATTTTTCCTCTGTTTAAACTTGGGGAGATATTGTTCAGGCCTTGTGACACTTCTGTCTCTGACAACTTTATTGGGTAATTGCCACAGACAGTGTAGGTGTGCACAGACAGTCAGATGAAATTACCCACACCTGGAACAGGAAGAAGCAGCTGTATGCAGCTGGTAGATTAAGGAGGGACAGAGTAAGGATATTCTCTCCATCCAACCTGCAGCAGAACCTCAGAGACAATGCAAGGCACTGTTGTGGCACCCGGCCTGGACATGCACCTCAGCCTGACCCATCAGGGAAGTGGAACAAGAAGGAACAAAAAGGCCTAATGGCAGTGACTGGTCAGCACTCTGGAAATTGGCTCCATCCAGAGCTTGGAACTTCTGCTGCTGCAGGACACACCAGGAGCACTCATGCATTTTCTGATCACAGGTTCACCTGGGTAAGAGCACCTAGCTGTCCAGCCTGTGAGGTCAGAGCAACTGCAGAGTTAAAACAACAAAATGCAAGCTGACAGTGCTGTAGCCACAGTGCCCTTGCACATGCTGAGGTCACCCTGCCACCAAGGCACTCAAATGACAGTGGCCAGAGCTTTACCAAAGGAGAAGCACTTTCATTTTGTATAAGCTGTTTTGCTATCAACTGTCAGATGGACCTTGTTACCAAACAGAGCAACAGGACTTGACGTAAAGGAACAATTTGAAGGGCTCCCATTGGTCCCCAAGAAATAAGGACACCCACGATCAAGGACAAGAATGAGACCACTGGGTGTTCTTTGCTCCTCAGAAACAGCACTTCTGCAGAGACAAACCATCATGTGGTACTTGACAAGTTTTTCTACAGCACCTCTCCGTAGTCTCTGAAACCTGGAAAGGCAAAGAGGCCCAACAGCCACAGAGGAATAAAATAGAGAGCTCTGAGGCTGCCAAGCACCCTGTCCTCTTTATAAAGACATTTCTGATGCCAAGTGGAGTATTCAGTGGAATTTGGCAACAGGTGTACCAAAACACAGATTCAAGATGAAAGGCATCAAGCAGTAACAGAAAATAGCTTGTCAGAAAACAAGTGCCAATCTGCACTCATCGTGTATTGTGAAATTCATCTGAGCCAGCAATTGCCAGGCTGTGCAGGTGCCAGGCATCTCACAATTCATCATGGATACAGGTATGCAAAGGGCTTAGCTCTGTTACTGTGATACATTCTCCACACTCACCCAGGGGGAGCCCAGCAGTGTAACATGCTTGTCCTGGCCAAACCAGCCATGCTAAAGCCTGCTCAGCACAAGCACCTGAAGTGTGCTCTGCAATTAGCCTGTGCTATGGAGCCTGATAAAAACTCCTACATGCCAGGCATGCAATGTGGTGCAGGTTCAGGGAGTGGAGCAGAGGCCCTTGAATATATAAAAGCAGCAGGAAAAAATGAGATGACAAGCTGGAATGAGCTTCACAGTCCCTGTCTTTGAGGTAAAACCTCATGCCTTTATAAGAGAAGCATCTTTTCTTGACAGGCAGCCTAATTCTTGCATAGAATCTCAGCACAACAGCTCTCAGTTTTACTCCTTGTGACTGTAGAGTTCTGCTTTACCCTTGAACTCTGTGATTTCTCTTGAAACCAATTGTCCTTTCTACAACCATCATGTGCCTTAGGGCGAGGCTTCTAGCAAAAAAATGCTTATCATTGGAAACATGGAAGTACACAAAATTGACTCCAAGCAGCCCAGACAACAAAGGCAGATGACATATTTGCTGCAAATTCCAAAGAGAGAAAAGGACTGTTTTTATGGTAACAGAACACCTGAATGAGACATTAATAGTTCCTTTAATCACAGTTACAGAAGCTGTCCTTCTCTTTTCCTGAAATGAATGAACACATTGGTAGTTGGCCCTCAAATCCTCCCTAACTAAATTAGAATTACTCTAGACTGGACTTCAAACCAGACTGATGAAAGCCTGTGTTTCCTTTTGCTAATGCTGTAGTTAAAGCATAATGACCAGGGATGCTCCTCTTGGCACATGAATTGGATCTGCATAAAAGGTTATAAACCATCCCAGGTTCAGCTCATCTAAAGAGAAAGCTGCATAAGATGAGCCAGATGGCCCTAATCTGCAACCTGGGAGAAATATACAGCAACCTAAGAGGTCTTTCCCAGCTTTTACTTTGGTGGCTTTGGAAGGGGAATATTTTTGCCCTGAGCCATGAAGAATCTAGTCCTATCTATAAGTATAATGGCAGGATTGTCTCTGTCCAACATGGGGACAGTTTCTGGCATCTCCTCAAAGAAGCCAGTCCCTCACAGTCCCTCCGCTGCCAAAACCTTGCCATGTAACCCCAACACTGGACAATGCAGTCTGTTCCACTTATTCCTCTGCTCCTCCTGGCCCACCCTCTGCAGCAGGTAATGGAGAAGAGCATGGAACCCACCAGGTAAACAAAGGGGATAAGAATCCAGACCACACTGGATAAGCACCTTATACTGATACATACACCTTTGGCACTAGCTCCCTTGTCATCTAACTCCAGCAGGTATTTATTAATGAAACCCTCCTGACTGTTGATTCATTTGATTGTTAAAGCTTGTGGAACTCATGCTGTTATTATTCATTGTTATTAATGTTCACAGCTCAGACTCTCTCTTTCCAATATGCTCCACAGAGGAAATCAAAGGCTGAAGCCAATCGTTGCAGTTAATGAATGATGGAGATGCTGGAGGATAGCAGTCCCATTGCTCTGGGAGTGAGGCAGGTTTTGGGAAGTACTTTAATCTTCAAGCACAGGGACTGCAAAATGAGTGGCTGTTTCAAGGGGGTTCTCTGGTGTGTGCTCTGCTTGCTCAGTTACATCACCAGGGAGCATCACCCTAACAAAACTGTCTGTGCACAGGACCAGTAACCCAGGCCAGATTCTGATCTGTGTTCAGAAACAGGTCTAGACAGGTTCAGCACAACCCAGACAGGTGCTACTACAGGCCACACACAAGAACAGGCCTTGCAGAAAACACAGCTCCATGTGATGGCATGTATTGAGGAAAAACAGAGCTGGATAACCTCTGGAAGTTCTCTCCACTCCTCTGTAACTGCTTATTCCTCATCCAAGGCATAGGACACCACCAGAAGGACACAGCTGCTGGTATCCCAGACCTCAGGAGTGCAACACCCCAACGTGCTGTGTCAGGGAGAACAGCATGCTGCTTGCTTTAGCATGTCCCTCTTCTCCCCTCCTGCAAGCCTCCCTCACCTTTTCACATCCTCTTTGCTGCACAGATGTTTGCTCATTCTCCCATCACACATAAACCCCTCAGGCCAGGATGGTCCTGCTCCTGCCTGTCTGGTAGTTGGAATGCTTCTAAATCTTCAGCAGTGTTCTTATACCAGCTCTCCAGAACAAAGGATTTGTTCATGTTATATCTTTGGAGTCTACAGAGCCATCACATACCATATTCAAACCATTATTCATCTCAAACAGAGAATTTCGCAAAGCAAGAGGAAATAAAAGAGAGTTTAATACAGCTTTACTAAAATGAAATTTGCCAAAGACTCACAGAAAAATGGATTTAATTAGGGCTGCTAATGGGGAACAGTTTGTTCCTGTGATTTAAAACAGAAGTTGGATAGTGCCTGTAATTCCAACATTTTTAAATTATATATAGGAGGTTATTTCTCATTTCTACCTTAATTATAAAAATCCATCTTTATGAATCACAATTTTAAGGCAAATAAAGCAAAAGCAGTAAAAATTATGTTTTAGTTAATAAAACTTTTAAGAACTCACCAAAGAAGCAAAAGACACTTCAGCATGGATAAAACAGACTTAATATAGCAAATCATAGTTGCAGGCAGTCCTCTGGATGCTACTTGAGGACAGTATAACAAGGTTAATTTTTCTACTTGGGAATAGGTGTGTAAAGGAAGGTGTGTTCTGTTACAAGAAATTACACCAGGTGTAGTTTTTAGGGAATAAAGGGAATGTCCTCCATTTAATTTCACAGCTAGGTCTATCTAAGTTGCAGGCATTAATTGGCCTGACATGCTCCAGCTAATAATCCCAAATTCTAGAATTCTCTGCAACCCATTCTTACACTGACTACTGCAAGATTTTCTGAATTGCATGCAAATTATCAGTCCAGATTAAAGGGACTAGAATTATAGAACTGTGAGCCTCTTCTGTAGACTTTGGTTTTATTTAAAACTAACTAATATTGGGTTTGTGAAATTTCTCCATTAGCTGGCTCTGACCACATGACCTAAGTAAATGAGTCCCAGCATTGTAAAGCACTGAATTACAAACAGCCCAGACAACTGATAAGCAAGCTGGGCCTAGCTGCTGTCACTGCTGCAGATTCTTCACTAACCATACTGCATTTTAATATTACACCTTGGATTAGAAGAGAATCACTGAGTGAAGTTCAAATGTGGCACATTTCCTATTTCTCTGACAGCTTATTTCATGGATCACAGGGACCAAAGAAAGGTGCTTATTCAACAGAGAAAAGAATGAATCAATTTTCATTCTTTAACATACTGTGTGACCTATTCTCTTATGCTCTATTCTTTACAATGTCTTCAGTCTCTTCGAGACCATCAAATTTGTCAAATAGAAAAATTTTAAAATAATGACAAAATGCCCTGCCCTAGGTCTGCTTCCAACTGACTGACTGCTTTGCTGGTAATAAGTCCAAATGGAAGCTATTATGTCACTCAGGTTGAATTAAACAGACGAATTATAGTCCTAGATCATTAAAAATGAACCAATCTTCTGGAAGATTTCTGTGATTTCACTCCAAGCTCCCCACAAAAGGCACTGGATACCACAAAGGTTTTGATCCTCATGTGCTCGAGTTTCTTCCCCTACTCCAAGCATGCAGCAGTGCCATGAAGAGGATGTCAGCAGGCAGCAGCTGCTGATGCACATTGCTCCTGTGTCTGCCCTGCACAGCAGCACTGAGGCCAGCAGGCACAGACACAGAGGTGCAGGGCCCCCTCCCAAAGGCCCTGCCACCCCAAGGGGATACCAGAGCTTTGTGCTCTGCTCACCCCACCAGACTCCCTGAAGCCAGCAGATAAGGTCACAGTCCTTTAGGCACTGACAGTTGGGCAAAATGAACACAATGAAATACATAATTTTTCAATTTCAGTGTGATTTTTTTTTTTTAAATTTGGAAATAGCCCTAGGCATTGTGGTTTTAAATACCCTCTGTGTACCTTTTGTTTGTCTTCTTTTACTATTAACCCCAGTTCATTGGTGCCACTTGCATAGTTCCTGTCATTGATAACTTAGTATCAGCCTGTGCTTTTTACTGTAATCAATTTTCATACAAAGAAGCTTATATTCTGAAAAGGAGAACAGAGCACAAGGGCAAGTGCTGAGGTCAGCCTTGGCAGCCATGGGCACAAGCACCACACTGGCACCCCAGAGTCAAGGCAGCAGGGACCCTGCAGTGCCAAGGGTAGTGGGCACCAGCCTGGCACCAAAACAGAGGGGCAGCTGAAGTGTCAGACAGATGGTGGACCTGACAGCATGGCCTGAAGTAAAAACTCTGAAAGCAAAGAACTAAGACACTTCTACCAGCAAAGAGGATTTCTGGATCTCCTTTTTCAAACTCTTCTCTTGCCTCATTCTATTTTATGACTGACCCCATGAGGTTTGCCTGGCCTTAAGACATAAAGGAAATAAATCCAGCCTTACCAGGATATTACCCAGATGAAACACACATATCACAGCCAGCTTTTATTTGCTTCTCTCTCTGCATATCCAGTAGTTCAAATTTAGGGCTTTCAAAGCAGTGGATTTGACAAATAGCAGTACTTCAGGACATGTGGGCAGACAAATTGCTTTTTCTAGTTCATAAGATGAATCTGGGACAAGCATGGGTCACTAAATGGTTGCAACAAATGTTCTAGTCCAGACCTGTGTTTAAGCAGGCCACAAGATGTAGCAGAGGTTGCTAGTTTGACTTGTTTTCCCATGAGAGACTGATTTTCCTTTTTTATTTTTCTGCCCTTTGTGAAGGAAGAACCAAGAGCCATCACAGCTCAGGATGGCCCAGCAGTAGTAGCCATTCCACTTGCTGCTATAGCCTGCAAGCAAACAGGACAGTCAGCTTGTGAGAGCTGCTGGCTGAACTGTGAACTCTTCAGGATCTGCCATCTCTTTTCTTACCCAGCCAGGAGTGTTCTGCAGCTAAAGAAAACAACTGAACTTCTCACTGACCAGGTTTTGGCACAGTTCTGGAGGACTGTAGTGAAGAATGGAGGCTGAGAAGCCAGCAGGTATTAGACAGTCAGAGGGTGAACAAGTGGATTTGGAAGATGTTCATCAGACCAGCTTTGGGTGCACCAATGAGAACTGTGCCTGCAGCACTGAGCACACACTAGCACAGAGGTTATGCTCAGTGTGCCTGTCACCAACACCCTTTTGTACCCTGGTATCAGAGACAAAGGCTCACTATGCTCTGCTGAAGGAATGTTCACAAGGGAGTTCAAGCAAGACCTTTTCATACAGTGTACAAATTAACAGTCAGCAGCATTTGAAAAATAGCCCTAATCCCTGTCCACACAGGGAATTTGTTCCCAGTGCAAAGTGCCAGATTATGACAACAATATATACTTCAAGTGGGTGAAAACCAATGAATAACAACACCCTGACAGTGTTGCTATTTCTGAGTGCTTAGGAGCTGGTAAAACTGACAGTGCAAGATGAATACGGCCCTGAGACACTACTATGCATGGCTGGTCAGGAGAATCCAGACTTATTTGCCATTACAGATGGGTTAATTCTAAAGGCTGAATCTGATTCTGAGCCATAGTTGCTCTCTGAGGAAGTAGGGAAGGCTCAATCAAAGGAAGGACTGAATTGCAGGTGATAGTCCCATTTATGAGGGAAGCATGGAGTGATCCTAGAAACAAAGAATGCAATTTGCCTGTTGCCTCTGTGTACCCAAGAGCAGGCTGGCTCCCCTGCCCAGCCCCGGAGGAAGGAACCAAATGGAAGTGAACAACTTGCCTGCAAGTTCAATCAGGAAGGCAGGAATGTCCCCAGCTGGAGGGATCACCAACATACACCAAATATTCACAAGCCCATTTTAACAGCATAAGCATCACAATGTGCTAGGGAAATTATTTGCTATCAGGCTGACAGAGGAAGGCCAGCGTGACCCCAGGATCACATGTGTCTTTTTACCAGGAATCCTGTGGAACCCAGATGTACTGAGGGTTTCAACAGGCTTCAGAGACACTCTTGGAGCACAACTCCACTTGCTAGCTCAGAGCAGTGGTCAGACACAGGCACTGCTCCAGAAGGACCTTGATCATGATCTCAAGTACTCCTCACCTTACCTGCTAGAGGTTTTTCAGAAGCATCTGCTAATGGCTGTGGCCAAAGAGAGGCCCTAAGTCAGCCAGCCTCCCATGCCTCAAGGAGCTTTCTCTCAGATTGCTTCCATGGTAGTGCTGAGGGTCCTTCCATGGCTTGTCACTGCCAGTGACAACAGCAGCACTCCCCAAGCTCAACAGAGGATCCCCAGCAAGAGCAGTCCCTGTGTCTCAGTTCCCTGTGCCCATCTCCCTGCAGTGCCCTGGTATGTCCCCTACACGTGCAGCATCAGCCAGGCTCCATCATCAAAGCAGGCTTGGCCTGCAGCAGCAGGCAAGGGTCACTCAATCCACAAGACTTGACACAGCTGCACCTTGTTCCCACTTCAGTTTAAACGCAATCAAGGGCAGATCTTCCCTCTCATTAGAATATACAGAGCGTGTCCCTTGTACCTGTACCTCTTCCCAGAAGTAGAGATTTCATATGACAATAATCTTGCAGTACATTATCCTGGTGAAATCATGATTGCAGTGATGTCAGGATGATCTCTGAGCCTCTTACCCCAGGCACCACCATCCCCAGGAGAAGCTGGTTCCTGTAATTACAAAGTGGAGTCATATTAGAGGAAAACTAATCAGCTTGCTGGATGCCAACAAATTAAATATTAATCTAACTATTGTGAACACAAAAATATTCATCTTCAGATATTTTCTGGCACAAGTGTCAAAATCAGAGTGGAACTAAGGCTTTATTCATTTTCCATTATCAACTTAGATAAAAACACTCAGAAAAATGGGCAATGATGTGCAGAAACCACTCAGCACAGATAATTACAGAGTAAGTTCAGGCAGCTAATCACTTCTAGAATATGCTTCAGATCAAGATAACTCTGACTGGCTTGTTTCCTTGCCTTGTTAAATCAGGCAGGTTCTCAGCTTTGCCTAATGGGCATGGAGCTCCCAGAGCCAGCATTTTTAACTAACAATAGGCTGTCTGGCAGGCATGCTTATCCCACCAGTCAACAGCAGGACTGGGAGATGGTGTCCCTACATCAGGAGAACAATAGAGGCAGCTGGGGCAGGCAGTGGGCAGGGACAGTGGGAGGAAGGTGGGGCAGAGCAGGGCATCTGTGGCAGCAGAGAGACAGAGCCACAAGCAAGGACATGCTGAAAAAGGGTGAGTGGCTGCAGCAGCAACAGTGGGACAGGAAGACCAGCTGAGGAAAGAGGCAGCCTTGCAGGGGGCCATTCCCTGCAGGATACCAGCTCTGGCCTTGGTGGCATTCACAATGAGGGGCTCTTGGGGCTGCCCAGGAGCACCCACACCCACCCCACCCAGTGCCACCAGCCACAGTCACAGGAAGGAACCACACTGACACCAAGTCATTCTCCTTTGGGAAATCACTGTGGACAAAAGGCAATTTTCCACAGCTCTTCCCCTGGCACGTCAGGCCCAACTTTCCCAGGACTGCAAGTCCACGAGCCTTACACTCCAGTTTCCATAAAGCCATGGTAGTGAGCAGGAAGGGGAGCTCCTGCTGGCAGTGGGACAGGTGCCACAGATGCCATCAGTGCACCAGGACAACGAAAGGGGCACCTGCTTGAGCCAGGACACACTCAGCTGCAGCCTGCATAGTCTGCACTCACCAGTGCCTCACACTGCATTTACTTTCTTCAGAACGGAAAAAACTCCCCTTTATACTTCAAGTCAATAACCCTTACATTCTTAATTTACATGGGGGTTTTCCTTGGAACTAAGGCAGGAATTATTTTTACAACAGTATTCGTGGATATTCTATCTTCTTCTTAATTATTAACTTTTAATTATTAACCTTTAAAAAATGGGTACTCAGGAATTCCATCAATATCAATAAATCTTTTGCATTAAAGTACTGAACTAAAAGATCTTCAAATGAAGAGGCAGCATTCACTTTTGCTTTATTTAAAGAAATTAAAGGATAACTATATTCTATGGATGCTCCTGTGCAGCTTCTTAAGTTTGGAAACCTGCCAGAAATTATGCCTGACTTACTAGCTGCTTTATTATACCAATGTTAAAAGATAGGAGTGGAGTGAAATAAATTGGGAGTTTAAAGAGCTCACAGGCCGTTCAGCAGGACACAGACCTCCCGAGATGGCAGCAGCTCTGTTAGTTAACCTGGTGCTCAGTATACTGCTTGGAAATGACAGCATCCCTTCCTGTCAAGAGCTGTGCACCAGCTGAATCCTCCTTTAGTGATGTCACAGAATGCTGCTTGGCAGGCTCTGCTCACAGCACTGCTAGAGCTGATTTGGAGACAAATGAAGAAATTCCGTATTTACTTCCCTTAGCACATTCTGTGTCTGTTCTTTGTTTGGTCATAATCATGAGCCTGTATTCTGTGGAATGCTGAGCTGCATTATTTCTCCTCTTTGAGATCCCCATCAGGTAGAATGCTGTGGGGAAGTGCCAATCATGGATTTTTCAGAGTGGTCACCAAGATTTGCCTCACTATTGAAAATGCATCTCTCTAGAGATACACAAACTAAAGCAGTAGCTATTCCTGGTGACTACATATCCCAAGGCACCTCTCCCAGCTATTTATAAATTACATTGCTAAACAGGGATTGCCAGACTTTCTTCTTCCACCAGTGTTTTTTATCCTAATCCAGTCTGACCCTGACAAACAGTAGCTTCCCCAAAAAACATAGTCTGTTCTGTTTTCTAAATAATAATCTTTCATCCATCTTGATTTAAGAAAGTCACAATCTTTGGGTGTATTCTGCTTAGGATTCCAAGGGCTTGGCACAAGATACTGACAGAAGCCAGTGAATTATTCCAGTTGGGCCTAAAAACAACTCGAGCTTTTGTTGATATAAACCAAAAATGACCATACTCTCATTCTGGGAGAAACTGCAGTATTAGAAAGCATAGGTTTGACAAGACAAGCTAAAACCTACACTCTTCAGATTCCAGTAGGTCTGTGCCATATTAATTATTTATCAACATGTTTTCTTAAAGTAGTGTCTTTGTGCCTTTAATTTTCAATTCCCTTAATGCTAGGAGGATCTCTGCTGGCAACACATAAATTATTAACAGAGTTAAAACAATATTTGTTTTCCCCCAAATACATTTTTGAATGCTGTTCTCATACCAGTTAGGTTTTTCTGAAACTTTAATGAAGGTCTCTGATTTTCTCCAGACTCATGGCTGAGGCACAGGCTTAGCTGGGCCTTTGATTTGGCTGTGGGAGCACATGTGGCACCACATCCTCACACTGTTCACCCCACTGGGGCTGGGGGAGTGATCAAGCAAAGCAGCTGTGATGAGGCAGGAGAAACAGCAGCATGTCTGTAATTAGGAATTTCAGTTGCTGAGTTCAGAGGTTCTGTTTTTCTAGTGACTGTTCTGCATTTTTTTACTTCAACAGCTGTCCCTAGGCTCAGCAAAGAGCTCATGCTTCACTCTGCTTGGAATACTTTTCCCCTAACAAAGAAAAATACAGTGCAGCTCCTTTAATCTACAAGACAGCCATTTCAATTCAGCAAAAGGATACTTGAAACATCATGGGTTTAAGAATTTTATGCAATCTCAGCCACTTCTCTCTCTTCCAGGGAGCATATAAAAAATTAAAAGCCCAAATATTGCTTCTTGCTCTTCTAGGTGCTAATTACAAATACATTTTCAAAAGGAGGAGTCAACTTAAGCCTAATATTGTGCAAAATCTCATACTTTCAATACAGTCTTCACTTGATGTGGATTGGTAATTGGAGCTGTGGAATCAATTTTTCCCACACTTGAAACACTCAAATGAGTATGAGATGTGTTGCATTTGTTCCATGCACATTTACAGTTCTGCACTTTGCTTGGAGTGGAATGATCATTCTGATGTATTTTTTATAACAGGGCAACATTTCCTCATACTTTGATGTTTCATGTACAGAGCTATTATAACCATTTGCCATTTAGGTGCATGATCCATGGCGAATCTCCAAAGCTTTGATGCATGCAATTATTACTATTGATGCCATTGCACCATATTTAAAATATGAACATCTCATTGTAAGTCTACAGCTAACAGGAAAGAAAGGCAACCAGTCCACACCAAGACTGGGAATTCCCTGTTGGTAAACATCTGTAAGATGACATTGCACAGGTTCCAGTGAGGCACTGAGTGTGAGTGCAAGGGCTCTGAGAGCAGAAGGGTGATGCAATGCGTGTGCTGGCCTCTGCATTGAGAACAGCTCTGGGAAATTGAGAACTGTAGTCTCCAGATGACATATTCTGACAATCTGTTTTTGAAGTTTGACCCTGAACTCAGGCATATGGCATATTTCAGCAGCTCCTGCACCTAGGCCTCTGAGTAATTTTATCTGTGCCCTGAGTCACTGGCATTCTGGAGACCAATATTTATTCAAGCCACAGTTTCCAGACCTGAGTAAGCAGAACACCTGGAAGTGCCTCAGAGTTCTCTCCTGCCTTTTTGTCTGAATAGATTGTTAATTGGGACATTGTCAGGAATGTTTTCAATGAGGTCTGAAAATGTGTGTGTCTGTATTAACACTTTCAACTTACTAAAATTACTTTACAGGCTTCTAATTACACTGAAGCAAACTGCATTAATGTATTTAATTAATGGTCCATCTATGCTACTGTTTCTGGAAAGTCAAATTAACAACTCTAAATATCTGACTAATAGGAAAAACATTATGTTTTGATTGTACATGAATGTTAATGGTTAATAAATTTTCAAAGCTTCTGCATCAGAATGAAATCAATATTTCCTTTAATAGTCTTAGCATAATGCTGTAACTGTGGAAAAACTTCCTAGAAAATAATGACAGGAAATAGACCAATGTCTTCAGCCTAAAAAGTCATGTGGGTCTGAATGCAATGGAAATAGTCTGCCTGGAGCATATAGGATGAGATTAGTTTGATTCTGAAAGGTGGAAGGCTGAAGCTTCTAAGCTCAGCCTGTGTTGAGGGATACCTGGGATCATCCTGCAGCACAGTCTGGCTGACAGCAGCTGACACCAAGCTAATGCTGTCACCCTGCCAATCCTTACAGACACAGCTGTGCCACCAACAAAACTTCGGCACCTGCAAGCCAAGCTGAGCACAGGGACCAGCATGCCCTTGTGCTGCTGTGCAGTAAGACCACTTTTCCACACTTCCATAAGAGGTGCTATTACAGCTGCCTCTGCCTTGCTCAGGCTCCATTGGTTGGTCTGACATGTTACATCTACATGAGTAGAAATCTCACTGACTTTTTCACCTAAGGACAGTGTTTTACATAGCAAGATCAAGAGACAGAACACAAAGAGTGATGACCTGAAAAAGAGAAGAAGAACAAAAGGCCAGCAAGGGCAGATGCAAGGTTTGAGGGCTGAGGGCATGTGAAAGTGTCAGCAGTTAGAGAAGAGAAGAAGCACTTTGGAGGCACAAGGCAATTGCACAGACACTCACTGTCCATTACCTGGATGTCTCATTGTTCCTTCCAGGCTTACTCTACCATTACAACCAGAGCAATGGCTTTTATTGCCTCTGTCTCTCTTGTGCATGTGGTTGCTGCATGTGGTTGCCCCACTCACATGTCCTGACCTGCTCTGATGGCTGTAGAACCCCTTCTCCTTGGGTCCCAAGGCACCTGGTAATTCAGGAACTGAGCTAGGCTATGCAAACAGGCTGCCAGAATTGCTCCCAAAGACATATGATGTAGTTAACTATCTGGCAGAAAATATGAAACCATGCAGAGAAGTGAAACCAGAACTCTATCCAGGTCCTGACCAGGGAAAACCTCTTTCTGGCAGGCAGAAATTCCTTTGTTTGCCTTCAAAGGCAGAGCTCTGCACAGGTCCTGGAGACCTGACTGGGCACCCTAGTCCTCCCACTATCTATCATCCCCTCCTCAACTGTTTTTAAGATGAGCACTTTACATGCCCTTTCCTCTCTTTCGGTAATCTAATGAACTAGAAATATTGTCATTGTCACAGCTGGTCCAGCTGTGCTGTACTGTCATCTCATCCCAAGGCACAAACCAGGGACATAAGAACTTTTTCTTGGATGAACACTGTCTAATGTCCATGCCTGACAAACTGACAGCAGAGAAGACAGACATGACAAGAGCTTGCTTCACAGGATCACTCTATCACCTTTCCAGTTAGTAGGGTTCTGGTGGCAAAATTATTGAACTTTCCAGTTCCATCTTGTAGGTAGTACTACTGCTAACTTAATCCAACTTGAGAACAATTAGCAAGTTTGACTTACACCCTAGCAAAAAGCCCAAATTGCTCCTCTTACCAGCATGCAGAGCACAAAAAAAGTGAGTGCAGGGAACCAGATTCACATCTGGTGTAAATCATACTAGCCTCACTCTTGTCTGTGAGGTGGCTCACTGTGGACCTGTCCTAGATAGCTCCTGTGGAGCCACAAAAAGGCCTTGGAAGAGCTCATGCATTTCTACTTCACTTCTGAAACAAACAAACTGAATGCAGCATCTTGATCTTTAACTGGTGACAAGACCCCTAAGATGCTTCAGCAAGATGACACAGAGCTCCTAGTCATTATTACCCATCAGGGCACTTAATTTTATTTGTAACAGAGATCCTTTGTAAAGCTGCATTGTGAAGGAGAGACCAAGTTAATCTAGAACTGAATCAGGCATTTCATTCTGCACTACGGAAGTACAGATCAGAAAGCACTAGGAAGGATCTTAAGCAAATGCAGAATCTCTCTGAAAGGAAAATATCAAGCACCTGTCAAGCCCAAGTGCCTGTCCAGAACACCCTGAGGTCACAGTCCTTCTGCTGGGAACAACAAAAAGCCCTAAAGCCCTCCTTGGCTGCCAGGCCACTTCCCAGACTGACATTTCCCTATTGGCAAGACAACTCCAAAGTCTAATCACAGTTTTAAAATTTTATGACTTAAGCATTATATACAGCAAATTCAGAATGCAGAAGATCAGTAGGCAAGCCTGGCCTGCATTCCCTTCATTCTGGACCTGGCCAAGAGACCCTCAAAGCTGTATGTAAGGATGACACAGTCACCTGAGCAGAACTGCAAAAGAACCTCTGTGAGATTTAAGAATTCAGGTAACAATATAGCATAGAACGGTCTTACTTTAATGTAGATTGCCAGCTACCCTTCATGATTCAGGCTGTTTAAAATAAAACAGAAGCACCAATGGGGTACATTTTCCATTAAAATATGTTCATGCATCTAAATTTGGTTTTGGTGGTTTGACCCCAGCTGGAGGCCAAGCGCCCACCTGGCCCAAGGCCCAAAGTGCTTGATCAGTCCCCTCCACAAGTAGAGAGAAATTATAACAAAAGGCTCATGAATTTATATATGGGCAAGGAGAGGTCACTCACCCATTGATGTCACAGGCAAAAAAGACTCTATGGACAGGCAAAAAAGTCTATGGAGAAGTGGAGACTGTACATCCTAGACAGCAAAAAACTACATCCAGTCCCCAGCAAAGTCACAGACAAAATGAAGAAGGATGGAATGCCATGCATGGAAAATTGCAACTACCTTTTCTTACTGTCTGAGGTTTCTTATTTTGCTGCTCAATCACTGCTACACATGCAGTGACTACTAGCTCTGTTAGACCACAGCTTGCTGTAGCCAAAGACCATACACATACACACTGTGTGAAATATCTATAGCAACAGAAGTTTATATCCTACTGGATGTATTTCTTATGAATACCAGAGGGGAAAAGAGCAGCTGATACCTACAGAGCAGAAAGGTAGTGTGTGTGACAGAAATGCAGTCAGACCTTCATCACATTATTGCATCTGAGTGGTGCTTGTAAAACTGTCCCTGCATCATGCCTCCAGACTTCTCCTCCTTTTTTCCCCCGAGAGGCCCAAAAATATCTCAAAGCTAGTTCACAACGGCTCTCCCCAAGCAGGCAAAGAATGAGACACCAGCACTCTTTTTGTCTATTCAGCCCTCTCTCCCTTCCTGTCTGGGATCTTTTTGGCCAACTGCTTAGAAGAGTGGACAACTTCAGCAACAAGGAGCAGTCCCAAATTCTTGCAGCAGAGCTGCTTATCATCTGGATACACAGAAGGAATCCCTGTACAGTATATAAATCACCTGTCATCACCCTCTCTGGAAAACTCATTATTACAATAGTCTAATCATTGTGATATCCAGTGGTATTATTCCTGCTAATATTAATCCCTATTAGTTCATCTAGTATTAATGTGCATGTCACAAGTATTTCCACATAGTTTTCCAGGCTTCTTGTGTGCTTAAGGTAGACCTGGTTTCTGCTTCAAGGAAAAAGGTGTCAATTCATCACCTATAAGACAGGCACTGAAGTGCCCAGATCCGAACCTAAGGAATCCCTTCCTTAGGTCTCCCAGCGTCTTCCCCTTAGTGAGAAATATATATCATACCCCACCACCATGCAAGTTCCTTGGTATAGGGGATCTGTGTTTTCATGTTATTTTGTATACATACCACAGAGCTGTGGCTGAGTTCAGCATCAGTGCTCAACCTGTCCACAAGGCTGGAGTCATGCTGGGGTCCATCCCACATGCAGGGTCAGTCCTTCAGAGGGAGGGAGCCTGGGGTTTCGTGCACTGGCTTTTCTGTGTCTGTGCTCTCCCCTGGGCACTGCTGTGGGATCAGCCTGCAGGCAGGTCCCCCAGTGCCAGGCACTGGTGTCAGTCTGCAGCAGCAGCACAACTGCTGCCAAGAGGCAAATTCTCCTGTAAGAACAGCAGTGGGGATCACTCTGCTCAGCCCAAGCATCTCACCACAGGGCCAAGAGTTTTACTACCAATTCCTTCAATGCTGTTTCACGTTTCACTAGCTCTGCCTTATACATGACTGGAATGTAAAGCAGAACTCCAGGCGAGGAGCATCAGCTAACCCATGCTGCCCTCCACAGGAGCCGAACGCAGCCTGCACAGGGAATGATGGGCTGCTTTGCATAACCAGGTGCACTAAGAACTTCATCTTAGTAAAGCTAAAGAGCTGCTCAAAAGAAAGGGCCTTTTCTACAGCACTAAACATCGTCTTCAGCTGAAGCTCCAGGAGAGAGAATAAGCCTTTCTTTGGGACAAACACACTCAGGAAATGCAAAGGGAGACAAAAGAGCAGGTGCTGTATTAGTGGCAGCAGCAACACCCACTGCATACACACTGCAAACAGCTGGATGGAGATTAAAGGTAGCAAAACCCATACTCCCTGCTCACATCCTTAAGCAGTGGATAGCACACAAAGGGGGACTCCTCTGTAGCACATGCCATCACACCCACACCACAGTGAGCTCTGCTGCTCGATCAGACTCAAAACACTGGCACCGTCCTAGTGCGACACATAACTTTATAGCTCAGAAAGCAAAACATCCAGAGACAAAAGCAATTAGTCCAGCCACTGACAGGAATATGTTTCCCAGAACCAAAAGGGGCTTGTCCAGTCATAAATTCCTGAAGGGGAAAAGGGGTGAGTGTCAAACAACAGGGAGATAGCAATCAAAATAAAAACATCAAAGAATCACCAGAAGTGGGAATAAGGAGGATATTATCAGTATGGGGAAAAACAGAAAGTCATTGAGAGAAATCCAGCTAGTTATGTTTCATTGAAGAGCTAGAATTCAGCACAAGGCTATATTTGAAAGATGCAACTCCATCTGGGAAAGTCATGGTGTGGCATGTGCCACAAAGGGCTGCCAGGAATGGTGTACAGTAAATGGTTTTTAGCTTCTTCCAATGGCACAAGAGAGAAAAGCTAGAGCAATCATATTCAAAGCAGATATTGTTTATAGTCCAATGATGTTTCATTCTTTTGCTCTCATCTACCACCCAGGGACATCTTTGCATTTTGCGTTTGTCACCAAAGTCTATTCTCATTCCAGTCCACAGAGGCTGATGAACAAAGTTTCTTTATTTTTCATTTCAGAGGATCATTACTTATGTTGAAGCCATTTGTCCCTAACAGAGATGTAAGATGTAGTTCCCAAGGAATTCAGAGGTTATTTAAAGTTCTTTTCTGATATCCAGTTTGTCTGTTATTTATTCTGGGAGTTATTTCTGCAGGAACCTTGCAGCTGTGAGGAACCTTGACTTATTACCAGCACTGGCCCTAAAGGCAGCCAGAAGTTGGGGCAGACAGGCAACAATATTATAGATTAAAGCAGTAATTACAACAGAGAATCCAACGTTAAAGAAAGCAAAAGTAGCAAAGTCAAGGGAGGAAAAGGAAACATAAACCAGAAAAAATACGACGGTGTTTAGGATAATCAGAGCACAGGAACTGGAGTGTGCTCTTGAGCAAGCACAAGACAAACACCACTCACTTCAGAGTAGCTCTCCTTATGCATGCAGTGATTATATATGCTGCTGCTAGTCAGGCTGGCATATCACCTCTCCTGTGCTGGCAGGATGGCTCCCAAACACTGCTCAGCAGAAGGGCCTCCTGCATGCAGCAGAGTGTGGGGCTGGTCCCTCCCAGGAGCAGACTTGCAGCCCTGACTCTGCTCTTGTTGCACACTGTGGAGCCCTGGGCAAGCCTCCTCACCTTTCTCTGTCAGAAGCACCGGGAGAAAAAGATGTTCCTCAACACAAGAAAGTGATACATTTGTGACTGCCTGGACCTGCACTGAGCCTGCCTGATAGGAGAAGTCAATCCTTCCCTCCACCTCCAGGCCTTTCATCAATAGAGACAGTGAAAAAATCATTCCTTCCTCATTTTTCCTATTCCACATGATTTTATACACATCTATTCCATTTAATTGTCTCTTTTCCAAGGCAGAGTTCTCCTCATAAAGAAGCCATTCCCAATCTTTTATTATTTTTGTCTGTCTTGGCTAACATTTTCCAGTTCAATTCTTTGCTTTATGAAATGGGGGAACAGCACTGTAGAGAGAATTCAAGAGAGAATTCTCAAGAGAGATTTCAGTGTTGTGCACTGGGAATTTAGGTAAGGACATAATCCTGTTACGTGTTTTGTTGCTTGTCTAAGAACTCCTAACATGTTATTTAATCTTATAACTCAGTGCCATGCCAGCTTTTCCACGTAAGTATTTATTACTATCCCAGGTCTCATTCATTACTTAAAATCACCTCTGTACTTTTGACAGTCTACACAAAATTAGGACTGTTCTCCCTTTTGCTCATCATTTCCTAGTTCTCTACACTGGATTACATCAGGTCAGTCACTCATAGCACAGGACAGCTGGGAGAAGTGCCTCACTCCTCTGTGGACACAGCAAGATGGTTAGAGGTGGTGAGGAAAGGTAAGCACTCACATCCCACTTACAGGATGATGCTGCTCCTCTGAGGCTGCAGGAAACTCCTTGGTTCCAGAGTGCCAGCCTAGAGCTCTGCCATTGGCAATGGGCTCTTCATACATGTCCCCTTATTCCTTCTGACATCCTACCACAGGGACTCCTACCACCAGCCTCAAGCCCAGGTGTCCAGTTCAGCACTGAGAAAAGCCACACTGGTGCAGCAGACAGGAGAGTGAAACAGCATGTGTGACTTGGGAGCTACTTGTCACAGAGTTTATTTAGTTTCTCATAGTGAAGAAAACAGCAGAACATAGGATTCATAATTTTAAATTCTATATAGTGACAAACTAGCAAGTGCTTTTAACAACCAAAATACATTTCACAGCCAGTAATGGATACTGTAAAGTGTAAGCTGGCACTTGGATTATCAAAGGCAGAGTCTATCAATTTTTGGTTTTGTATTAAAGTTGCTTTTTCCATCTGTTGAAAGTGGGTCTTAGTGATTTCACAGGACATTACACTTAATGTGTCTCATTTGCTGCACCCAAAGGAATTTCATTCTGCTACATTAGGAAATACCTTGGTACACTGGCTAAGCTTTTAACTTTCCAGAACACACTGTTCCATGTCTGTCTCCATCCCAGCAGTTACTTTCTTTAAGTGTCCTATCTAATTTATACACACACATACATGTACAAGATATAGTGTATTTCACATCATATTGGCTGTGTCACAATGAGGATTCTGTCTCTGTCCTTTTGTGACCTCTGTGATCACCAGCCCAGCTTCTGCCACTTGTGTCCAGAAGGGACATGCCTGATCTCTGAAGCACACTTGGATCTGTAGCTTTTGCTTCGCTCTGCACTACACACAGGTGGAGAAATGGGAAACTACACTGAAACTCCTTTTACTGGGGATGTCCCACAAATGTACACTGCACACACAGACAGTTGTGCCTTCGTTCTTGTAAGAATCTCATTTTTTCATTTTACAGCAACATACATTCCAGCTGGGTGTTCCCATGCCAAGGCATGGCTCCCTCTTAGCAGAGAATTACCCCAGTCCTAACACCACAAATACCATCTACTACAAGTGCCATTGCAAAACCCACTTCCAGATGTATATTCTATTCTTTCTTAAAAGCCTTGACAACCCAACGTGTAATTATGCTTCAGGAGTAAGCCTCCTCTCTCATTCATCCCAAGATCACAATGCCCCCTTCTCCCTGCACACTTGCCCTTCCTGTTATTTTCACTATACTGCATCAGCTCAGATCTTGCTGCCATTAGATATGTATTCTGAGGGATCTTGCTACAAATTAGATTTGGGGAAGGTTTAGTATACTGCAGAATCTAAGCTTCCTACTGGGGTTTTCCCACCTGCACTGTTACTTCACAGAGCTGTTAACAGGAGCTGATGCTTGGGAGGTCACTTGAACTGCTCTGCAACACACACTGGAAAAATACCTGCTCTACATGGACCTGCTTTAACAGTGGGCTAGACTAGATGATCTGCAGAGGCTCCTCCCAAGCCCACTCTTTCGGGCATTCCGTGAAAAGCAGAGACAGCCTAAGTCCTGCATGGCCTTTTTGGGGCAGTGGTGGCTGCAGCTCTCAAACACAAGCTCTGTGTAAAGCATGGCCAGGTCACTCATTGGGAAATAAAATCTATTTCCACAGTAATGTGAGTTACATTCCTTTAAAAATCATGATGGAGAGAATCTCCAGGGCAGAGGTAGCTGCACAGCATTTTCATGGACTATTACAACATGAAGGGATGCAGAGTGCATGCTTCTTCCTTATCCTCACTGCAGTGATCCAGAAAATTCTCTTCCCCAAAAGCTCCAGCCTGTCTGTACTGGAGAGTTACTCACAAATAAATGGAGGATGTTCCTTCTCAGAACATGTATGAAAATACACCCATTTCTATTAACTCTCCTTACCGTGCTTTTCAGAGAAAAATGGGAGCATGGCCTGACCTTACAGGACACCAAGATCTCCCATCCTGGACAAACTCTCTGTATACTTTGTGAGGAGCTTTGCCATCATGGGCATCAGCCAAGGTGGGTACATAGCTGCTCAAGAAAAATCAACCCCAAAATTCCACACCATATCTTGGAATGAGTCAGGAGGAGGCAGCAGAGCAGCATATCTACCATCCACCCACATGGGAAAAGGCAAAACCCATCTCTAGTCCAAGGAGAGCACAGCCAAGAGCCCCTGATTGCTGCTGGGAAAACATGGAGCCACAAGAGAGTGCAACTTCTGATTTTCTGACAAAATTCAATCAGGAACACCAAGCTACACAGAACAGAGAGATGCTGGGCATTGCAGACAAAAATGAGACATAGGAACCTGATGGGTTTCTTTCCTGCATTTTCTTACAGACTCCAATACTGCTATAGTGACGCACAACACCAGATAATATAATTGCTGTAGTGATTACTTACAGCCATTACATTAAGCTTTAAAACACTCCTTTCAAATTGAACAATGTTTTTTCAAAGTCAACAGCTGGTTCACAGCTTGAAAGCAACAGTTAAGATAAATTAAATAAAAAGGGTAATGAAATCACAGACTAAATTTAATTTTTGAAGCACATGCAAACTCCAACAAAGACTTTAAAATATCTTTCAAAAACATCCACAGAAACAAAAGGCAATACAACTAACAATTGTGGTGCTCTCATTAATAGGAATGTGATGTAGGAACACAGATAAATGTATATACTTAGAGCAGAAAACAAATTCATGCAGCTTTTATAGATATAGTCCAGGAGATGAATCAAACATAAGTTTCAAATGAGATTTTTAAATCTTGGGAGCAAGGCAAAAATGTTTACATATATGTATATATATTCTTCCTCTTAAGGTACATAAATGTATATAAAGTGTGGCTAATGAAAATGACATGTCCCAGCCCTCAGCATAAAAAGGGGATCTCATGTGTGCTCAAATCAGTACAACATCAAGAGCCTGCATCAGCTCCTGAAAAGCACTACTGGAATGACAGGTAAGCCGTACATTTCCAGAGTGTACAACACCAGCTAAACCCTAAGAGACTTTTCTCTGGCCTGGCCCTCTGTTTGCCATTGGGAGAACAACGTTCACAATTTCAATGGCCTCTGCCTTGCTAGCAATGAAGTGCCAAAGCTACACATGCATTTGGATAAAACAGAAAAACATAAAGGGCCCATGCCATCACTTCCTTCCACACTCCTGGCAGGAGGGCTTTCCACCTGCAGCAGTGTTCCAAACAGGCTGACTACAAGCCAGCTCTCTGTGCCTCAGACCTTCATGCTGCCAATCAGCTGTTCAGCAACTGACATCCTATGGCACTTGAATAAGAAAATGATAGAAGAATCAGGAATACATATTCTACCTTCTTCATCACAATGGGGTTTTTTGCCTTATGAGAAAGGCTGTTTCTCATTAATGCTCATTAGCAATAAGAAATATCCCAATTTAGTTTTCCTTCCACTTGCAGCTATAAAGATTGTTTTAAAGGTTTGTTCTTGTGGCAGTGCATCTGCTCCATTTCTTCTTGGGCCACATTATGATCCAAGAAATGCTGACTGGGCTTCAGCCTTGACAAACAGCACCTGCACCAAGCTCCTCTCGAGCTTATCAGAAACAGTGTCTGTCTGTTCCAGGAAGTGGTGCTGTCTAATGAACTCCTCTTTTTAACAAACAGCCTTGAAAACTTATTTTTCTTGCCTGAATAACAACCCAAGTGGAAGGTTTTTGTTATCAAAATTTCAAAGAAAGTTACCAACACAAATTACAGCCAGGATGAAAAATTACTATGACTGAAGCCCATTCTCTTGTGACCCTATAAACACTGGTCCTGAGCAAGACCCTTTGAACTCTCCTGGACTGCAGCAGGCTGCAACCAGCAACCTCCTTTTGAGGGGGGCCACTCAGAGCCAGTGAATTTTCATTTGCTATACTCAAGACAACCACTGCTGAATAACAAGATAGATCCTGGGCTGATGCCCCTACTCCTTGAGGATCAACCCTTTGTCTGTTGAGAAGATGCAAAGGCATCCAATGTGAATCCTTCACTGAATTCAAGGGGAATTTTTCACAGGTATATACCTTGTACATATTGTTTGGGTCTCTGTGAGTGCAAAAGTGAGTATGCTATATGAAATATACTATAAATGTTGCTCTCTTAAATGCTTAAGAAGTTTAGATTTGTAAGTAAATTAGGCTTGGTAGTTACAGTTGCACTATAGTAAATTCTACATTAATCTTTTATTAAAATATTTAACTTGAGCTACCAGTTAAGTATTGCTAAATTTAAGAGCTGTTAAACCTTTGGGCCTGAACTGTTAGGCAAGCCCCAGCTCAGTTTAGCAAAGAGGTCCATTCTGAACCTTGTGACTCAGCAAGAGGGTCTTCCTTATTCCTTTTTATCCTTATCATGTTCTACCCTTACCCTTTTTCCCCCTCCACCACCCAGCCCTCACACAGATAATTTTGGAGCTGATTGTGGTTTTAGATTGATTGATTTTAGGCTTTAGTTCGCTTTTTCTAGTTCTTAAACCAAGTAGCAGAGTTAACTTTGCCAATAAACTTTTTCATCCTTCCACTTCTATATTAAACATGCCTTTGCCGGTGATTGTTTAAGCAACCTTAAAACCCTCATTCATGACAGTTGTAAAGATTTTATGTTTTAATATTGAAGGAGCTGTCTGAACATATTTGCAAATATGAAGGGGATTCAAGCTGATATAAGGAAAAAGAATTTTAAAATAGTCTAACTTACATAATTTCCATCCAGCAAAGGTAACTAAGGCTACATGTGTAAGCAATACTGACTGTCTCAGTTGCATCTCTGCAGTGACACATGTCCCAGATGGATGTTACATAATGTTTTTGTAAAATAAGTATTTTCCAGTGAATTCTGAAAGTGGAACTGGGTGTGCTGATATAGCTTGCTCCAGAAAGAACACTGTGTGTCCTACATCCAAAGCAATGAGAGGCATTCCAAAGTGCCATGCAAAATGTCACCTTATCTCACTTAAAGTTATTTCGTCTAGTAATATCAGGGAAATTACAACAATATGTTGTTCTACATGAAAGTACATGACAGCACTATCTGTGAGACCTGGCAGCTGCCACTCTCGGCCGAGCAGATGGCAGTGATAAAAACACAGTTCAGGGAACAGGTTGATAAAGATATATCTGTCATTGTACTGTTGCTGCACAATTACACTCAGCTCCAAGATACCATCAAAATACATGGCTGTGTTATCATCAGTCAGGAAGACCTTGCTCATCCAAGGAAAATTATGTTTTAATAATTATGTACGTATTTTAATCAGAATCATTCATCTCCTGTTCAGAAGAACAGAAAAAGCTACCCGGAAAGGCATCCAAAATCTTATGTGTTTACACTTTTGTTCTTGCAGAAGAGGAGACAATCATTTCCTGTAAAGGAAAATAAGAGCCAACTATGGCCTTCATGGCAGTCATAAGTCTTAACTTCATAACTTCATAAAGTTATATTCCCATTTAAGTGCCAGAGGGTATCTTAGGTTCCATTTTCACTTATTTTTACCTTTTTTTTTGCATGGGTGGGCAGGCATAGGGACAGTGTTGAATGAGTATATTGTGTATATTACTCATGGAAGGTACCAGTCAACCACTCCTGGAAGCAAAACCAGCCTAAGCACTCATGGCAGGGCAGCAGCAGTACCAGCCTGTCCCCACTTCATCCGTGCTCCTGGACACTGCCAATACTGACAGGCACTTACCTGCTGCAATGGCTGGTGAAAGCACGTGCCCAAGCATTCCAAAAGCCCTGGAACCGAGGGAAAAGATCATCTTCCCTGGTACAGAATTACAGGATGGTTCAGCTTGGAAGGGATCAAATCTGCTCCAACCTCCCTGCTCAAGCAGGGTCATCCCAGAGCATATGGCATAGGATTGTGTCCAGATCATTCTGGAATATCTCCAGTGAAGGACTTTCCACACCCTCTCCAGGCAATCTGTTCAGTGCATCTCATTCACACAGTGATGAAGTTCTTCCTCATGGTCAGATGAAACTTCCTACACAGTTTCTGCCTGCTGCCTCTTTTCCTATTGCTGGGCATCACTGAGAAGAGCCTGGCTCTATCTTTTTGCTATCCTCTCCTTAAGGAGGGTGTAAATTCCAAAGTGCCAAGCTGACAAAAGGGGCACGGCATTCCCTAGGGGCTGAGAAGCAGCCTGAAGTCCTGAGAAAGAAAATCTTCAGTGTCACTTGTTGTGCTCTGGATTGCTAGACATGATGTTGCACTGGAGGAGGTTTCATCTTTAACAAGAACTCCAGACAAGGCAACCCATCCGAGAGGACTTCAACAGTCAGCACTGCAAGCAATTTACACCTCCTGACTTGTGTTTAGATAGTTGGAGCATCTGTTTAGTTTTCACTACTCCTGGACTCAGCTTTCAAACTCCTTCACAGAACAAATAACTGCCTTCTCTATCTGCTAATTCCACCAGCTGGCTATTACTAACTAGACTCCTGCTATGTTCACCTAGGGAAGAATCATAAATAAATGTGTACAAGCAAGCAGATGCTGTAATTTTAAAAACTGATCCCATAATACAAACATCATACTTTGGACTTAAGTGGTGAACCACTGAGCATGTGTCTTGATGTAACTTTCATAAAATCCCAAAACAATCACAGGATTTTCCTCATTAACTCAAATTAGTAAATGAGGAAAGGGTGCTATAAACGAGAATATTCCTATAATTTTTTTAAAAAATTAAAGTCTGGACAGGCCAAGTACCTACTCTTTTCAATGAGGACATGGAAGATAAAATACAGAGCATTTTTTTTATTTTTTGGTGCAATTAATCACTTTTTCAACAATGGCAGACAAGGTAACATCAATTGTGGGTATTGAAACCTATGACTGTAAATAGAAGAGAGAGATACAGATGGTTTATCAGACTTCATTATCTCCCTTAATTGTTTGTGTGCTGGTTTGAAAGTAAAACCAGTGAGAGACTCCAAGTCAGAAAATACAATTTAGTAGGAGGAATAAAAGTGAAATAAAATAAATGAAAATTATACAACCTGACACCCTGTTAGTTAGGGTGGTGGTGGCAGTCCAGATGAAGTGGTCTTGTTGAAGCAGTGATCCCACAGAAAGATCTGGTAACTCTGGTCCTCCAGGAGTCCAGCAGGCCAGTGCCCTCTCTGCTGTCCCAGATTATATCCAGGTGGGAATGCTTGGCTCCTCCCCCTGGGTGGAGCATCTCACAATGGGCTGATATCATTCTATGAGTCATACAATGGGTCCTTGATTGCCCATTAACAGAGATAACACCCAGAGATAACACCTGTGAGTCATGTGGCAAGGCATGGATGGCCCATGAACAGGAGATAGCCCAGAGGGAGGGGCAAGGGAAAACACTGCCCCACCTGGTTCCAACAGCTCCTGAGGGTGGTGATAGAATAATACTTTGGGCACATCTTACATTGTAACCTAGGACAGTTTGTTTGGGTTTTTTTAAATAGGTAATTTCTTTCTGAAAGTCAGTGCTAGGAGAAAGAGAGGTGGCTGGAGTTTATTTTAAAAACACACAGAATATAAAAGAGAACAAAAAGCACAAACTATAACCCGGGAAGCAGCAGGGGAAGTCTTGGTACCAACTTTTCTTCTGTGCTTTAAGGGATATCTTTCTACAAGGTTAGGTAGTCTTCTTTCCACAATCTTTACAAAATTTACTTCTGATGAAAACAGGACAAGCTTCAGTGATGGTGGCATAATTCGTGGAACTCTTTTTCCCATCAGTTTCTGCAGGTTAGACACATGACAGTAATCTCTGTTCTTTGGCAGCAAGAATTAAATTGTCTCTTCTTAACCTAAAACAGAAATGTCTAGCACTGAAGTTGTCCGCTTCCTTGGTCAGCCACCTCACACAAAATACCTGCAGTAGTTTACAGGCATTTCAAAACTAGCACACATTATTGCAAGGTTAACTGCCCTGAGAGCTAAACTTTCCAGTTTAGCATTTGCAAATCTGTTGAGGTTTTTTGCTCAATGAAGACAATTTCAACCAAGTTGTTAAGATGCATTCTGATATCATGAGCTTTTAATGGATTTTCCTCCGAGACTAGAGGCCAAACACAAGACTCAGTACACACCTTAAGACCTGAGCTTTATTAGCTGAGCAGATACACAGCCCCTTTAACTGCAATGACAACTCCCTGAAAGGAGTTTGTAGTCAGGTGGGGGTTGGTCTCTTCTCCCAGGCAACCAGTGACAGGACAAGAGGACACAGTCTTAAGTTGCATTAGGGGAGTTTTATGCTGGATATTAGGAGGAAGTTCTTCATAGAAAGAGTGATTGGGCATTGGAATGGGCTGCCCAGGGAGGTGGTAGTGTCACCACCCCTGGAGGTGTTTAAGAAAAGCCTGGAAGTGATGTTCAGTGCCATGGTCCAGGTGACAAGGCGGTGTTAGGTCATAGGTTGGACGTGATGATCTCAAAGGTCTTTCCCAACCTAGTTCATTCTGTGATTCAAGACTATTGATGGTGTATGAGAATTCAAACTACTGCACCAAAACTGATGAGAAATAACTGTCCTCTAGTGTATGCTCACAGAGGAACACTGAGCCTCCCTGAATATTCAAAAACTAAAATCACCTGAAGTGAAACTGATAAAGCTTGTCACGGCCTCACTGCTGTGCTGGAGATTACTCATTTAGACCTTGGTGTTATTTGAAATTTCAGAAAGAAAATCCTAATCTTCAAAGTGAAACTCGTGAAAATATTACTCATTTAAACTACGAAAACTGTTATTTAATGAGAATTGTATTAAGCAACTTAAACACAAATAAATGTTAATGTAAATGGTTATAAAAAGTGGACAGTCCAAAGACATAATACTAACACCACTTGCTAGCATCCTAAATTGCAAATAATGAAGACAGGGTCTAACAAGAATCTCCTTGCTACTTAAATACTTTCTCCTACAGCAGCATATATTAACATTTAACAGCTAAGGAGAAAACTGAATGAAGGTGCTAAAATCACACTGTCACAGGAGGAATTTAAGGTGCCAAGAGAAAGGCTGTCAGAAGACAGGCAACAGACAGGCCAGCATGATAAGCAGTGCACAAGTCTGAAGTGTGAGAAGTGTGAGAGCAGAAGTGATTATTTCAAGGAGACAGCTGGGGAACAGGGGGAGAGCCACCACCACCAGCAACAGAAGGATTCACATCAACTTTATATTTTTCCTTTTTGGAAAGCACTAGTGACTGAGCATGGAACAAAGAAGAGTGAGTGTCTCAGTTAAGAAAATGATAATTTTAATTTTTTCTGTAAATAAGGATTTGTCTCATATCTGAAGATTTCAACCCTAACTAAGAGCTGAAACTTCCTCATTTCTTGTTATGGTGGTTTAGAGCTTGGTTCACCACGTTAAACATTCCTCAGTTGCTGAATTTTAAATAAAATATTGTTTTGCCTTTGTAGTCCAAGTGTTAAGTCCTGAGAAGGTTCAGGGCACATTATCAAAGCAAGTTGGGGCTCAGAGATTCCGTGCCCAGAGCATTACAAAGAGGACTTTCGTGCACATCCCATGCAGCAAGCACGCGCTATGTGCAGGTTAACAGCGAGCAGCCGAGCCGGGGGGAGGACGCAGGCTCCGAGCGGAGACGTTTCTTGGCACACAGAGGGTCAGCTGGGAAAAGCGCATCTCCCCTTCCCCCAGCACCCACCGCCCGCGCTGCGCTGTCCCGCGGCCGGGACTGAGAGGCTTCCACAGCGCAGGCAGCATCCCCTCGAGGAGACCGTGACCTTCACCGCGTCTGTGTGCTCCCCTTTACTGCGAAAGCAGCGCCGATCATAGCCACGCAATTCCAGCTGACTCGCTGCTCAAGTACACGGGTAAGAAGACCGAGAGCGAGCTCCGGCGGTACGAGAGAGGCACCGCCCTCAGCACCGACCGCCCCCGGGCCCGTTCGCCTCCCGCGGCCGATCCGGCCCCAC
>WEIU01015149.1:863617-879438 GCA_013389925.1 Aegithalos caudatus
CCCGAGGAGGTGGTTCCGCACCTCCACCGCCCTTCGCTGGAGCACTTCCGAGACAATTACCTCGTTCCCCAGCGGCCCGTGGTGCTGGAGGGCGTCATGGACCACTGGCCGTGTATGAAGAAGTGGAGGTGAGAAGTGAGTTCCTTCCCTAAACAGGTAAAGGCACGCTCGTTCCCTGGGTTGGATATCTTGATGCTCGATAGAGCGGCAGAGACCTTCACAGAGACTGGATACAGTTGGCAGTGCAATTTGCTAGCATCGCTGTTCTACTCCTCTGTGGAAGTTGCTCCAGAGATGAGGGAAGCTTTTCATAACATTCAGGGCATCACACGGCAGGTGCTGGACTGTCTCGGGGTAAAGGTGACCCTTTGACCAGCCTCTGGCTCTCCATGGGTTAAGGCTGCCCCCTGCCCAGCCTTCAGCCATCCCAGGAGCCCTGTGGCAACGCCTAGGAACTCAGGAGAAGTGCACATTTCAAAGTGCCAGTGAGCACAGTGGGGCTATGTCACACACACATCAGTAGTTTTTACCCCTTGGAGCTTGTCAATAATTAGTGCAATGGAAAGTGAATTTCAGAGCCATGAGTAAGCATGGCTGACTTTTTCATTCATAAGTCCAAGCACTGATGTTTGTTGAGTGTTGTGTTTGACTGTTGAGTTTCAGACACCACTGAACAGGAGTGAGTAGCAGCATTGTGCTGCCTGGTTAAGGCACACAATGATGCCCACATATCCAGTACTGAGCATCACATATTTGTGAGGTGAAGGTCATGATTCCCTAGGAAAAGGGAAAAACATCTCATGCTTAGTTTGAGTAATTGCTTTAGTTCAACAATGAAAGGTAAAATTAGGTGGCTACACTTGTTATGTCATAGGGATTTTATTCATTTTTGAGGAAAGGCACTGCACTGCTTAACTTTAGACACTTAAAAAGATTAACTTCTCTGTTTAATTAATACTGTTGTCCATGGAGAGATGTATTTCACCCATCTAACTAATCCCTCTGGCTACAATTAGAATGGGTGTTATTGGCACCTGCATGGACACTGACAGAGAGTTGATCTAGTATTACTGAGTAAAAGATACAACATTTTATCAAATGCGGCAGCAAGCAGCAAAGATTGGCCGTCCCTTGCCAAGAGACAGTAACAGCTTTAAATCTTCTTAGTTTAGAAGGAAACAATCGAGGTAAACAGGCTTTTTAAAACAGTGCAGAGCATTGTGGGGTTATGTAGACACAAACCTACCTGCTGATTTCCTTGTTGCTTGCATTCTGTTCTGCTGTTTTTCTTCTGGTTGGTTGTGTTTAGATGGGAGAAACTCAGGGCAGTAGAACTTTGTTACCCAGCAAGACTGCTTTGGATTGATTGCCTTACATTCAAAATTAGTAAGAGCAGTGTAGAAGGTAATGGCACTTTCTTTATTTCAGTGTGGACTATTTCTGTCAAGTGGCAGGGTGCCGCACTGTCCCCGTGGAGTTGGGTGCTCGGTACACAGACGAGGAATGGTCTCAGCAGCTCATGACTGTCAGTGACTTCATCAGCCAGTATATCATGGAGGAGGTCTGTTACACTGGTTTGTTCCATCTCCAAACACAGCAGCATGGTACTGGTACACACAGCAGTTCAACAGACCTACTCTGAGGTGATAGCAAGGGAGGAGGTGTGCTGTAAGCACAACTCTGAATTAACAGGTTTGACATATTTTCAAGACCTGAAGCTAGGAATAATTATTGCAACAATAGATTTGATTTTTACCTATAATCAAATGTACAGTAGCTGGAATTTGATTACAGTATATACACACATACATACATATGCAGCAAAAATCTGACTGGTGGAATCTAAGAATAAGGGATCCTCAGCCAGCAGTGTTGTTCCTCTTTCTCATTAAACTGCTTAGTGAGATTTAGGATCATATCCAAATTTATGTGCCGTGAGGCAGAAAAATACAAAGTTGGTTAACATCTGGAATGTCCTTTTGCTTTCACAGATGAAGATCCCAAGCCCCTATTTCTGTTTCCTGGCCTTATGGCTGGCAGGACCATGTGCCATTCTGTGGTACACCCTGGATAGAGTGTGGCAGTAGTTCCAGGGCATGAAGGGGAACTGGTCTGTGGCCAGAAGGGCCTGGCTAGAAAGATGCAGTGCATTGTCAGGTGTCAAGACTCCATAGGGAGTCCCAGCTTCCTTCAGTAACTCAAGCTGGATGATTTATTGATTGTGGAAACACACCTACACTCTCACAATTTCAGTGGAGATGTCAGTTGCTATTTCTGAAGACCCCATTGAAATAGCTGTAGTACTCTGATTAGGACATTGGAAATGAATGTTACCTGAAAGTAAATTCTATTCACTTGTAAGTAAATTAACTTACCCGTATGTGTTTTTTCTTTCTCTGCTGTCATTTCAGAACAATGTAGGATACCTTGCCCAGCACCAGCTTTTTGATCAGGTAAAACTGAGTGAATGTTTTTATCTTCCTGCAGTCATGTGTTCCTTTTGCAGCACAAGTTCTCTCTAAGGATGTTGAGTGTACTAGATTGAAGGGCATATGGAGAATTCACAGAAATTCTTAAGTTTCTATTCCCATAATTTGAAGGAACAGAGGGAGAGGTTTGTTCCATTTGGCTGCAAGACATGGAAACAAAATACTTTTGGGATGAAGACATTCAAGCCTAGTTCTGTTTCAGTACAATGTAGCATATACTTAGGAGGATATCACCTGGAAAGCCCATTTCATGAGTCAGGGAAGATTTGGACAGGAAAGTCTTTAACACTGATATGTTTAGTATAATCTGAAATGTCATTCCAGTTTACTAGAGCTTAGGTTGGTAGGAGACATAAAAAGAAATTTCACAGAGAAGCAAACATAGTATAGAAGAGATCAGCTGCTCCTTTTCCATGAAGAGCAAACATTCTTGTGGGTGTCTCTAATTTCTGCAAAAACACAGGGTCTCTGAAGAATGAGGAAACCCTGTTCTCCCACTTCTCCTTCCAAAGTCTGCTCACTAGAACAGAAAATTTGAGAACATTTCCTGCAGATTCCTAGCACGTCAGCTACTTTTCTCCTACCCTTGCTGGACCAGCCAATCATTTGTTTTCTTTGCATCCAGGCTTGCATATCAATTCTATGAATTACACGAATTATGTATTTTGGCAAGGCAGCACATACCCTTTTTAATGTTTCTTTCTTTATGGAAATAGATCCCAGAACTGAAAGAAGATATCAGTATCCCTGACTACTGCTGCCTGGGGGAAGGGGAAGAAGATGACATCACCATTAATGCTTGGTTTGGTCCAGGAGGCACAGTCTCACCTCTTCACCAGGATCCCCAGCAAAATTTTTTAGCCCAGGTATGTACTCCTGTTACTCTACACATGCCATTAATGCATGCATTAGAGAAAATGTTTATGGTATGTGTTAGAGACAAGGGCAGCAGATGACTTGAGGAACAATGGAAGGATAGAGAATATGCAGATACTATTTTCCTATTTTATTGCATTTGTCACTACTGCAACTTAATACTGAATGTAATCTTGTAGATGACAAGTGTTGCTCACATAGAGAGACCATTACTTACCCTTGTTTTACTGATGATAGATAGAAATCACAAGAAGCAGCTTTTCCAAGGTCACATGGAATTTGTAACAGAGTTGGGAAGAATCTGGATCCTGTCATGTTGTACTAAGGAGTTTTTCTGGTGTTGTGGTTTGAGCTGAGCCAATCCCCAAGCCTCATGCAGCCACTTTCTGATCCCCCAACCAGCAGGATGAGGAAGAGAATGGGAAGAGTAAAAGCTAGAAAACTCATGGATTTAGGTTTAATAAGCAAAAACCATGCATGTCCAAAGCAAAACAAAGAATTACTTGACTGCTTCCTATGGGCAGGCAGATGTTCAGTCATTCCCAGGAGACCATCATGCTTAACAATTACTGGGTAAGACAAACACCATCACTCCAAACATCCCCCCTTTCTTCTTCTTCCCCCATATACTGAGCATGATGTCATATAGTCTGGAATATCCTTTGTTCAGTCAGTTTGGGTCACCTGTCCTGGTTGTGTCTCCTCCCAGTCTCCCAGGCATCCCCAACTTTCTTGCCAACATGGCAGTATAATAAGCAGAAAAGGCTTCAGGTCTGTGTAAATCTGGCTCAGCAATAACAAAAACATCTCTATATTATCCAGCCTGTGTTCAGTACAAATCCATAGTCTATACCAGCCACTGGGAAGAAAATTAATTCTACCTCAGCCAAAGCCAGCACATCTGGAAAGCAAGGTATTGAGGTGTGCTTAGGTACATACTTTAGTCAGGTTTATTTCAGGTTACCCAGTAAAATATTCATGCATGCCGTGAGACAGGAATTAAAACTTGTACTATGACATCATTTCAGCTTGGTATGCTCTTGGTAGGCTTTTTGATGACAACTTTTAGTGCAGAATAACCCAGTAAAATATTGGGGCCTTTTGAGGTAAGCACTGAACAGGTCCAGGGATGTCTTCTGGATCCAGGCAGTTAACTACTGTGAATCTACAAACATTGAGAGGTGTTCTGTTTACTGAAGGAAATTGCTGTCCCATCAGACTCTTAGAAGAAAAACAGGCTTACACTTTTCCAGCAGGATTGTGACATTACTTTCTACTGATGGTTATTTATGGGTTGAGCCTTAGTTTCTCTTTCACAGTTGCATATTGCTAACCCGTGTTTTCACTTGAAACTGAGGCTTAATTCAGGCCTTCTTAGAATGGTTGTTTTACAACTGCTGTGCAGCTCTGTATAGATTGTATTTCTCTTGCCTGCTACCTGCTCAGCACAGATAGACAGCTGCATTCTGAAAGTGAGGTACTGTACTATTCATGCAATGTAAAGCTTGAGGGGAATTTTTCTTGGTGGAAGAAAAATTTATAGGAGCTGTTGGACTGGGAAAAGATACTTCCCTTACTAACCTGAGAACTTGTTTTCTTCTGCCTGAAAAATGGGAGATTATCTACCAGTGCTGCAAAGGAGTCTTTGTAATATGAACAAGTCATGATCTGGCAACCTTCAATTAAAATTGGCCTGCTTTGTGATGCCATTTAAACTGTGGCTGTGGAGTACAGGAAGGCACAAGTAACAAAAGGAAATTATCCTGGCTGGTGGTGAGATCCTAGTTTTCCCATTAATGAGAAAACAGTCTCTGGAGATGCAGGCTGTTGCCCATTAACTGGTGCCCACAGTTTTATAATATACAAAGTCTTAATCCAGTGAGGCAAGGAAGGAGCTGTTAACAGCTGATGGTGGTCCCAAAAACATTTCATACATCCAGAGAACATGCTGTTGGAGCAATAACCAGCATCTTTGTCACTTCCATATGTCATCAAAAATACCATGTAATACTTGGTTCTTTAGCGAGCTAATTAATATCCTTAATCCCTTTCAGGTATGGAAGGCATCCTAAAAACACATGGACAGCCAGAGTTACATAGATCAATGCTCTGGTAGTTTAATCAGTGATAGTGAAGAGCAGGACAGGGCCAGGGCCAGGTGTACTTGGTGTATGTCCAGTCTGTAGAACACATTTATGTGCTCTCCTTGAAGCAGCAAACTCTAAATAGCCCATATGACAGCTCTGGTGTTGGTAAGATTTCAGGAAATCCTGTTCTATTTATTATGTGGGATGTTAAAGTAGAGGTAAAGCAGGTTGGTTAGGAATGGTTGGGTAGCCACTCACAGGTGCTGAGATTAGCCAGAGTACCCCTAACAGGACAGTTCCCATCAAGTATGATCATACCTAGCTCTTGTGGTGGTCTGGAATGCTGATAACAAGCAGTATGGACCTTCACCCTAAACCTTCTGTTCCACTGCTATCAGTGGAGGAGTCATCTTTGACTCATTCATGCTGCCACATCTTGGCACCAAAAACCTGGAGTTCATGTAGCATTCAGGGAAGCCAGTCCGCTCGCCTTACAAATTCTGATCTCGTTTCAGCACTCCAATGAAAGAACTGGTTTAATGATGACACAGAAATAAGAGTTTGAGGGGTATATGGAAGCTTAGCAGTCACTGCAAGCACCTCTGCCTCTTGATGTGAATTGCAATGAAGGTTCAGCCTCCTTATTCTCAGTTCTTATTTCTAGCTATGTAGAGCCCAAATAATGATGTATCAATTGGGTGCCTTAAACTTTGAATTGAAAGCAATCTGGTTAAAGGCATTTCCTTCCCAAAGCTATTTCAAATTCTTACCTGCTCTAAGGGAACTGGTACTTGAATTCCAATAGCCTGATTTAACTCTTTATTGTAGCAGTGTCTATTACTAAAAGGATAATTAAGTTCCTTTAATCAGGTATATTTTACTGTTAAATGCCAGCTATGGCTCACAGCTTCCAGTAATGTGACAGTTAATGACCAAAGGAAAACAACTATTTCATTACATACAGGTATTTGGAAGAAAGTATATCCGTCTCTATTCACCACAAGATTCAGAAAACCTGTACCCCCATGAAAGCCAAATTCTTCACAACACTAGTCAGGTAAATAGTTGCCTGGAATTTTAATATCAGTAATGTTATCATATCCTATTTGAGTAAACACATTTTTCTGATTATTGGTTTTTTATAGGTTGATGTGGAAGATCCAGACTTGGTCAAGTTTCCAAATTTCACAAAGGCTGCATTTCAGTCCTGCATTCTGATGCCTGGACAGATTCTGTTTATTCCAGTTAAATATTGGCATTATGTGCGATCACTTGAGCTTAGCTTCTCTGTTAGTTTCTGGTGGTCATAGCTCTGAAATGTAGTCAGCAGCACTGAAACCAAATTAAAAATCAGGGAAGTAGCATCTCTCTCTCAGAAGATGTTACAGATGGAGCAAAACCAAAAACCAACAAACTCTTGCTAATGAATGGAGAAGTAGTCACAAAGGGTAAGTGGAAAAATGATGCTGTAGCCACTTCATTTTTGATGTTTCTACTAACTCCTAAAGAGCATAGGTTTGGTCATTATCTTGTGCCTTGCATCCCTCAGAAACAACCTGTGTATGGGCACTGCCAGGGCTCTGCCTGAGACCGTCTGATAAACCAGGTCAATTCTATCTTCTTATCTATCTTGGATTTAGTAGCACTAAACCCTAGAGTTAGCTAGAGAGATGGTGCTACCTAAAGGTTCAGCCCATTAAAAAATTAAGCTAACACCAAGTAAGGTACTAGTCTCCAGAAAAAAGTTACTCATGTCCTGGTTCTGGCCAGAATAGGGTTAATTTTTGCAGTAGCCAGGATGGGCTTGGCCCAAATCCAGAGGTTGTTCTGTACCACCTCAGCCTGCCACTGCTTTGGGCTGGGGGCAGGTAGGGGCTCCTTGTGATTGAGTCTGTGTGTGAATCTTTTTGTATGAATCTTTTGTCTCTCTTGTACACTCTGTTACTGATATTGTTGCTATTACTGCTCATTTTCTTATTCCATTGCTGTTTCCAGTAAATTGTTACTGCAACTCATGATCTTTTTTGGGCCTCCCAATTCTCCCATCCATGAGGGGAGAGATAGGGGGAGGAGGGAGTGAGCAAGCATCTTGTGGTTTGGAGGATTTTGATGGGAACGCTAATTTGGGGAGTACCACATCATGTTAAAAGACATAACTGAAGTTAATCCATAGTTTAATTGCAGCTAGATAACCTGAAGTTTAATTATACTTTGATTAACCATTGCCTGAACTGCTGCCACAGCCTTTCTGCAGTGTCACATCTCTACCAAGGACAAGAAGGCTGCCATTTCAGTGTGGCAATAGCCAGTCATTGACTTCTTTCCAAGACACTCTTAAAGGAAAAAGCATCCTTACTTAAAACTGGAGACAGAAGTGCCAGGACTAAAAGCCTAAAGAATCTCAATATGGTAAATTTTTCAGCACTTTGCAGACTTACAGAGCACATCTGGTCATGACCTGGCCTTACATCAAGACAAATTCTTGTGCACTTAAAGAAGGGACAAAACACAACCACAGTGGCAAACTAGAAGTGTTCCAACTGCAGCCCTAGGTCATGGACTCAGCCAGCTGCCTTGTACATACTGCACTGATCTTTCACCTGCTTGAGGTGCTACAGCAGTGTCATTTCCATTGCACAGCTGAATTTGTACTGTCTCTGTATGAACAGGGAGCACTTGCTGAGAAAGGCTTCTTTCAGGAGTTCAGCTGCTTGTATCAGCTTGAAAACATTTGCATCTTCCATCCCCAAACATGCTCTGAGAGTTCCAACCCAAGAATATGGAGAATTAAAAATACAAAACAGCCTCCAAGAAAGCTGTGCGGGAATTACTGAGAACAGGAACATCAATGATAGTTTTATTGTAAGATTTTTAGAACTTTAGAAAATTAGTACATTTTGCATTGTTACTAACGAATACAATACAGTCTGGCTATTCTGCCAGAGTGGGGGAAAACAGATGTCACTGACATTAAGTTTAACTGGCATCATCATAGGGCCAGGAATGGAGCTCTGTGGTGAGTCTGGGAGCCCATCCGACTCACACCTGTAAAAAAAAACAAAGGAAGGTTATTGGACAACACACAAAAAATAGGTAATATTGTATAACCTCCTTTTCTAAAATGCTTTGTATATTCCTCCGTTGCTGTTCACAATGTCCAATTTCGCTGGACAAATGGAGGAATTCCAAAGAGATTCTGAGAAACTTCGTATTTCCAGAACTTTTAGTGTCATGGGTCATGTGTGTCTCTATTCCTTCCCCCCTCCACCTCCTAAAGATAGTTATAAAAAATATGCACAGGCTCTGCTATGCCCCCGTGGCAGTCTTTGGGCACTGTGGGGGCTCAATGCTGCCTGTGTGGTTTAGTGTCTGAAACATACCAGTGAAGTCAGAAATAGCTGATACTCTGGGTTATAAATAATACAGGCAGTGCCACTGAACATCACAGTCCATTTCCTAGTACTATTACATTCAATTTTCTTAAAAATACGTTGCTTGTTACCTGGGTGTCACAAGACCAGAATTCATTACACTTGGGACAGCGGGGTTCAGTCTGGCCTCTGAAGTACTTTCTGACACAAGGTAAGTGCATTCCAATTCCACAGGAGTCACATACTTGGCTCTGAAATCAAGAGTGTTGATTCATAAAACCTTTCCTTTAATTTAAGAGAAAGTTGTGACAAAGAGCAGCAGATATGCAATGCTTTGTTCCAAAGAATGGTTCCTACAGTATGGGTGGTGGTCACATTCAACAGTCAAAGCTGATAAACAGTAAAAGGAGGTATTTTTCTGTAAACTAGAAAGTACTATTCCCCTATATGGACAAAGTTTAGCTTGAAAGACAACAATTTCAGTGCAATAAAGGAGACAATTGGGATGGGAAAAGTAACATGGAAGCATGTTAGTTGGGCAAGTCAGAGGATGCAGGCTCACAGAGCAAGAAAAGGTGGCAGTTTTGGAACAGGAATCCAAGCTGTAATTACTTAAGCAAGATGGAACAGGTAACATCCCAGCTATCAAAACACACTGCTTTAGCATGCTCTACATAGCACACATATTCCTTCTGAGGTCCTCACACAAGCAATTCCTGAATTAAAATCCCAGGACCAAGAATGAATGTGTCACACTATGACCTCTATTGGCAAGGCACAAAGAGGACACTGCTGACACCTCACTGCTAAACATCTTTCAGCATCAGGCATTTAACATGCTGGTTTGGAAAGCCAGACAGCACACCATGTTCCTCATTGCAGGAATGCACTTCTGCAATTTTATACTTGGAGACACTGCTGCAAGACAATTTTACTTCTAAAGACAGAAGATAAAATGCCTAAAATGAAAAAAAAAAAAAAAAAAAAAAAAGTTNTTTTTTTTACTTAAATGCATGATCACCATGACCAGATTACAAGACCAAGATTATACCTAAGGGAAAGCATGATAAACCTCAGCTATGACCATGCAAATCCATTGGCTGAGGTGATAAAACTTGTTACCTGGATGGCGAGGCTGTGACAGATGTTACATTTCCTTGCCACATCCTGGTAGTTGCTGAGAATGTACCGTTCCATCTCAATTATGCAACGAGTATGCAGAGTATATTCTCCATTTTTCTAAAGAAACAAGTGTTGAGATGAGGAATTTCTTTTAACTTCTTTTACCTTTTTTTGACTTTGCTAACCATCTGTTAAAAAGCCACATTTTTCTACCATCATGAAACCAATGTGCTGGTACAATGCAATGCCAGAACATTTTTGAAATAGCAGAACTCCTTTGTTTAGAGGAGCAGAATAAAAATCCCACACCTTTAATAGAGATCTAGTCCTTGACAAGCATAGATGAGCAAGCATGTGCTCCTTAACAGAGGCATATACTGTTTTGGGATCCTCCATTTATACGTTAGAGGAAATTCTCCCGGCTTTCAACAAAATCTAGGCATTTCCTGCTTGATGTATCTTTAGAAATATCTGCCAAATCAACTTAACATGCAAGTAACTGTGTGCCAGCAGGTTGGAGATCCATGATGCAATGACTCCAGCAGATAAGGGATTTAGGTCTCATTTGACAAGCAACTGCAGTGTCCACTTGGTGAGCTCATCTTCACTGCTCCCTCATAAAATAAAACAGGTGTAACCATGTGTACAGTGGCCCATGCATTTCTGGTACAGAAGTTTTCAACATGTCTGGCCTTGCTCCTTTTCAGGAAATTCTAAATGCAACTAAGGGCACTGATCACTCTGAAGAGCTTTTCCCAGCCGTTGTTCCAGGCTGAAGGATGCTGTGCTGTTGTGTACAGAGGATGTCTGTGTGTCACAGGGCAGGACTGGACACACACACCTGGCTCACATACAGGAAGCTGAAACCATTTGGTCCTGCACAGCCTACCCAAGGATTTTTTTCCTTGTAAGTCTACTTCCTTTTCTGCAAAAATCACTGGAACCACAATAAGCATGGATCACACAAGACCATTTGTGCTATCATTCATTCAAGAAGAGCTCCAGTCTCAGCTACCACAGCCATAAGAACATGGTAGCTGGAGCCAGTGAACTACAAACACTTGAATGCAGTTACCTCAGAGAGCCACTTATCCTCCACAAAAACTTTCATCACTTGTTCTGCTTCCTTTTTCTTCATTTTCTTTGTCTTAAGTTGGTCAGCCAAGTTTAAAATATCTGTAGATGAGGCAAAGCCATTTTCTGATAAAATTATTAGGTCCATCTACAGGAAGAAACATTACCAAGTATTAAAAACACTGTAGTTAGGCAGACACACCTTACAGTGACGTGCTGATGTGCATTTTCTTAGCATCCATATATGTGAGAGATACTACAATATATGGCTTAAACCAGAATTGTAAAACTAAGGCCAAAAGCTGAAACAGTCATTGTCCCCTTGACAGTTTGTCTTTTCCAAGAAAACCTTTCCACAAATAGAAGTATACTGTCTAAATGAAGCTGCATTCAGGGACCCCTGGACACACTCAGTGGCAACAGATTAATTTATTTTTATTTGTCCTTAGTCAGAGATCTTTTGAGGAAAAACCTGAATAACGACAGACAGACGTTTACATGCAAATAAGCAAATTCATTTTGTATGTTCCTAGCATTAAAAACTACTGTATATTACTAAACTACTGAAGCCAGTGAAAAACTCAGCAATCATGACTGGAAATCCAGAAGTTGTTTGTGTAACTAAAAGCAGACATATTGGGTCCCTAACCCCAAGGAGCCCTTCCCTGGTGCTGATTTTGCCTTACCCATAACTGACTTACAACAGCAAATCATTACTTGCACATACTTTCATCCCTGCCCACCCCGCCCATTTGATCTCTGATAAACTTAGGTAAAATGGCAACTAATTCCTCAACCACATTTCTATTTCCATTTTCATTCACTTTAAGATGATGCCTTCACAAATAATATGATTTACTAAATGATAACTAACATACTTACTGTTTTTCTGAACAATTCTAATTCCGTTTCGGTGTAGTCAGATGCCATTTTAGTTACTTCAGTTTCTGCCAAATTTACCTACAAAAAATAAACTGATATAAAGTGCCAATGTAGTTTCACATCAGAAGCTGTAAAAAAACCTCCTGAGGTTAAGAATACATCATCTTAAAATTAACATAAATGTTAGTTTTTTGAGGGGCACTTGACGGTATTCGAGTTCTTTCTGTACAACCCCTCATCTTCCAGCCTCAAATTCTCCACAGCTGCCTCTGCCCAAAACCCAAGCTCACAGAACTGACAGAGTGTTGCACCAGAGCAGAAGCATCACAGGTGCTAGACAGCAGCAGGAACTATGTTATCAGTCACCTTTTTTTTGTGAAAACCAGCTGCCCATCATGTTTTCTATTCTTCTTGCACATGCTACTACTATTAATTATTAGCTCAACTTAACTGGCAAAAGGAAAGGTTAAAAGCAGCAGCTAATGTTAGAATACCTGTGGTATGATCTTTTGAAATTACTAGATAACCTTCTCTGACATGCACCAGATCACCTGGGGAAACAACTTACAGGCCACTCCTCAGCAACCCTTTTGTGCTAGGTTGATTTTTGAATAGGAGAAAAAGAAAACTGATGTTAGACAGCTCTCTCTGTTTTCTAGTTTAAAAATCTCTCAGTAAAGAAAGTCTCCTATGGAAAAGGAATCTCACTTCAGCACTTAGGCAATGTTTATGCTAAGTAACTCCAACATTGCTGTCATCCTTGCTGCCATGTCCTATTCCCACACACCGGGGCTGTGACAGTTTATCCTCCCAGCAGCTCCTGCAGCCACTGCCAGCCCCACACAAACACAGCACAGCAGGTACCTACAACAGCATAATGTGCTCTCCCATCGTCTTCTGACATTCCTTTCCGGATCTGCATAAACAAAGGCTGCAGGTGGCTATTAATAGTGCTGATGAAATCATCCAATTTATCGTGTGCATAGTAAACTGAAAATGAATGAGAAAAACCACATACAGAGAAAAGTCAAACAACTACACATTAGGCTTATCTTTTTATGTGAAACATTTTTCTCCCAGGTAAAAGTGCTAAAACTGTAAGACAGAATTCAAACTGTTCTATTCAGCAAACATATAATTTCCTTGTGCTGCTGCTTCAGAGATGCTCAGCTCCTTTAAAATCAGTTGACAGGGTCCAGATGTTCTGCCTTGTTGCAGGGTGCCCGTGGCATTAATGCAGTAATTAACTTGAACTAAGCTGAATTGAAAATAAAAGATGACTGGGAAAAAATATTATGCACAACAGAAAAATACACTGACTTGAATTCCTTTATACACAAGGGATTTCTTGTTTCTGTATGCTCTGTTTCACAAATGAATGGCATATAAGTGATAAAGTCACGTAACAGAAAACCTAAACTTCTAGTGTTGTAGAAACACAAGAAATAATATTGAGTCATGTTCTACAAAAGAAGTATCTTGAGTCATGTTCTACAAACCAAGCAAATGTTCTACAAACCAGCAGTTTTATCATAAATATAATTAAGATGGGCTTTGCATTCATTCTGTGGAAGAGTACACAGTGGTTCTTGCCTGCATAGCAGCAGCACAACCCTCACCTCAAACCTAAACAAGATTTTGTCAGTGGCAACACTCCTGTTGCCTTCATCAGGCTATGGTTTACCTAAGGCTATGGTTTACCTAAGGCTATGGTTTAAAAGCCAGAACTAAGTAACACCTCGTCATTTAGATAAATGATTCATGTCTCAAAAGTACAACCAGTAATCACAAAATTACTCCTGTTCTCAGTCACAGGAGTCCCTTGCTCGTGTAACAGCACTGGGCCAAGGTCCTGTTCCCAAACCCCACAGCACTACCCAGCACAGTGCCAAACAGCACTGCCAGGATGCTCCTGCCCAGGAGTTCCTGATTCTGATACACAAGATTGGTTTGGTGAACAAAGCCAACAAACACCAAGAATGATAGTTAAGTAAGTACAATATTTAAGTATTATTTCACCACCTGCTCGGCCCCTGTCAGGAAACACTGCACACAGCAGTCGGGGAGCTTTAGTGACAGATCTCAGAGATGGTAAAAGTTGAAAGATAACAGAATACTCTTTTGTACAACAGCTGTTCCAGTATATCTTACATGGGAAAAAAAGGGATAAGATCCCTCCATTAAAAAATGAACAGGGGCTAGAGAACACCGAAAGTTGTGCTTCACAGTTTCAGCATCTAAGAAATAGGTCAAGTTACGTTTCCTGACTCAAGGGACACACAGACTACTTCATTCTGACCTTACATCTATGGGTAAGTAGGTACAAACTCACAGAAAACCAGAAGAGTCCATGCAGAGTGAGCAGCATGGTGGCATGGCACAGGGACACTCCTAAGCCTGGCAGGAGCACAGCTTCCAGGACTTGGAATGGACAATACAGTGCAGGTGAGGTGGGAAAAAAGCACAGCAATTCATCAGAAAACCTCATCCTCACCAAAATGTTCCTGCAGCAGTCACTTCTACATCTGAGAGAAATAACTGAAGGGCATTTACTTAAAAGCATTCACTACTCCCGGTGTCAAATATTACGTTTTAAAAATCATTTATATGTATAACCTGTAAACAACAACCCTGATAAAATAAAAAGTACTATACAAATCCGGCCTAATTAGCAGTTACTTTAGTCATTGCTATATTATTTTATCTTTCAGAAAATAGAGGGGACACTCATGTCATTATAGTTTTTAACTTTTTTAGCTGGTACATGTCCTTCAGAAATCAAATTATTTGTAAGCTGCACCTGGAAAAAAACAAACTAGTTCTTTCATCACTGAGACAGACACACCTTTATCAGTTTCACAGCAGTGCTGATGTAATTTCCTGGCCTCTGATCCTTCTGTTATCCCATTAGCCATCAGAACCTGCAAGAACCGTCGATGAGCATCGGTCATCTGAGCTGCCATCACAGTGTTTTTCGAGGCTTCAAGTGCTGCAGGAGGTTTAATCTGGAATTAATGCACATGTTCATGCAAATTATGAATACAACAGTCGCAAGTGTACACAAGATTTCAATTAAAGTATATTACACTGAATGACGGCAAAAAAAGCAGATCCCAAGGTTGTTCTCAGAGTGCAGAGGGTGACAAGCTGTGAGGCTCCAGAAGGGTGCAAGAGATAAAGTCCAACTAGTTTTAGCTACAGCAAAGAACAACATCGACATTGTGTTGTTGTCACCCAAAATCGAGAATAAAACTCCTCCTTAACACCAATGTAGTATTAAGAAGCAAGCAATACTTTATTGCAGCACTGGATGCACAGGGGCATGACTCCTGCTTAACGTCCATAGCTGGCTCCAGGTGATACATACAGTAGTCACCTGAGTCTGCAGTTAGTCTCAGACGGAGTTCTTGGAGGGTCTTTGCGCACCCCTGGCGGTCTCCAAACGCTGACAATGATCTCCTCTAGCCGGTGTGGTTTTCATGCAAGCTGCACAGTGTGCTGAGCAACCTGGATCGGGCCGTTAGACTCAACGTCCCACTACCGCTACCTAACGTTCCCTGAACCGTCACCCTCCCCTGCGGCATTTACTGTCATGTCCCAAACCTAAAAATCAGTGTTGGGTGACAAACACAACAAACACCGTCTGTCATTCTATGTTAGATAAAGCTCCTACTTCCCACACAGCCTTATTATGAGCAGAGTCAATCAGACCGGGTGACTTCGGACAGAAAATCATCCTCTACAGGTGTCGAAGAACGCCTGAAGCAATTAAAGGCAGCTCAGGAGATTCCCTGATCTCTGCACTAACCGACCGCCCGCTTCTGGCTCAACTCCGGCCTCGCCGCTTCACCGCCCGCCCAGCCCCGGGCCAGCCGCAGCCCACGGAGGCAACGGCCCGGAAACCGCCCGGCCCGCTAGCC
>WEIU01015149.1:881286-938653 GCA_013389925.1 Aegithalos caudatus
CAGACAGACACACCTCTGTCAGACACGTGAAATGTGGTTCTGCTGCTTGGTTGGCTTGGGGAAGAGAGTACTAAACTGCTATCCACAAGTAGCTTTCAGTGGTCTTCTCTGCTTCAGAATCTGACCAAGCTTCTGCAGAACACCCAGCACCATTCACCTGCTGAAGGAGATCCCTTCCCTTCCCTTCCCTGAGGCTTTGAAATAAAAACCAGCATACTACCTGGTATAAACAGAACTACAGGTATAAACAGAACAGCTGAAGCTTGCAGGCAACAAGAACACTGTCCAGACATGAAAGTTAGAAAGTTCCAAAAGCATGAGAGGAAGAGACTAAAGGGTTGTATCTTAACAATGTGCTGCTGAACAAATTTTATCCCTCTTTATACTGAAAACAAAGCCAAAAGCATCTTAGTAACATGACTTCACCTACAAATGTACCAGAATTTTAAATGCATCACATCCATTTGTAGTGATTTGAAAGCTGGTAGCCTTATCTTAGGCATTAAGTAGCTACATTGGTAAAAAAACCTTGGGGGCACTTGCTATTTTTAAGTCTGAAATGAATTATTTCATCTGCTTTCAATCTACCTAGACAGTTTTGCTATGTTTAGGGACATAAAAGCTACATTATTTTCCTTGTCCAAAGTTGTTCTGGTTATATCATGATTAGGTATGCGTTTTACAACTTCTAATTATTTAATGTATTAATGAATCTGCATTCTGTTGGAGCAATACTCAGAGTTCATTGCTATTTTTTTTTTTTAAGAGGGTGATACTCAGATTATCAAGGTACTGGTGATAGGACTTGGGGAAAACATTTTAGTCAATAGATTGGACACTTCCTTCTTAAATTCTTTTACTTATCTGAGTGGAATCATAAGGCTGTGGTGACAGTGTCACTGATTTTGGTCTAGTGCTTACCCTTTTTTACCCTTTACATACAAGCAACTTTTCTGGTAGCTAAAGAGGGTAGTTCCACTGCCAATGTCTGTCCTGTGTCCTCTGTAATTAAAATTTTACAGAAAAGTCTTCTAGCTCATTTGTATTCTTATTCTTCTACGTGTCTGCTTCCATGAGCTAATTTTAGGAGCCAGAGGTGGGAAACGGGGGATCTGAATTCTAACATCTGGCAGAGTGGTAGGAAAATCTACAACTTTACCTTAACTGAGAGAGGGATGTAAGCTTATTATTTTCTGTTGTTTTGTGTTTTCTGTTGGCAGAATTGCAGCACAGTTTTTTCTGCTGAACCTGACCTTTGTCAATAATGGCAAGACTCCCAAGTGCTACACCATATACCCTGTGGATCCTTTTCTTTTCATATACAAAAAATGAAGGTATGTTTGTCAATATTTTAAATTATTATACTGTTATATGGTTTTTCTTGACAGCGTTTTTCCATGACCACTAGGTAACGCTGTTACCACTAATCAACTACGATAAATTTGTAACTTCAAATGTCAGAAATATCCCTGTATTAGAAAAAAGTCTTAGATTTTTTCTTTATATTGACCTTTTCTATGTGGGCAAGAAAAACTAGAAATTTGCAGAAATGAAAAACAGGTTTGGAAAACCATCTCCTTCCCCACTCTCTGATGTGCACTGGACACCTCCCTGTGAGCCAGGTCCCACCATGGCCCAGGCAGCTGTGCAGCAAGCTGTGCATGTCCTGGCTGCTGTGCATTGCTGTGGGGACACAGGGAGCTGTGCAGCAAGCTGTGCATGTCCTGGCTGCTGTGCATTGCTGTGGGGACACAGGCAGCTGTGCAGTGAGCTGTAGTGTCCCTGGCTGCTGTGCTTTGCTGCAGGGCCACAGGGAGCCGTGCTCCCGAAGCTGGCTGCAGAGCTGCTGGCAGTTTGTGCTCTCCAAAGTCCACAGGGTGAGTGGCTGCAGAACGTGCTTGCCTGGATCAGGACAGATTTGGCAGGCCCTGTCTGTGGCACACAGCACCTCTGGCTTGTCCCTGCACAGGGACACACAGGGACAGGATGGCCGTGTGTCCCTTGCCACCCTCCTGTCAGCCTGCAGCTGCATCGAGTCTGAGTGCTGCTGGTTCCCTAAGGGTTATTTCATGAGGCTTAGTTGGCATGAGCTGAGTATAAACATGGGTTGTTTTCATTGCATCTTTTATGATGTTTGATTATAAATACTAATGAGATATATATATATATGTATATAGTAATGGTTTGCAATCGTGGGTTTTTATTTTCTGGAAAATGAATCTCGCACTTTGTTTTCTGTATATTTTTAAACTTGTTCCACAGTAGGCTATAGGTTCTTAGATCTCATTTTGTTTTGTTTTATAAAGCAAACCAAAACAGTTAAAAGACAATTTCGAATACCCTGTCTCTAAAAAAGGTTTATTAGCTACTGTCTCATGTACTATGAAATAGTGCAATTTGAATTAACGAGAAGGATCAAAGTTTGCAAGAGCACATTGGCAGGGTTGTCTGATGTAGGTAATCCCACCTTTTAATTTCCCTAAATGATCTTTATCGAAGTTTAATTTTATTTTGCTTTGTTTGGGTTTGTTTCCCTAGTTAACTATGTGTTTTAAGTTTCTTCAGCATCGTGTACTCTTCGAGGATTAAAAAAGAAACTCATATTTCAGTTCCCTCTTTTAACTATACAAATTCAAAACAAACCCTGTACTGTGTATGATTTCAGAAGGAAATCCTCAAATATCTGAGCCTTTTTAAAAAAATGCAGTGTACCAGAGGTGGAAAAGCAAGAAGGTGACAGGCAAAGAACAGAGAATATAATTTAGAGTTGTGAAAACACATGAGGGCTCTGAATGGAAGATGAAGTAAAACTGTTAATCATCATAGCTTAACACAGCAGGAAGAGCTTCATTTAATTGAAGTATACTTGAAAGTGTAAGATGATTAACACATTGAAAAATAATGTCATTCATCTTTAAGGGCTTTAAATTGATAGTACTTCTGTTAAAAGTACATTTTAAAGTGAGGAAACAAAACTAGCAATAAAATTACAACTGGCAACCAAATATAAACAGCATCAACAGGGTAATGATTATTGTTAAATAAAAAGCAGTGTGACTGTTAAAGTGTTACAGAAGTTTGACTTGCTGCTTTTTTGATGATTGGTAAAGAATTGGGTACCATGCAGGAAAAAGGGAACCTAACATGGTACTGCCATCCAGAAAGCGCATAATAGCAAAAGTTCTTATCTACAAGATAAATATTTAGCCTGAGTAATTAAACCAAAGCATTTTCTAAGCGTTTGAAAACTAATGAAACCATGAATCACAGTCAGCTCTAGGTTTATAAGCAGTCAATATAGCAGACAACTTAGAATTCAAATTTTATGGATTTCATTGTGCTATATATCATGTCCACTAAAAGGTATCTGATCATCAAATTTTACATTTGCAGATTCTGTACTGTATCAGAGTATGCAGAAGTTGGATCACAGTAAATAACATAAGTGGACTACAGAAAAAACAGAAATGTAGGGAAGACAAAATGAAATTAGGTACTTTCAGAGAAAAAAAAAAAAAGCAGCAAGCTTGGTATGAATAATCTGAAATTTAGATACCTGTTGGAAGGAATTAGCCTGTGAAGCAGAAGTGGCTGAAGGACAACTTAGCAGGATGTGAATAGTTGGCAACTGAATCTTGAACTTGCAATGTAAATGACTAGCATGGAGAGTTGCTAATGTACTGGGCCATGTATGCAAAATTTGGTCTTGTAAAATTGCCACAGAAAAAGTTCTAGCAGAATCTCTTTGGAAATTCTCAGAAAATCTTAATAGGATTCAAAGAAGCAGTCAGAGCTTATTTTAAATTTTTTTCCAGGCGATTGACAGGTAAAGCAGAAAAGGATTTATATTTGTACAGCTTGTGCAAGAAAAGGGGGATGCTGTTATTATTTACCTGTGAAAGAGAAGTCAAACATCAGACAAGGCAAATAATTGTCATGGATGATAAATGTGTTAGCTATTTCTAGCTATTTTCTAATGATCACATTCCAGGGTCCAGTACCAGGGTTGACAAAGTGTTGGCAAATTACAACATGAATTTACTGTCACCTAGCTCCTCCTCTTCTGTTCTGCCTATCACTTTTGTGGAGCACACTGAAGTAAAGGAAAGTGAGGCTGGAAGGGGATACTGAGGATTGTGGATTCTATTTCCAATTTCAGTTCTAACAAAGATATTTTGACCAGTATGTTGCATTTTTTTTTTCTTCAATACTGCCAGTGAAAATAGTTACAAATTTAAACATTGGAGTGCAGAGACTTTGGGCTTTCATGTACCTCCTCAGTGCCTGGTTCAGTTTGACTCAATCTCTCCTTGGTCTTGACTGCTTTCATAACAGTGAGAAGTAGAAGACAGGACAGGAAGTACTGAATGAAATGAAAAGTAAGGTGTCTAATAGAAGAATGACTGTGGCAGGAAGATCTTCTAGGCACTGTGGAGCTGCTCTGGGGAGGCAGAAGGTGTGCATTTGGGAAGCTTAGAACCACTGTAGGTAAAGCACAAGTCATGACTGTGAGCAGTGATCCTGGTCTGATTGTTAATTATCTGCATTTTGGGTTTAGAACCATTTGTATTTAATAGTGGGATGATGCTGTTTTGTAATTTAATGTGGTGTGTTTTAAATAGAGCTATTGGAATCGTATTTTCTGTTCTTGGAAGTCTGTGTTAGCTGAGATGTGCCTATCTATCTCAATATTACTACTGCAGACTCTTCCTCGTCAAGACCATAGACATTGTCTCCAGAAGGGTGGAGACAGTCTGAGTGCCTCTCTTTCCATTTACCCAGACACAAAAAATAATGTTGTCACTTAATTTGTAGGTGTGTGGCGACTCTGTTTAGATGGAAAATTTAATATTTAGTCCAGTATAGTCTTCTGATCATCTTGCTTCTCATTGTATGCTGCTTTTCCCTAGTTGTGACTGCAGGACACATACAAGAGTTTGCATGCTTCACTGACTATGACAAAGAGCTGGTTTGTCACTGGAAGGTGCCTGCACAAACCAATTGCTCCAAAGAATTCCTGCTCTGCTACAGCAAGGAAACTTCTTCTGTGTCGTAAGTGTTTAATAAGATGTTAATAACAATAAGATGTTAATAACACTGCCATTGTTAGAGCTTCGTATATCCTATAGCCACTATTGGCTTTAATTCCCTCTCTCAGCTGTGGGTGTCTGGGACAAAATATAGTTTAGATTACTCCTCTTAAAGTAAGATGGATTATTTCCTTTTAAGTAAGATGGGTTTCTGCAATTAACAGCACTCTGTTCAGTGGTCTGCTCTTCTGTAGAACTTTCTGGTCTCTTAGTACAGGGGAGGGATCAAGTCCTGCTGATAGGAGTGGTAGGGCACTTAAAAGTTTACAAAACCTTAACTTCATGCAAAATGTTACCTTCTTCATGAGAAATCTCACTTGATTCACTGGGCTGTAGCCTGTGTGAAAGGTGCTTTCACCTGCAGCCCAGGTGATTCCCTGCATACAGTCTAACTCCATGTTCAGCCAGACTGTTGTCCCTGTTCTGAGCTGGGCCAGTCATCATCTCTTACAAAAGATGCATCTGGGTTCTCCTGTTTCTCTCTGCATGATTTCACTACACCAACATTCAAATAACCTAGCTCATCCACTGCAATAAACCTGTTCCTATGCTAACAAGATGTTTGTATGTGCCTTTAGAAGCTGAAGTGTGACAAAGGGTGGTATTTGGGATCAATCATTAGCCTTTCTGTCATGTTTTTCTGATACAGATATCCAGGGGATGGCTGGGGAGGGTGGGTTGTTTGGGGATCTCAGTTTTGTTTTGGAAACATTTCTGGGAACTGACTTGTCACAGTTTTGTTTAGTTATACATGTTGGGAAACTTGATTTCACCTTTTTAAGGAATAGTGTATCACTTTCTCTTAAACATCACATAAATTTGTGCCTGTTTTTCAGAAAAATGTGTGTTCCTGAGAATGAAAAAGACAGTTTAAGGTGCACTTGTACAATATATCCAGATTATTTTGTATCAGGCCTCACATATATTCTAGCCCTACAATTCAATGGCACGAATATGTGGAATTACAGTGTTACACCAGCCCTTGTTGGTAAGAACATGTTTACTTTGTCACTGGCACATCTGGTTCCAGGCTTTGCAATCCTAACTTCTCATTCATTTTGCCAGAACAGTGTTTGCTTTTCAGAGGTGCAAAGTTTTGTGGTAGCTTAAATGCAAAATCCATTTGTTTTAGAAACCCGATTCTGGGTTAGAATCTTAAGGAATCAACATAAGTAATGGGGAAAGCAGAGAGCGATTCTTCCTCTAGCTGTACCCCCTCAGCTGTGAGCCAGAAGGAGTTTGGGGTCTTAGATTATGTTTAGTGCATTTTGCTTGTGGCTTACAGGATGAACAGGAATCATGCTGCTTTCAGTTTCTACAAAGAAACTAGGTTATCCCTACTGAAATTCTTACCATTCCCATCTCTGTCATGCTCTGATTTTTCATGCTAGTTGAATCATGCTACGTGAGCAGAAGATTTTTTCAGTAATTGCTGTTCAATTTTAACAACCAATGATAAAAAGTTAAAGTGAGTGCTCCTAAACAGGACAGAGTGTAGATACAGTTCATGTCTCTGCCCCCAGTTTGGTCAGAACAGTGTGCTTGTTGGTAATGCCTGTCACCTTAAACACTCAGAGAAACCATTTTCGTACTTAGGCAAGCCAAGGGACTGCTTCTCTTCAGAATACTTGATTGATGCTGCTGCTTATCTGCCAAATAAGCAGAAGTCCACATCGATTTCCAAGACACAGGGAGCCAGGACAGCTTGGCTGCCACATTGGAGCCCCGTGCCCACCCAGCCTCACAGTTGCTACACAGATTGTTTCTGTTTTTCCAGGCTGAAAGCTGCATCCAGTGCACTAAAAGGCCATGCTTGGCAGTTTGTTCAGCCAGCTTGAAGAATCAAATATAATAATTTTGTTAATATTGTTAATAAATACCCAAAGCTCAGGTTTGGCCCGTCTATTCTTGTGTTATGGCATGGTAAAAGGGGCTAAGTGCTTTGACTGCAATGATATTCTGGTGTCTGATGAATGCTTCTCTTTCTTCTCCTCTCTCTCAGTGCTCTCCCATTACCCTGTTCTGTGTTTTTTAACATACAGTTAAGCCAAGACCCCCCAAAAATCTTGCCGTTGTGAAAGCCGAAAATGGTAATTTCAATCTGAGTTGGGAGGAGAGCTACTCTCCTCCATCCTTGCTCTCTGGACAGCCAGTCATCTATGAAGTGAAATATTGGAGGAAGCAGCACCCAGCAGAGGTAAGAGACACCCAGTCTCTTAATTTTCTGTCTTTGGAGATTAAAGGTTTAAAAAGTCCTCTGGAAAGTCACTTCATGAATAGTAGTGTGAGGGGCCAGCAGGAGCAAGCCCCAGGGTGTTCCTGGTTACACACTTGCCACAGTTCACTTTGCCCCCAAGGTGGATCAGCTGGATGTCAGTGGATTGAAACTTTCCTGACTTCCACCCCAAAATAGTCTGCTGCTTGCAGTAGACTGGGAAGAGGTTGAAAATACAGTGCTTTTGTTCCCTGAACTTCATTTGTTCCTTAGCCATCAGGAAGCTGGAGGTTGGTGGCTCTGTGGGGAAGGTGAGGCACTTCAAACACCCTTAATAATCCAGTATTTCTGGGCTGGGCTTCTTGTGGTTCCAGAAGAACATGCATGGTGGCAGGTAATAAATGCCACTGCTGATGGCATAAACTGCAATATCATACACAGTCATTCATTTGTTCATTTGTGAAAGGTCACTGAAACACATAACACTATTGGTATTTAGTTGCTGTCATTAACCCTTCACCCTATAAAGAAATTAAAATGAACTTTGTAATTTTCTTTTCAGGTTTCTCTAAAAGCAATTAACTACCAGGCAAAAAGCTTTGAGATTACTGCAAGCTCCTTGAAGAGAGGCTATGATTACATTGCAAGTCTCAGGTGTAACTACATGGACTACCCAGCCTACTGGAGTGAATGGAGTGAAGAAGTTGAATTTCACTGTGGTAAGTGTCAGAAAAAGCAGTTTAGTAAAAGGATGGTATATAGTCTTACATACTCTACTTCTCTCTTGGAGGACAGTTATGGACTCATCATCTTCATCATTTTCAATGTAATGTGAATACATGTGTAAAGGCTTCCAAAGATACTAAACATAGATAGGCAACTCCTTGGGAAACTAAGGAAGTGAAGACCAAGGGAGGCTGGTTTGCCTAGCCTTGTCAAAAAGAGGCTGAAAGGAATGTGTTCATTCTCTATGAAGTAGACAACAGGGAAATAGAAGAAATATTTGAACTAAACAGCAACACTGATGTGAGAGCAAGTGGATATAAATAGACAAGATATATCTATATCTATCTATATAGCTGTCTATCTATATAGATAGGCTGCAAATTAAGCAGTTTTTTAGTAGAGGCATGAGGGTTTATAAAAGACCCTGAAGAGCAACAGAGAAGACAAGAAACATAGCTGCACTACAGTGACAATGATAATGCCATTTTAGGCACTGTGTGATAGGCCTTGTCCCTGAGGGCTGGCAGTGGCCTGGCTCTCCCAGCTCCTGCCACACCCAGTACTGGGCACAGTTCCTGAGCCACACTTCTCTGACACACTGCACACCAGTGCTGCTGGCAGCTCTGGGGGTCTGTCTTTATGTGCTGGAGGCTTTCTTTTACATCCTCTAAAAGAACATTTTTTTTAAGTTGCAAAGAGCAGCAAATAATTTGTTATTGCCAGTGCTTGCATTGAGATGCACATTCACATGTAAATATTTGCTTGTTTGACAGATTACCAGGTGAAGGCTGAAGACATTTTGCAGATGGCTGTGCCCACATCCTGCATACTGATAGTGGCAGCATCAGTAATTTGTTACTTCTGTTTCACCAAGTAGGTATCCTGCTTGTTACAGAGTTCATAGAGTAACCCTTTGTAGGGGTATCAGTATTGCTATTGATTAGCTGAATGTCTGGTAGGACAAAATGCTAATGTCTTGGGTTTTCTCAGCACCTTTAGCTGTCTGTCAGCAGAGATTTTTGGAAACAGAAGTCAGTTGCACTCTGTCATTTTCTGAATAGTCTTTATTAATCTTACTAGAATAGTGTTATTACAGTAGGGAGTTGTCAGTTTTGGACCCTGGTCTTTGCTGGAGTTCAAGTAATGATGGCTATATACCTTTATTTCTTTCAAAATTTTTGAAATGTGAGAGTGAGATCCTCTCTATTTCACACATAATTTTAAACATGATTAGAAGAACAGGTGGCAGTCATTGTCCAGAGCAGTCATATACCAAACATACAAACATCTTTGCACTGGTTTAATGAAAAGCAGAAGATGCCCAAAACTAACACTTTCTGTTGCTGCAATGCAGATGACAGGAGAACAGAGGGGAGAAATGTTCACCAGTTAAGCCCAACTGCAGTCAAAACAAGTAATTTTCATTCTTCCTTGCAGAATGAAGAAAGAATGGTGGGATCAAATCCCAAATCCAGCAAAGAGCCATTTGGTTGTAAAAAATGTCAAGGTAAGTTAAAAGCTTTGCAAAAAATACCTTTTCCTGATCATCAGAAGTAGAATGTGTTACAAATTCCATTGTCTGTGTAGTGTAAGGGATACTAAATAGAGCTCATATGTGTCCTAAATCTCATTTGTATCTTTATTAGTTTTCAGTTTTGTGCTACTTTGATGAAATCAAGTTCCCGTTCCATGACTTAAAGCAGAGTCATATGGAACAACAAATGTAAGTAAGATTTAAAAAATATCCATCTGCTTTACAGCATGAAATTGTTTCCTGTACCATAAACATTAACTGTCCTTTACTTTTGACTTCCAAAAACAGAAGTTGCAAGAACTGTCTGGCTCAAAGTTTGTCAAGCCAAAACTTCAAGGGAAAAGATAACATCAGAAATGTTAAGAAATCTTGCAGTTGTCACAGCAAGTCTGGAGAGTGGTTGCCAAAAGGCAGCAGTGCAGTTTTAACCCCTGATATAATACCAGTTGAAGAGTGTATAGAAATCAGTGTATGTTTAACAGACAGTGAAACCGAGAGCCAAGAAGAAACTGGCAGCCAGATCACCATGTCTGAGCCTTGTGAGAGCAGCATCGTTACTTTCAGAGGGCATCCTGAGCACAATGAGTTACTAGCCAACATGTTTGATGCACTCCTGGCAGATGAAAATAATATGCAAGACAATAAAGGACCAAATATCACCACGGCCGAGAGGAAAACATTAGAGAACATTGGGTCAGAAAATCCATCACAGCAAAATCCAAAAGAAAGTGCAGCCCAGAGTCTGCAACCATGTGACAGTTCTCACACAGCTCCCCTTTTCACCAAAGCCTCTCAAGATGATTACAATTGTAGTACAGCCAGCAGAGAGTCAGAACTATCAGAAGAATCCTTTGAATCTGGCTATCAGAGCTCCAGCGTAAATTCTGCTTCACTGGATGCAAGAGATCTTCAGCAAATGGTTCATCAAAGCCTTTTTCTATGTCATTCTCCAAGTGAGCTTGACTCTGGTGTCCTGATTCAGGAGTCTACAAATAAATCATTGTTTGGAACCAAAACAGACAGAATAAACAGCCCTGCAGAGAAGAGTTTTGATACCCTTGTGTCTGCATCCATGGGATTGTGTGGTTCTGCTTACAAGAGCTGTGACACCCTTTTGTCTCCATCCCTGGAGCCCTGTGGCTCTGCCTACAGGAGCTTTAATATGCTTGTGTCTGCATGCAAGGAACCAAGCAGCTCTGCATACAAGAGTTTCAGTGCCCTCATGTCTCAGTCCATGGCTGGCAGCAGCCTGACTCTGTGCTCTGAAAGTGTTCCTCCCTCACCACCTCTGAGACAGCTGTCAGAGACACTGCAATACAGCTGCAGGGACCAAAGCACTCAGCCTGCTAGCAGTCAAATGTGTTATAACAGCTACAGATCTACCAGCACTGAGCTTGATTCTCCAAACACCTGTTCAGAACATACTGATTTTCTGTCTTTCTCCACACATGCAAATGAAGGCACTTCAGCTTTTCTTCCAGAGAAAGAAATACATAAGCAAGTAATGCATCAAAATGTTCAAAGGAAAGCTGATATAATTTCTTGCCCCATTGCTCCTCGGCCATCTGGTTATCAGCCTTTTGGTAGTGCAGGTAAATGTAATGGTCTGTACTGGGACAGTGACAATGAAGTTATCTCTACATCACTCTATGAATCCTTCATTAGTCTGTGCAACAACCTGAGTGAAGCACCTCCAGGTACTGCAATCTATGAACCTGACCCAAGGATAAAGGACAGTGTGTGTTTGCCTGTTCAGGGTTCTGGCTGCACCATTTTCCCTGGTTTACCATCTGGTGAGAATGACACACAGACTAGTGATGGTAGCCCTTGGATCAACAGCACTAATGAGCTGTCTGGTGATAGCAATGATGAAAATACCAGCAGAGATGAACAGCTGTTGCATTTGTTAGAGATGAAATGCCAAGATTTAAACAGCAGAGAAAGAGCTACAAAGGGAACAAAATGGAAAAGCTTTAACCCTACTGGTAAAGTAGTGCAAGAGGGTGGTGATAATGGACTAAAATACTGATGTTCCACTGCCACTCACACAACCACTTGAGGGAACTTGGAGATGCAGGGGGAAGTAAGAGGTGCTGAAGTATGCAGATGGGGCTGGGCAGCTTACCAGCATCACTGGACTGTGTTGGGCTAAACTTCAAAGAATTGCAGACCCCTGGTGCTCCATAGCTCAGACAAGGTGTTACCTTGTCATCTTGTGAGTAACTCCTATCACACTGATTCTCACACCATTCACAGTGAGCACTCCAGACTGGCACTTGCAGTTAAAAAAAGACCAGTAGAACTGTTAACAGAAAACAGCAGGAAGAATGAGAAATAAATGGAACTTGTGCAAACCCTTGCCCAAGAGGACAACTGCTATATGGAGTTAGCATAGCCATGTTTGCCAAGACTGAACTAGTCTTTGGAAATAAATTGTATGACAAGTTGAATTGTTCTTGTTTCAAACTTGACTGAAGTGAGGGCTGCTGCACTCGTGCCTGCCTGGGACTGGCAGCTGGGACATGATGCAGACCCCTGGGGACAGTTGGGGTTAGCACCCAGCAGTGGCAACCACAGCTCTACAGAGATGAAGTCAGAGCTGGTGTCTCCAGCTGTGAACAATCTCTAAAATAGCAGCTGCAGGAAGCAGGAGATCTTAGTACAGCTCCTGTGGTTATTGCCCTGGCTGTGTGTTGTGTGGGAAGCACACAAAGGTGATGTGGAATGTGCTGACACACCTGAAAGTGGGATATGGGTGCAGGTCCAAAGGGGAGGTGATTGATTTATCACAGAGCTTCCATAACTTACTTCTTTTTGGGTGGGGATGTTGTCCTGTGTGCTCATCCTGGCATGGGGTGTATGTTTCTATACCTGCTTAATCAAGACCTGAAATAAAAGTTACTATCATTTGTACTTACATAGTGCTATTCTTGGTGATTAGTTTCTCATCTTGTAGAAACAGTTAACTTCAGCAGCTGTAAAAGGAATCAGATTTCTAAGCAGTTTCTTCCCAGAAAGATTATCCAGTTTGTGATCTGACACCCAGCCTTTGTGGAATGTTTTTTTGGCTTGTTCTTGTCCTGGCAGAGTGGGAATTAGCCTGCATCTTAAAGGCAGTATGTATTACTTGTTGGATAATTATTCAAGAAGTTTTGCTAACAACTTTTCTACAGCATAATTATATATTTTGGTATGGTAAATTCCACCCTAGTATATTGGTGGCAGCATAAAACAGTTAAGGACCATTGAATAATGGGGTTTTTCTGTTGAAATGTATACGTTTATTCTCATTTAGAAAACTATTTATATTGCCATTCATAAGGAGGGAAACCATAATGCTAAGCACAGCAACTGGTACTGCAAATCTCTCTTCCAGGTTGGTAAAGTAGTAGAGGTATCTATGTAGGGGCAGCAGTGGTGCTTTCTTTCCCTTCTGCTCCTGTGCTCTCTGTTGTGCTCTTTGTGAAGTCCTCCATGAAGGCTGGAGAGGTCTGCTCAGGCCAACTTTGCAGCAGCACTCGCTTCTCTGCTGAGCATCAACTCCATTCTGCCTTTCCCTGGCTTTTTTCCTCCACATAGCTATCCCCTCCAGTCTGCACATTTCCATAAGATGGCTTTCTGTGTGGGATTTTTCTTCTCTTTCTCTCCCTTCAGTGTTTCTCTGGCAAAATGGAACATAACTCTCAGGGAAGGGGGACCCTTGTTCCTATGTCTTTGTATAACCCAGAACTGGAGATAGGCAGTGGGGCTGAGAGAGGCAGCAATCTGGCTCACCCTCTCCCTGTGACGGGACAGGCATGGTGCCTGGCTGTAGTGTGAGCTGAGTTCCATGTTCCATCCTTTAGTCCTGCCACTTTTGCCATCCATAGCTATTACCAGGCTAAGAAACCCAGGTGGGTTTCAAGTGAGGGATTTCCAGCCCAAGCTGGTGATCTGCCCCTGGGGGGGTGAGTGGGAGTTGTGACTGAGCTGGCAGTCACCACCAGCCTTGCATGCATGCTTATACAGAGACAGGCAGCTCGTCCTCCCAAGAGAGGAGCTTTGGGACCCTCCAGGCATGTCCTTCTTGCTAGTGGGGGGCTCCTGCCAGGACAGAGAATTACTGATCACAGTAAGCATATATTCAGTGGTTTTCCATTTGTTTTGAAAGACTGCTGTGCGAGTGAAGGCTTGTGCCAAGTTTTAGCCTAGTTATAGTGCCATTTATTATTTGTTCATAATCGCTCCACCTCCGCATCTTTCTCACCCGTCTGTCTACCAAATACTAGCAACCTGAGTCACCGTGAGTGAAATAGGTTCCTGAGAAAAAAAAATGGTGCATTCACAGTTCAGGAGAAGCTGGTTCAGATACACTCATTTTCCATTGCAGAAATGCCACAGGCTTGGCTTCTTTTCATTTCTCTTCTGAACAGAGTTGGCTCCTTGGAAATACAGACCTGAAATGATCAGCTGTTGGCGAAACTCATGACATTTATCATTGTCCATAGAAAACTAACCACATAACAAAGGTGATACTAGTATAGAGCAGGACCTGGAGGATGTGGAGTCAGGTTCTTGGGGGTAGGGACAAGGTCAGAAGCCAAGCAACAGCTCAGCAGTGACTTTCTGGTAAAAATGCAGAGAGCAGTGAACTGGTTTGGTTTTCAACAGCAGGACTGTTGTCGTTCTAAGCAGATTGCTCCAAAGCAAAGGAAAAACACAGTCAAGGGAGGAAGAGGACACCTTCCAGGTACCTCACTAACACAACCAAAGTTAAACCTTAATGAATTGCCATGCCATGGCCTGTTTTCCTAGAGTGCCTAATAACAGCTACCAGCAGCTCTGCTAGATTGCTAAATCCTGAGTGTTTTTATTCCTTGTGACAAGTTTATTGAGAGGAACTTTACATCTCTGCTGAACTCTGGCCAAAGGTGCTTTGGTCTATTTGTCCCTTTTGCTGTCTGGCTTCCAATCTGCCCCTCCTGTGTCTTTCCTTAACATTGAAATGTCTTTACTGTCCCTTCAGTAAGATTGCAAGATGAAAGGGAAGAAAAACTGGCAGCAGTCCTAGTTGAACATAATGGGGAACTGGCTGCTGTGGCACATTTAGCTGCATGAGGGGAGGAGCAGCTGTTTTGTTCCTTTTTTGCTCCTAGCCAGAATGCTCTCTATAAAACTGACCTTCTGTGCATGTGACCTAAGTTTCTATATTCTCAATGCAGAGACAATTGTCATGGCAAGAGTTGTTACAGTGCAGCCTGTGAGCCACAGTCTGTCTTTGGTAGAGGGATTACTGTGCTACACTTGCCCCAGTCCATGGAGCGTGGCAGGCATCCTAAGGAACTCCTGTCCCAGTTTAGTGATGGATCAGCCATTTCCTTCATCCTGTCTCTACCCAATTGTAAAGAGCAGGGCATTCGTAACAGTGTGGTGTTTGTCCTCTGAAGGCTACCAACTTGGTGACTAATATGTAGCGCTGGGATTTTCCTACTTGGTGCTGTTTCCCCAGCTCTTAGAAATGGGGAAATTTGCTATAAGCTGAAGGCTTTGAGGTTGACTGCTTCTCCCCAGCTCAGCTACTGCTGGTTTCACTTGCAATGAGCCACCCACACAGCAACAAGAATTATAATGAGGTGAGAAAACAGTGGACTGCACTCTGAGGGTAGAATTTCCACACCTGGGTCAGCCTTATAACCTTTTTTTTGATGCCCTAGAGAGTTTCTGTGAGAACCAGATGTGCATTGGCTGTGGCTGGCCATGGGGCCAGTGCCTGTGGTAAGTAACCAGCTGAGGTCTGGAGGAGCTGGCTTGTACTGTGCTGCAAGTGCTGACCAATGCATGTGTCTGGCAGGTCCTGGGCTTGAAGGTTGTGCAGGGCAGTTCACTGCTGGGTGGTCTTCCCCCTCCACTGCCTGGCTGAGGTGCTTCAGAAACACTTAGCATGCTCCTCCATAACGTGAGCTGGGGGCAGGGGCAATGAAGCCATGAAATGCCTTGTTTCCTCCACTACAGCAAGAATTAGTATACACAGTTTGGCATGTGTTATTTCATTACCTCACTCTGAGCTGTGCTGGGCCCCTGCAATTGATACCCTTCTGGTCAAGTTGCCTTTGCAGTTCTTACAACTCAAAACCTCCAGCTTTGCTCCTATATTGGGTTTGTGTAGTATGATTTTATTGTGGAGGGGGGCTGCAAGGGTGGTTTTTCTGAGAAGCCACTCCTTTCCTGCCTTTTCTCCTAAAGACACAGTACATTGCTGCCAGTGACATGAGAAGTCACTAAATGTTTTAGGACTGCATGTTCTGTGGTTTGCAGATGCAGCTTGCTGTGAGCCCTTTGTTTGCTTTGCACATGCTGCCACAGCCAGAGGCTGCAGACAGCTGGTGTGTTTTTCTCCCTGTGATGGTGCTGGATGCTGCCTGAAGCACGCTCCATTGCTGCATCAGCCCCAAGTGTGCAAGAGCTGCAGCCAGGCAGGATAGGTGGGACATGCTGGTTTTTGATAGCTGTGGTAAAACAGAACTCCATGAGATGCAGATGAGGATCTTGCCATAAATAGCTGTATGCCAGCAGTAGACTTTTGGTCTTGGTGCATCCCTGATTTCAGAGATCGGGGGACAAGCTGAAAGGCATTGCTTCTAAGGGGGTCATCAAAGGAGCAGGGAGTTCTGCCAGTACTGCCAGCTCAGGTGAGCATGTGGGAATGCATGAGAGTCCTGCTGACCTTGTGCAGAGATGCTCTGGGCATGCTTTGCATGGTGCAGCTGCGGATGTTGGGTTTGAGCCTGAGCAGAGCTGTTGGTTTCTATTTCACATGGTCAGGGCCAGTTCACAAGTACAGTCATTCCTGTTTCTCTTTACCAGCATGTGTCTGGTGATTTCCTAAGAGAAGATACAAGCCTCTGTGCAATCTCCTCCATGTGAGCAAGACACACACAGCCACAGCTCTGTGAAGGTAAGTCCTTTTCCTCTGGCTAGAGCCAAAGCAATGTCCTCTTACTACAGCATTCATGCAGTATGGGTACAGACTTGATGAATGTTGGGGAAAACAAGAGGCTGATCCCAATGTTGATGGCTACAGATAACTGGCAAAGGCAGAAGGGAGGCAGGAGAGCAGGATGCTGGGGTCTCTGCAGGTGACATTCAGTATTCCCCAGACTGAAAGCAATGCACTCCTCCCTCCCCTGCAGCATCCTGTGTCAGCTCACAGCCACCACCTGTGGAGCTTTGGTGTTTTTCAACCTGCTGCTTTGCTGACTAACACCTCTGCTTTCTGCCTGGCTCATTCATATTTTAGCCTGTTTCCTGAGCTTTGAGGTGGTTTCTTCTATTGCTTTCCCTTGCAGCAGAACATTGTTACTCATGTCTCAGCTGTTCTCCTGCCATTTTTACTTATTGTAATGTATGATTATTTTCCTCCTAAATGTCACCAGCCAGTAATGGTGCCTTTGACCCTAAAGTTATGGGAGGTCTGTATCTTTGATGCTGCTGATGTTGCCCTTCTTCCAGACATGGCAAAATGGTTTGGGGTCATGAATAACAGAATCTACCTTATGCCCTTCATGCTTGCTTCTCGGTGAATATTACTGCTGCAGGACAGGCTGAAATTAAACTTTTTATGAGTTAAATTTGAAGAAAGCAGGCCTTTTGGTGCAATATGTTTACATCTATAAGGCCATTGGTCTTACAGTGCTACCAGTGTTCCTGTTTTTAAAATTAGCTCTGTAATATCAAATGCATATTATTGCATGGTTTAAAGGTAGCGTGGCTTGTGACTGTCAGACTATCACTCTTTGGACTGATCACACATGCTGCTCTTTCCTTCCCTCCTCTGCACAAACAACAGTAGTGGCACACTTTGGAGAGTCCTGTGTAATCAAGGGGCAAAAGCTACACCACTGTCCTGGCGTGCTATCCTCACAACAGAAAGATATTACTAAGAGCCTGGGAAATTTCTGACTTAGCCACTCAGCCTGCATTCTTCTTGGGCTATTACAGCTCCTTGTTCTTGCTCCTTGCTCTTCCTACCTCCACACTGTACTGTGTGTGCCACATCCCTCCATAGTGCTGCTCATTTCCCTCTTGTCCAAGGATACAGTGAGTGTGCATGGGTTCCCTGAAGCCCCTTTAAAGGTAAAGGTATGATTAGGTGAGTTGATGGACCCTCCCTCAGTGTCAACCTTGCAAAGACACCCAGCCCAGACACAAGTCACAGGCATGAAATATGACAGGGGTGAGCCCCTCACCTGTGTAGGAGCCACATGACCTCCCTGCCTGTGGTCTGAGGATTGGTGTTGTTGCCCTGATCCTGGGACCATTTGGGGAATGGATGGAAGCTGAACACAGTGGTGCTTGACTGTCTCCAATGCAGCACATGCTGTCCTATGCAGTTTAGTACAGTACACTTGACACTGATGCCTGCTCGCTGCACAAGTGTAAGTCCACCAGCCCCACTATGACCTTTTAGATACAAGGCTTGTGACTTTTTATCAGCTCTCCCACCCTTTTCTCATGTAAGAAAGCAGAGCAGTACAGTAATAAATGTTGTGTGGGTGTTTGGACCTGAATTCATCACCTCCTCTCACCACATCCTTCTGCTGGCACAGTAATACTGATACAGCAGTGACGTCAATCTCCATTTATCGCTGTGTATTCCAATGCACCACGGCCCTGGGTTGGGCACAAGCAGGCTTTGCTCTTAGTGCTGGCATCCACCTGCTCCCCAGCTCCCCAGGCAGGGTCTGCCACTGCAGTAATGATTTAGCCAGCCTGGTCTTGGAAGTGTTGGAAGGCTGAAATGCACAGAAACAGGGCAGGTAATGTCCATGTTTCCATCAATTTTCCCTGCTGCCAGTCTGTTTTTGCTTGATGTCGCAACTTCACTGTAAATCTTTCTTATAGCTGATGTGGCCCTTGTGCCCCAGCTGTCACTGCTCTTAGCCTCTGGACAGTCAGAGCACTCTTTGTCTCCATGTTGCTTCAGCTTTGTGATTAGATGGTGGAGTGCACCAACAATGTTTTTGTTTTTTCCATGAGGAAAGCTGGTTTGGGCATATAGCTGCTGGACTGTGTATTCCACTCTTTTTGTTTGGGTGCAAAAATTCATTTTCTCATGCTTGGAAATATCATATTTTTTCATTTTTTTTTAAACTTAAACTGAGTTCTTAATTAGTTTTGGTTTGGGGTTTGGTGTTTTTTGGGTTTTTTTGGGGGGTTTTTGTTGTTTGGTTGGGGGTTTTTGTTGTTTTTTTGCTTGGTTGGTTTTTGTTTGGTGGTTTTTTTTTTTCTTTTTGGATTTTGTTGTTGTTTTAGGGTTTTGGGCAAGGAGAGTTTGTTTTGTCTTTAAGTACATACATTTCCTGGAAACACTTCAAACTGTGAGCTTAGGCTGCATCCATGTTTGGCAGCTTATAGCATCATAATTCCAGATTCTTAACAAAAATAATCTTCATAAATGTCTGTCTGTATTGGTCCTATTTCCTATTCTCTGATATATTAGAAACCTGTAGTATCATTTACATGTGTGTATTCTGAATGGCTACTCAGCTTTATTGCTGTGGTCTCATAAGGATACTACAGAGTTTGCAGAAGTGGTACTTGGCAGCTGTACAATGCTTGACATTTTATAAGAAGTGTCTGTGTTGCAAAGATGTGTGAAGCTGATTCAGAGCCCCCATTTCACAGACCAAGAAAATGAAATGAGGTAGAAAAGACTTTTCTAATGCCAGACTGGGAACAAGTTACTGCCTTTGCTCATTGCCCACTGCCATTCTTTTCTCCAGGTGAACAATCACATGCTGACAGATGGAAGCAAATGGGAAGGGCGTAACAAATGGAGGTATGTAGGAAAGGTGGGGGTCCCAACAATAGACTGGGATTGGAGCTTGCAGGGGGCCTGACTGGAGCATGCTTCAGAATTAGGGCTGCTATACATCTTCATTGAAATCATGAGATCTTTGATGCCAAAGACTACAAAGGTGCTGCTGCAGAACTGCAGCTTTCCCAGCTCTTCTGCACATGTCTTGTCTGCCCATGTCTTATCATAATAATCTGGAGCACAGCCAGGAGGTCAGACAGTTTCAGCAGTACTGAAACTTTTGATTGTTGAACTAATCTCTGGGCACAGGCAAAAGTAAGAGATGGGACAGTGGCATCCCAACTGAGGAAGTATTCTCTCTCTGTTTCAGCTATTTTAGCAGATCCTGCTGGTTTTCTTATTTTTGCTACTGTGCTTTTCTTTAGGAATCTTCCTTCTAGATTACAAGGCTGTATGCTAACCTAACCCCATTGTGTAATGGGAGCTTCTGGTAACTCTGTAAGACATCTACCCAATGAGCTACTTGGGCTTCTTGCTTTGACTTTTTCCTGTTCAGTCCTGCCTGTCCCTTCAGGTTGATGGCACCATTGTCTGAGCAGAGGAAGGAAAGTAGGGGAGGCCCTACAAAAACCACAGCAAAGATTTTCCTTGCATTGGTCTGTTCATTTAGGCAGGAATGAGCATAAAAGCAGGGAGCTACTGCAATATTGTGAATACAAAGCATCAGAGGCCCTGCCAATTGGATTCTGAAATAAGTGTTGGGTCTGCAGACCTCTCTGAGGGCCCAGCCCTTCCATCCCTCTGCCCTTCTGTCCTTCCATCCTTCCTTCTCTCCTAGCAGCAAGTTGCCTTTCTTTGTTTTCCATGCTGGCCAAGAGTGTGATAGTCACAATACAAAGTGATGCTGAGATGGGCTCATGGTGCAGCCAGTCTTAACATGAAACCAAGTGAGCAGGTTCCAGATGGCAGGATAACAGCAAGCCTTCCTCAAAGGAATGAGGATTTGGAGCAGAGCAATGGAAGATGGGTGAGATCACAAGGTGGAGTTAGATAGTGGGCTGTATCTCAGTGACTAGGGACTGCACCACCAGGCTGAGTGGTAATGACAGAAGTTATTATACAGAGGAAACTTGGAGAGCTTGGACCAGAGGGGTCAAGAAAAGGTGTTTACTCAAGGCAATGTGTGATGCAGAAAGAAGGGCTGGAGTATGAAGGTAGAGAGTTTGCTCTACCACTGGCAACAGGTGAGGGAGGATGGCAGGCTGCCTGGGGCTCCTTGCTGAGCTGGAACTGTGCCTCATGGGCAGGGTTTTTGTGGCAGGAAAGAAGGGGTAGCAGCTGCATCACTGCTCCTACAGCAGGGTGTGACACAGTGTTCTGTGGCACCTCCAGAGTGAGACTTGCTCCTCTCACCTGGGCACTGAGAGCACATCTGTGAGCTCACAGGAGGCTGCAGGGGCTTTCTGGTGGATGCTAAATTTGTTTAGCTTTCATTATTTGTGTAAACCTAGGAAATTTTTAAACACCACAAGTGTTCCACAGGTCTTTAAGGCCTTGTGGGTTTCTCTCTGCTGAATGATTGCCTGGGGTATTTATTGCTTGTGGTGAATGCAGCATAGCATATCTAGCACCTGGATACCTGCAACCCCACATATGAATACAGGCTGAGGGACAAAAGGATTGAGACCAGCTCTAATGACAAGGACCTGGGGGCAGTGGTGGATAAAAAGCTGGCCATGAGCAGGCCATGTGTGCTGGTAGCCCAGAAACCCCTGTGTCCTGGGGTTCTTTCCCAGCAGTGTGGGCAGCTGACAGAGGAGGGGATTCTCCCCCTCTGCTCCCTGCTCTCTTGGTACCCTTCCTGGTGTTCTGCCTTCAGGCCTGGGACCCCCATGTGACAAGGATATGAAGCTGCTGTAGTGAGCCCACAGGAGGCCACAGAGGAGCTTCAAGGGCTGGAGCACCTCTGCTGTGTATGACAGGCTGAGACAGCTGGGCTTGTTCAGCCTGAAGAGCAGGCTTCGAGGAGACTTTACTGCAACCTCTCATTATTTAAAGGGAGACAGTAAAAAAGATAGGGACAGAAGTTTTAGCGGAGTCTGGTGCAACAGGTAATGGTTTTTTTTTAAATTAAAAGAGTAGGTCACATTATGTGGCATGGCATATGGGCCCTTCCACTGTCTGTGCATCCTTGCAACTTGCTTTTGATTAAATTAGGTCCCCTAAATAATACACATTGCTTCTCCAAAGTCCAAATGTGTTTCTATAAAAGTTGAAGTGCTGTGAAAATACAGCTTTAAATGTATTATATGACTTGAGGGCTTTGTCTTAGAGCACAGGCTGTGGGTTGAACAGTCATTTGTATGTGATGCCATTTCCCCTGTTTTAAACATCCTGCTGTCACCTTTTCTGAAGACTTTCTTGTGGGATCTCTTCAGGGCATCAGGGCAGCCTCTCCTTGCAGTCAGTACTGCACAGTGTTTTCCTGGATGCTATGTGGGAGACCAGGGTTTTTTCTTTTTTATTTTTTTTTCTCTGATCTGTGTTTCTGGAGTCCCTTAACTAGATACTTCATGCTTATTTAACTGTGGTTAGGCCAAATCAATGAGTTCTCACTAGCTTTCCTCACACAGACCCACAATGATATTCAGACACCATTTGGCTAATTCACTGCATAGCTGTTTAATCTGCAGCAGTGTCACTTCTAGTGGCAAGCCATTCATAGTTGCAGTACTAATGAAGAAAAATTGGGTTAGCAATTAACCCAAGTCTTTCTTGTTGCCTGGATAGCCTGAGCTGCAGCCACTTTGCTGCTCTCTCTGTGCATGTGCTGGCAAAGAGCAAAGACTTCACTGACCTTGCTTATGGCAAGTTGGCAGGCTGTTGATCACACCCCCTCAGCCCATAGAATAGATACACACAGGAGAGCTGAAATTAATTGTCTAAATAAGGCACTTTACTTTTAGATGTTTAAATGAAAGAAAGATTAATTCCACCTCAACCTTACAGAGCTTTAAATTGGTTATGAGAGTCTTGTTTGTGGTTGTTTTTTGTGTTGGTTTGTTTTTTTCTTCCCCAGGACATCCAGTAAGAACCACCATGAGGAACAAACAGTGGCTCCAGAATATTTTCTTCTGCCTTTTATTCCAGTACAGTAAGTCCTCAGATACTTCCTTCAGGTTGTACATCCACAGGATTTATCTTAGTGACCATATGTACTGGCTCTGATGAGATTTGCATGAAACAAGGTTGCCAGGGGACAGCAATCACAGGAGAAGGTCCCAGGGGAGAGAGTTCCATGTGGTAATGAGTGTAGGACAGGCACAGGAAGGTGCACAGCTGGGCAGAGTTCAGCCAGGCTGTATAGAGCTCTGGGGAACAGCACCAGCAGAGAGCCTGCAGAGGTAGTGCCTGCCTTGCACTTGAATGTCTCCCAGAGACATTAGAGTAGGACTTCCCCCACCAAAAATACCCTTTGCTGTATAAAAGGTTCTGGTGGTTGAGACAGGATATCCCCAGGGTTGCTGCTGGCTGGTCAGCCAGGGTAAGTGCAGTGAACCTCTCCTGGTCTGAGTGCCTTTGTTTAGGACTGGACTGTGCATGCAGTCACCCCCCATTTTTTGCTGGTTCCTACCCACACTGCAAACTCCAACTGACTCAGAGCTGGCTTTCTGAACAGATCAGGTGGACAGAAAAAGGCAGTGACAACCATGTCTGCAGGGAACCATGCAAGTTTAGCATTTTACCTGCCGCTTGTAGGCAGAGCATTGGATCTGTCCCAGACCTAAATAAGGAGAAAAGATGCATTCAGAATTATATATTCCTGTCACAGAGGACCACTGTGATCGCTGGTCTAAATTTTGTGTGATGCAAGCCAGAGAATTACCATGTGCTAATTTCAATTTGGATCAATCTAGACCTTACTGTTAGAAGTATTCAAGTTTTGTTTTTGAAGCTGCCAGGGACAGACATTTCATCCTAGATCTAACTAACTGATTTTAGGACACGATTGTGCCTTTCCCAGTAAAAAGCTGTCTTCTTAATTTTATTAACAGATTCTTGCCCAAAGATATCTTTGCAATTTACCAGCTACCTAGGAATAGTAGTCTATCTACCTCTGAATAGTAGTCTGTTTGACTAAATAACATAATAGCATAGGAGAATACTAATTACTGCTGCTTAATAGCCTATTAATACTTGCTGCCCTTTCTAAAGGAATGCATGAGATTTCTAACCCATTTTTCTAGGAAAACAAAGATAGGCAAAAAGAGAATAAGTATGTTGCTCAGGATTCTGTAAACAGTGCTTTGTCCAGAACCCTCAGAAGAGTCGACTGAGGGTTCAAAATAAAACGGGAAAACTTAATGTAAATTTTAGAACAGAATTCCGAAGTCAGTGTGAAATGAAAAAGTCAAAATGAAGCATTAAGAAAAAAATCATATGTACATCCTTGGGACCAATCTATTGCAAACATCCCCAAATTTCTTCTGCCACCATCCTAACTTAAGGAGGTTCTTGTATGCAAATCTGAATGCTGTTTAGGGAGTGTAGTTTGTGCTATGATATGCAAGGCCTAGGAAGTAAATGTTGAGATGGGTAACTTCAGCAGGGAAAAGTTGGACTTAGTTTTCCTCTGAATTTAGCCCACCCTAGAAGGGGGCTGCACCCTCCACTGGACACACCTGCTGTGCACTGTGACTGTAAACACAGACAGCTTGTTTGTGTGGACAGCCCTTTGGTCTGGAGGGTGGGACAGATGTTTCTGGTCCATCACTGCACACACTGTGTGCATTCCATGGCAGTTCTCTGTGTACAGCTTCAGCTGTAAGATTGGGCATTGGGTTCTTGTGCATATCACTTAGCAAACAACACTCTGGACATAAAGCATGCTGCAACAGGGAAGGAGGAAGCAGGGAGTGCAGCTTCTCTAACCAAGAAAGCAACAGAACAACAAAGGGAAGTGAGCTCACCACATGGTCAGCATCAAAGGGTTTGGCTGCTTGATGGCCACAAACTGGTTTGTTCTCAGGAGCAGCCTCTGTGGTAGGGAAGGACCCATGCCTGATTTAAGCATGGATGTAACAATCTTGAGTCTTTTCCTAGATGATGAAAATTTTATTCCCATCTAAAAGGGGTGATACTTTACATGTCAGAAATGAATGGTCACTGCAGTAGGCATGGTTTGAACCAGTATGGCATGCCTCATCTCCTGCAGGCTTTTCCTCATTCACCCATTCCTACTGTATTGGTGGTAGTTCTTGTCAGCCCAGGGAGCTGTCAGGAAGGGACTCGTCAGTGTCACATTTGTCACTGTGCTACTACCTTAGTTGCCTTGAAATCCAGCGAGATAAGTGTGTTATGTACAGTACAATTGTACTTCTATAAAACACATACTGGATACTGCTCTGTGAGCAGAGCTCCTGCAGAACAAGTACAAGAATATAAATGCTGCTTTGTGACCACTTTTAAAAATTATTTGATTTTCCTAATGAGTGTAAGTTCTACAATTGCCTCTCAAGTTCTCTTGAGGAGTCTGTAATTAATAAATTGTGTTTATCAGAATGCTTTATAGAAATTATAGTAACTACAAATTTGCAATATTTTTCATTCTTGATTTCATGGAAAAAACAGTTTCCAAGGCTCTGGACCTGGACGTAAAAGGTATTGATGCTGCAGATATCAAGCTTTAGAAAACAGAAAAGAGAATTGTAAAGAAAAAATTACTAAAAATAGCACTTCAAAAATGTGTAAAGTGCTATGTAGATGTACAATGAAATCTAGACTAGCAAAGAACAGTACTCAATTTAGAAAGTGGTATTATTAAAATGTTCAAACATGCTACTGTTTCTTATTGGGTTTCATGCCTCTTCTATATGCCATATAAGGTAAGACTCTTGCAGAAATATGTGACTGTTGTCGTGATTGTATGAGAGGGGCCAGAGATAAGTCTGACAATTTAGTCACAATTTGGGCATCTCCTGATTTTGGCTGGTGCAGTGTTTTTAATAGGTTTCTGTTTGGCACTTATCTTGCCATCAATGACTTGTTACCCTGTAGAGTTGGAACACATCTTACATCCCAAAACTGGAGACTTTCAGTGGGAGGGAGGATGATTTCCAGAGACTGGTCTGTTCCCTTCAGATTTAGTGGGAACCCTGAGAAGTGCACATATTGATACAAAGTTCTCCTTGTTTTATCATAGAAGTTGATATTGTGTTTTCTCTTTCCAAACCTACAGCTATGTGTTGTGAAAGCCTCACTTGTTTTGTGGACTATGTACAGACCTTGTCCTGTATCCTGCGAGATGAGCTGGGTGCTGGTTCGTACAATCTCACTGCAACATGGTACGTCTTGGTGGGGTGAGCAAGTCCAGGTACAGGAGCCTCGACGTGGCCATAGCACAGTGGCAACCTTTCATCCTCTTTGTTATCTAGAAATCCTGGTTTTGCTGCCATGTTGGTTTTTCACTTGGTATTTTGCACTCCAGTTACAAACTAACTTGTTCCCTAGGAAAGGACCCCTGGCTCCAGTGTCCACTGATTGTGCTTCTCACTGCTGACTGCTGGGCTGACTCCAGCTTCCTTAGCATTGCCTTCTCTGCTGCCGTGGGAATACCTTTCCCTGTGCTGCTGTTAAAAGTGAACTCTCACCTGTGTGCATTGGCAGGGCTCACACAGATTGTCCAGTTGCCTGCTGTTCTGCCTCAGCAAGGAAGTGGATACAGTCTTGGACTGTGTAGCCCTGAGGAGCACCTTTCCTTTCCAGAAACACTTCCCTATTTCTCACAAAGATGCTAGGCTGAGCAAGTAGAAGGGAAAAAAGAAGTCTGTTGAAGTTCAAAGATTATTTTTTTTTAATTTGAAGATGTTTTCATTTTAATCGTTTCCTTTGCCTGGTGGTCCAGCAACAAATTAATCCAACTACAGCTTGTGATGCATGCAGACTTGTTAATTTTGGCTTTTTTAGGTTTCCTGAGGAAGATCCAGAAAATACTGTGGCTGCCTGCAGTCTCCTGCAATTGTCAAGGAACACCAGTCACACACAGTACATGTGCACTGTGGACATGACTGAACTTCTGGCAGATACCAAAATCCAGGTGGATGTTACAGAGATAGCTGATAGGAAGCACGTGCTTTCCAAAGACTTTTATTTGTCAGACAACAGTAAGTACAAAAATGGTTAACTTGATAAATACTTATTGACTTTATGTGCTAGGATAGTCTGGACAAGGAGTGAGAGTGGCAGCAAGCAGTGTGGAGCTACGTTTGCTGTACACTCATCTGCACAAAGCACTGTGCTCTTATTGCTATTATGCTTGAGGCTGAGCTTAGAGCTGGCTTGGTCCATGCTTTTTGTGGGGCAATTCCTTTTCCTCATGAAGCAATAGGTGATAAATATACATCTTATACCAGCCTCATACCAAGGCTATGCAAGAGCTTGTTCTTGGCTGCATTCTAAAGGGCAGGAGTAATTGCTTTATTACAAATGTCACAAATCACAGAATCCTTAAAATGGTTTGGGTTGGAAGGGACCTTAAAGATCATTCTGCTCCAACCCCCTGCCCTGAGCAGGGACACCTTCCACTAGACAAGCCCCATCCAACCTGGTCTTGGACACTTCCAGGGATGGGGCAGCCACAGTTTCTCTGAGCAACCTATGCTAGTTCCTCACCATGCTCACAGACAAGAATTTATCCCATCTAAACCTGTCCTCTGTCAGTGTTAAGCCATTCCCCCTTGTCTTACTACTACATGTCCTTGTAAAAAATCTTTCTCCAGCTCTCTTGTAATATCCAAGGAGCTGGAAGCTCCCAAAAGGCTTTTGCAGTGGACACCTGAACCAACATGACATTATTTTGGGTAGTACAAGGTGTCCCAGATGTACTGGATGTGGCAGTTCCCCTTTCTGGGGCAATTCCTAATCATTTCTCCTGTGTGACAAGAAGACTGAATGCAATCATGTAGCTGACTTGGTGGAATGTTGGTATGTTCTGGGTTGTGTAGCAAACTGTGAAGAACAGGAGTGGTTAGCCAGGCACATGGGTACCATGCATAGGAATGACATAGGAAAAAGATTTTTCTATTTGGCTTCTTCTGAAGTTAAACTTTACTTGAGAAGTGTCATCTTTTTGACTAATGCCATAACATTTCCAGAAGCCTCCTTGCTCCCACTGACAGAGATTGGGTGGTGGTGCTTTGCATATCTACTAGAGGTCCTCATCCAAAGGCATCATATCTCAGTGGTGGGCCCTTCAGACTGCTGGAATTTTGCATTACTGCTTTTCAATATATGAACTCCCCCTGCAAGGATACAAAAGCTTTCTTTTTTGGCAGTTGGGACATGGAATTGCTATGGGTTTACGCAGTGTCCCCTAGCCTCAGTTTTTCCTCAAGACCCTGTTACATTGAGGGGTATTTCCCCAATTTTGCAAATGATTATGACTACACAGAGTTCTTTTATGTCATTAGAAGAACAAGGTGCTCTATATTTTACATAATCTCCCAGGAGTTTATTAGCCCTGTGAACTATCTTTCCTTCTCCATAGGCAGTGAGGAAGTTCAGAGACAAGCAGAAGATATATTCAGAGAAAAGTGGTCCTGTGAGGTTCTGTGCATGTCTGAGGACAGGAATGCTGTGGATGTTCTCTAGTGTAGGAAGGCCCACCACTGCCAGGGAAGCTTTGTTCCCTACTCACTCTGCATTGCTGACACCACATTGGGCCATCTCTTAACTGTAGTAATCTTATGAAAGGTTACACTGTCACGATATGACACAGAAATGAAGGCACAGAACTCAGTGAGCTCGAAGGCAGGAAAAAGAGAGAAAGTTTATTTACCACTTAGGTTTTATAGTTTTCCAGGGATTACCCCTGGATTGGATAGAGAAGTTACCACCTCTCCATCCACACTGGTGGAGACAAAAGTCCATCAAATGTGTCTCCTTGAGAAAGGAATGTAAGCATAGATTGTTTTCCTACAGAGTCCTTGAAAGGACTCCACTTCAACCTATAAACATACAAAAAGAACCTCAGAAAATCAGAATATTTTAGAAACTCTCAGAAGGCTTTAGAAATGTGGGTGACATTACACCATCCTGTCTTCCAGTAAAACCACAGCCTCCATTCAACCTGAGCGCTTTGTTCTCAGAGGGTTACAATATTTCTTGGGAAACCATCTACCAGAACTCTTCCTTCTACTTTTTGAATGGGGAGCTGGAATATCAGCTGCGTTACAAAAGAGGAAGTGACACCTGGGAGGTAAGTGAGATGTCAGTTTACCATCAAGTAGGGTGAACCAGAAAAGAGGAGACCAGCACAACCAGGACAGTAGTACTGGTGGGAAAGAAGGGTTTCCATGGTTTAGAAAAAATGTCTCTCTGCTTGACTGGACTGAAAACAGGCAAACCCAAAAAATAATTGAGAAGCAGAAGCAGTGTGAGAAGTATTAGATCCTGTGAGGAAGCTGATAATTCATTAGATTCTCATGATGTCTTGCCTGAAAGGTTCCCCCAAGATTGCAGCTGCTGACCAGTCAGAGCATGGCCTTGCAGAAACAAAAGAAATGCAGAAAAGGTTACTTTGCAGACATCCTTACTCTGCAGCAGCGTGAGCAAAGTAAGAGCAGTCACTCTGGTGTTTAATCATTCACAGACACAGAAGACTAAAGCTGTTCATGAAGATAAACGGACATTGGTGATCCTGCCATGGGAACTTCAGGCAAACACTGAGTACGAGTTCCAAGTGAGAGCCAGACCCCGGGAAGACAGTGGCTATGGTGGTTTTTGGAGTGAATGGAGCTCTCCACTGTCACTGAAAACCAGCCCTGCCGGTACGTGCCACCAGATCTCCTTGCCCTTTCAATTAGGCCAGTGTCACAGAATGCTTTCAGAAACTTAATAAAATCTAATTAATTAGAACAAATTTAAACAGTCTGGTAAAGACAGGTATGGTTAGCTCCCTTACTGGTTGTGTGAACACTGAACCTTGGCTGTCAATATTGACGCTCTCACCATGGGGCAAAAGAAGAATTTGGTGGGGTTGGCTGAACATTTGGATGCTGCTTGCAGGAGTGCTACCTCTGGCTTCTTTTTCAATGACCAGGGTCCTGCCTGCAGCTTTCAGAAATGGGTAAGATCTCCTATACTGGGTTTTAGTGTTGTCTTCAGCTGAGAGGAGGGGGATCCTGCTCTCAAACCTGAGTTCTGTGTCTGAACTCTGATGTTTGGTCATGCTGGGCATGGGTGTTTTGCTTGGTAGCCACCACTCCACAGGGAGTTCACAGTACTTTATACACAGAAGTACACTGATCCTTGTCATGGTGGAACAGAGGCTATGAAAATCAGGAGCGTTTGCTCCAATAGAGCAGGTGCAAAATGACTGTGGCCAATTCCAGCAGCATGTGCTGAGCTTCCCTGCTCTCACTGATCTGCAGCTTGAACTGAAGTATTACAGAGTTTACCAGGTGCAGTGGCAGCAGAGCCAGGCTCCATTTGCTAAGTGATATCTGAGTTCTGGATCTCAAAGGTGCTCCTTTTCATCACAGGTGGAGAGCAGCCACCAAGAAGTCATCTAGACAACACCTGTCTCTAATCAGCTGCACTCTTTTCACTTCACAGATCATCTGTGGAGGTGTCCCTAAACCATGAGTCAAAAACACCAGAGGTCTTTGTGGCAGGGAGCTCTCCTGCCCTAACTATGTGGGCTGTCTGTGTGCAGCCAGATCATAGGGCAGCTGATGTGCTGCTCCTTTCATTGATGCAGTCATCTCTGAGCACCCTCAATCAGACCTCTCTGGAGTATTGATGACCAGCTGACAGCCTCAATATCCCAGTGAGAGAATCTGGGATAGAAATTAAGAGTGTTTCATAGAATCATTTAGGTTGGAAAAGACCTCCAAGATCATCAGGACCAACCTTTTACCAATGGTCACTTTACCAACTAGACCATAGTACTAAGTGCCACGTCCAGTCTCTTGAACACCTCCAAGATAGTGACTCCACCACCTCCTTGGGCAGCCCATTCCAATGCTTGACAACACTTTCCATTCAAAAAACTTTTTCTCCTCACCATCTCCTGTTTATTGATCATATAAATGCAAGGTGAACCTGACTGACCTTGTCTCTTCCTCCAGCAGTGACACAGACAGCAGGCATGGAATGGCTGTTGCTGTTTGGTATTGTCGTGGCAGTCATGGCCTCAATCACAACATTTCTGGCCAAACAGCAGAGGTAAGAATGCTTCAGGAGGCAGGAGTTAATGCTTTCATTCTATCTTGTTAAAGATAGGTTGTTCACTTGCAGGCTTCCTTGAGTATTGTATGTCTGCGAGTAGGCAGCTATGGGCCTGTGAGGGACAGCCCAGAATGGTCACTGGCTGATGTACTGCCCCAAGTGACCTGCTTTTCTCTGGGGCTCTGCTGCCATTCAGTGGCTGTGACAAAACAGTGGCACAGGAGGATCAAGCAAGGGCCACACAGCCTCCTGAGCTGTCCTCCTGGTCCTGTCTGTGCTTTGCCATTGCCAGATTAAGCAGTAGCCAGAGCTAGCTGCCCCTTTCCAAAGCTGACATAGGTCCCTCAGTGCTGGCTGGAGGCCTCTGTCTCTCTGAGAGGCTTCTCATACCCTCGAGGAGATGTGAGGTGCTGACATGGAGCAGGGCTGGGCTGGTGCAGCAGTAGGGCTGGCACAGCCCAGGTTCACAGAAGAATTGCACAGGGAAGAGTTCTGGCCTGCAGACCACAAACCAGGCCAGCCTCAGTGAAAATGCATTTCTAGCATTTGGTGCTTTTCCAGGAAGGAAAAATCTGGAACTACATTCCTTAGTGCGAATGTATGTGTTCAGGTGCTGAGGCCTCACCTCCAGTGAGGTTCACCAGAAAGGCTCTGGCAGCACAAGACATCCCTGGAACCTCAGCCACTTGCTAATTCATTAGGCTAGACAGGTGATTCCAGTTGCTTGAAATGGATCTGGAGAGGCCTTGCTTTGAATCTGTAATGTATGCTTAACCTCAAAGCCTTTCTCTTTTCTCTTCCAGATTGTGGAAGAAGATGGCTTGCATCCCAGACCCCGCTCCCTTTTTCAAACCTCTTTACATGGTTCATAATGGAGATTTTAAGGTATAAATGGGCTACACAAGTGAGTGGAGCACATGACAGACTAAAAGGCCATCATGCTATCCTGAGCAAGTGATTCTCATTGGGGCAGTAGAAGGGGAAATCTATCTCAAAGGAATGCCAAATATCTCCAGATATAAGAACCCGAGCTTTCCAGTATCTGTTCAGTGCCATGAAGACCTTTATGTTACTTCTATACTCCTCTTTCTCTGTAGGTGCTGTCTCAAGGTGTGAGCTGAATTAATGTGATTTCTTAAGCCTGGAATCCTGATGGGAGTGCCAGAGAAAACTGCAAAGCCATGCAAACCTCTCAGAGCTAATTATTTTTGATTACTTCAGTTAGTTCTCCTGCAGTTGCCTGAGTCTCATAATAACAGCATCCTCCTGTTATATTGGAGGAGTCAGTGATTTTAGAGTTTGGTTTTTGCCTCTAGAAGTGTAAGAAATCTGGTTATTTCTGTGGAACCTCAAATCTTGTGATGCTAACCTCTCTCTTCCTATGTTTCTTTTTCTGCAGAAGTGGCTTGGTGCATCCCATATGAAAATGACCTTTGATATCTTTGAATGGGGAATAGTCCTTCCAGAAGTCCTAGAAGCTTACACTATGCATCCTTCCAACAGCACCCCACAGGCAGAGCTGCATAAGCTGGGAAAGAATCTGCCTTGCAAGCCATGTGCATCTTGCGTGACTGCCCCAGGTGACGGTAGCCAGTCCCTGTGCTGCAGTGTGAACAGCAGTGGTGGGACTGAGGACCAGACATATGGGCACTTGTCAATTGATACAGTGACTGTGGCTGATGAATTTACATCTTGTAACTGCCAGTGCAGCTGTAACCAGGAGTACAGAGAACATGCTCATACCAACAAGGAAGATGAGAGTGCTGGGCAACCCGCTTACCCCAAGATTAACGTTGATGAAGAAGACAGAGAGATATCCAGTGACTTGCATTTGGCTGATCTGAGCACACAGGACAAAATACTTGCTTCAGGCTCTGTGTCCACTGACCACCTGAGGAGTGTGTTTGTCCCAGACAACCAGCAAAGAGAAAGGGGAGTGGAAGGAGGGGCGGGGAGCATCTTAGAAGCCCTTTGCTTGCAGCCTCATCAGTGGGATTTGGAAAATCCATGTTCTCTACCTTCTCCTGATGGTGAAAGTGTTTCTTACAGTGAAGGCTTCTATGACTTCTTCCCTCACAATACAAGGCCTGCTGACAGTTATCCTTTGATCTGTGTAGATTTGGACACTATTGACAGTGGCTTTGTGGACTCAGACTGTGGAAGTCCAGTTGATTCTGAATTTGGGCAGAACAGTCCGACCATTTGTGGGGCCATCCCTCTTGAGCAGGAGGGACAAGACTTTCCACGGAGCTATGTCAAGCAGTGGGTCTCCTGTCACTCTGAGAGCCCTGTCAGTGGGACACAGGCAAACTAAGGATTTTGATGTTGCCTGGATGAGTGTGGGGCCTTTTCCATAGTGTACCAGGAGCAAAGTGTTAGCAAAATTCAGAAAAGAAACAAAGTTTACTTTGTGTAAGCTTTATTGCATAAACTGACACAGAAATATGCCTGTTTCTATTCCCACTTATCCTATTTGTTTTTACACTTATTTGTTTATACACTTATCCTATTATTTCCCACTTATCAAATTTGTCTCAAATTTGTTGTGATTGATTGTTCCTGAGTTTTGTTGGGTTTCGGGGTTTTTTTTAGAATCATAAATCAACCCTCCTTTGATGCCAGAAAGATGTCAGAAAAAAACCACAACTGTACCTTGAAAATTATCCTTTGGCTTCTGTAGATGTGCAAATTTTTTTGCAGTGATCTTATAAAGAGTACAGAACTTTAAGATATTTTCCCTGGTATTGTCACATGACTTGAGATTTTGGCTGTACATGGGACCTTAGAATCATAACCCATGGCAAGCATGCTTGCTACATTAAAGTTCCCCCACCCTTTCCAAACAATATGTGATGTTACTTTCCTTCTACTATCTTTGTCTCTATAAACTCAGCTGTAGTAGTTTGTTAATTACATAGGGCTCCAGACCTGTCCATGGGGATGAAAACTATTTCTTAGAAATGCATGTACCAGACACCAAGCACAGCTCAGGTTTCAGAAAGAATTTCCAGGTGGAATCTGCAAATGAAAAGTCTTCAAAATATATATAATTCTAAACAAACTCTATTAGGCTTTCCCTCTCGCCCTGCACTTTTCAAGCATATTAATTGAGCAGCTTTTAGAATTATGCCAAAATTATTGAAACATTGTCCTACCTGGATATGCCTGCCACTTCTGCCTTGGACTTGCTCTGCAGGTCAGTAGCACAAATTTCAAGCAATTTCTTCTAGCTAATAAAGCCAAATATGAAACTGCACTGTAACTTTGAATCAGTTTTTCTCTCTGACATCTCCGTATCTCCAATTTTTTTCAGGATAACTGTCTTTAAAAGCCACTCAAAATGCTGAAATTGAATGTGAAGACCTTCATCTTACATAGGCATAGTGCTACTAACCCATAGGCTGCTTGGCTCCAAAAGGTCATATCTTGAGAGAACCTTTGCGGTGAATGATGCATGTTTCCAGTGTAGTAATAATCTGTTGTTGCTGTGATACCAAATAAGCTCCCTTCCCTCACCCCTTTCTCTTACCTGAGACTATAGGCAACCCCACAGCTTGATGCAGAGAAATCAGATGTATTTCAGGGCAGTACTGCTCAACGTGGAGCAGTACAACTTGAGTTGGTAGAGGATGGGAAGCAAGCTGGGCTGATGGTGGTGTCCAGCAGCAGCTGGAACTGCCTTGCCTTATTTCACTTCTTTGGAGTATTTACCTGGAAGGAGCAGGGAGATGTGGCAAGCCTGTTTCAACACTCTAAACCAGCTGGTGAATTTGTGGTTGTGATACACACAGTTGGAAACCCAGTTTTCCTTGGTGATACATCCCCATGCCCACCGAACAGTTGCTTGAGCTGTACGTGTCCTGCCTTGAAGGTGAAACTTCATCATAAACCTTGGCATGGAAGTGACTCTTCAGGCACTGAGTCTGAACTCAATAACTCTGTAACCTCTGTCAGTTCAGTCTGTTACTTTATGGAGAAAAGGAGAAGGTGACACTGTTAAGCAGAAGATCCTAACTCTGGACAGACACTGCAGTGTCACCTGATGTGCTTCCCGAGGAACATGAGCCAGCAGAGCTCTGGAAGTGCTTACAGGAAATGTGGTGGCACCAGTGTCCTGAGGAGCCTGGCTGAGAAGAGCAGGGGCACAGGCTAAAGCTGCTTTACCTGCTGGGTCACAGCTGTCACGGGTAAGGTCACACATGTGGATCAGACACAGCACCAAAACTCTCAATGGAATCACTGGTTCTCAGCTGGACTGGAAACAAATCTGCTTAGCTGAAGATCTGTACACTGAATTAGAGTAGTTACAAAGTCAAAAGTCTGTTTCAACCCCTATTTTGTCAAATCAAGCTATTTAGTGACAGGTGGGGATTTTCCTATCCATAATGGATTTCATTCTGCAGTACCAGGCACTGACATCTGAGGTTTTGTACTTGCTCAGAGTAACCCTGAAGATTGTATCAAGATTGCACTATTCTTTTTTATAGAATCTTGATTTTTATCAAGTCTAGAATAGAACATATTTCTTATATCTAGTGGAAGAAGGCCAATGACAGTTTTAAGGCTTCCTTTAGATGAATTTACTATGGCAAATTTCTTGCTCATTTGACAGTTGTGTTTTGAATCAGTTTTACACAGGACATGCTAGTTTTTCTGACCCAGCTTATCTCTGTGTGTCCTTTGCTCCACAGAGACTCCTGAGGTAACAATTTCTGATGTTCTCAGTTGACAGATCAGTTGGGAATGAACTGTAAATTTTTTCCATAAGCCAGCCCAGCAACTTTTATAGAATTATTAAATGGACATTAGAGTTCTGATGCAATAAGAATGACCTGGAGGAAAGGAAGCAGAAGCAGGTTTTTCGCAGTAAAATCTACAAAAGTAATTGCATCCAGGCTTACCACAGGTGGAAGCTGCTGTGGCTGATCTGAGTTCATGAGATGATCTCTGAGCTTGCACCTCACTGGTGAGAACTTTACTCCTTAACTGCTGGCTGAGAGCCATGAACTTTGGAAGGTGGGCTTGGGAGCTGACAGGAGAGATCATGAAAACACAACAGCTTTAACTGGGGTTGCAGGAATTCTTACTCCCAGTTAGGTTCAAAATCTGAAAAAGGTTTTTTTTTTTACCTCGGTGGTGCTTAGTGGGCTGAAGGCATATGCCTTGGGCAAGCAGTTTGCAGGTAAAAGCATTTTGGGTAAGAAAAGGCTTGACAGAGGTGAAAGGGGAAATGGCACAAAGCTGAAAGAGCAGTATGGATTACAACAGGTGATCTGGGGCAGGGTTAATTCAGGGAAGGGGTTTGGTACCTGTGGAGCAGAGAACATCAGTGATGGAGGAGTCCCCTGTGGGACAGGGGCAGCTGAACTTCCTGGGGGGAAACTGGCAATGTGGGTGTCCCCTGAGGAAGCCCCTGGGTTACCAAGCTTTGCCCTGGTGCTGTCCTGCATCCCCTGTGGTCCAAGACAGAACTGGAAGTGATGGTGTCACCTGCATGCCCTGCACACAATCCTGAGCCCTCGCTCCGTGCCTGGCACTCTCACAGAGCTCCTGCTGGAGCTGCACTGCCTGCAGCCCCTTCCTGCTGCTCACAGTAGTCAGCCCCAGGGGGTGGAATGGGGTCAGAATTCATTTAGTTGTGAACATGAGTAAGCTGGAAGTAGCTGGGAGAGGGTTGGGGATGCCCTGCGGGGTACAGCCCAGCCTCACCTCTGCGGTCAGGTCACTGTTCTGGGGTGCCACTGCTCCTTATGCCATGGCTTAAGAAGAGGATGAAGGATGTTCTGTGTGTCCCAACACCTATTTACTGGTGCGTGAGGAGTGTCAGCAGAGGGCAGCATCCTCCCTGCAATCACTGGAGATGGAGGAAGACCGGTGTGAGGAGAGGAGCATCCTGATTTCTGTGCCCCGGTCTGCAATGAGAGGTTCTTCTGTCTTTAATGCTTTGAGCCTAGTTTAAGGTAATACTGGAGGTAAGAATAAATGTGGCTCTTCAGAATACTGCAGCAGGCTAAGAAGCCAGGTGTGTGACAGGGGCTTCACTGGAAAAGCACCTTTTCTTCCTCATCCTTTTGTCTAATGCTATTTAGCTGATTTAGGTTTAAGACAAGGCTGTGTCTTACTGCTGGTCAATGTAAGTATCGGTCTCTCAGTAAATACCTGGATGGATTTAACCACAGTTTAGTCTGGAGAAATACTCTAGTGAAGTCAAGGTGTTCCAGAGGCTCCATTCTTGTTCATGCCTCTGATGTTTTCTCTGCTCAGGTGCTGCTCTTGTATTAATGCAATAATGAGCTGTAATTTTCCTGGTCCTCAGACCAGGTCCTCTGACCATCTGGTCAGGCATGTGGGTTAGCTGGGAACAGTGATGCTGTTGGTACATTTGTGCTGGGGCAGGATTCAAGTTCCTAGTCAAGTTTAGTTACATTTTATTGATGCTTTTATCTGCTGGTGCTGCACTTAATCATTGTGTATGCATTTCTGTGGCATTGTCTGTTTTTGGACAAGGTGCTCTAGTATGGTGTGTGATCCCCCCCACAACTTTCAGACTGCTTTTTTAACAGATTGGGATAATTCAGTGCGAGGGCCATGGAACTAGAGAGCATTCCTGCTACTCTGTAATCCACTGCTATTTCCTCTGGGACCTTTATAATTATGACTAGGCTTTGTTTTTTTTGGGTTTTTTGTTTTGTTTTGTTTTGTTTTGTTTTCATATTTAATTCAGTTGATTTATTGTTCCCAGTCTGTAAACAAACCATGCTATATGTTCTCCAGAAAACTCTTTTTCCAGGACCTTGCAAGCTCCTCCTGTCATCTCTAGGTGTCTCTCTTGCCTTACTATAAGAAAATATGAAAAGGGCAAAAGTACCAAAATACTTGGTATGTGATCTTGGATAGAAATGTGTGTGTGCAACCCTCCTCCACCTTCACCTCCCCAGCTAGATTAGAGTGGGATTGTCCCTTTCATTTGTGGGGTAGAAACACAGCATAATCATTCTTGTTGCCTTCCACTGATGCAAGTTAACTCTGCTTTCAGCTGGACCAGGCTGCAAGCAGGAAAAGGCAAGGATTATATCTGGGAGTAGGGGAAAAGTAGGTGCTGGGTGAGGTTAAAGAAAAGCTGCTGCTGAAGCCCACCTCAGGGCACTGTCTTGGTCTCACTAGCTCCATGGATGGAGCTCAGTTTGTGTTTGGTCCACTGTTCTGTTTGTGCCACTTTAAAAAGCAAAGTGCAGGAACATCAATGACAACTTCTCAGTATCTTTACAAATCAGGCCTTTAAACGTAAGAATGAAAAAAGGGGAGAAATTAAAGGTTATTTTTCCTTTTCTCCCTACACCTCAGCAATTCACATGGATGCTTGTCTCCTCACTTGCAGTAACATGCCCAGATGTATTCTTGCATAACAGGATCCTCCACACATGATCCACATATCTTTGTGAGCTGGTAATTAGCACTGGCCCTCCTTCAGTCCTTGGGATCCCTTCCTTAGGGCACCAACATTGGCCTCTCAGTTGAGCATCTGCACTCCTCAAGTTTGAAACCATTTTTACCTGACTGGGGCAGGCTGAGGGGGTTGGAGCTGACTGCACACCTTGCTGGGCTCATGCTGGGACCTGTGTTCTGTTCAGGATGGGCTCATGGATCTTCCCCTCTTGGGCAGACGCCAAAGCCTTGCTTGTTTTCCATGGCTGGTGGTGATTTCTGACTTGGTTCTATTTCCACTTTAAGGTTCTAGTCCAGGCCAGGTAGCAGGAGTTGGGGTTTTATGTGAAGCCTTGTGTAGTGTGTGTTACATCAGGTGAAAGAGGAGATGTGTGTCATAGGAGCACTGGATTCATCTGCAGGCGGGTGTTTTCTCTGGGAAGGAAGCAAAAATCAGGAGATTATTTTTAGCTCTGAAGTACTTTTCTTGAATGACATTGAGTCCTCGCCAGCCTTTGATGAGCACAGAAATAATCCCTGAAGGGAAGAGCTGGAGGTGCCTGGGTCTGTGCTGGGCTGCTGGCAGCTCCTGGTGTGGCTGTGGCAGTGCTGGGACAGCTCCTGGGACAGCACCTGCAGCCACCACCCAACACAGGCACTGGCTGAGAGCCAAGGGCTGCAGGGAAGGAAGGTGTCTGAGAGTGATCAGAAATGATTCTGAGCCCATTTTCCTGAGAGAGACCCTGTCCCATGGAGCAGGAGGTGGGGCTGAGAGCCACAAGCCTGTGGCACATCAGGAGTCAGCCCCAGGCCCAGGCCACAGAACACATCTTGTAAACTGCTGAATTACAAACCCAGTGCTGGTAGGTGGTGGCTCCAGAAATAGATACAGAGATAGCACATAACGCTCCCTGATAGCTGAAATAAAAAGAATTAAACTGTACAAAAGTGTGCTTTAATTGCTAACTCTCTCCTGTCTGCTTAAATCACTAGAAATAAAGGTCTCCTCTTTAGTGATGAGCAGTTCCAGGCAGAACAGACGTGATGGGGGAAACATGTTTGGAATAAATACTGATGTGAATGACACTTATTAGCTACAGTGTGGCATATTTATTTCTCTGTAGTTAGCATAATAGCACAGCTTGAAATGAGAAGGGTTCTTTACTTGTGCCTGTGTGTGCGTGCATAACAATAACAATGGGTTGTTGTGGGCAGAATGCAGATGATTGTGCTGTCTCTGCAATTAGCCCCGGTGTTTGGGTGGTGTCAGCTGCCCTGGCAGTGAGTGAGGGGCCCAGGCACGGCTGTGCTTGGGCAAACCTTCCCCTCCTTGTGTCAAAGGGGACAAAAACAGAGCAGCAAGAGCACGGGGCTGGCTCTTGTCCCACCTCAGTGCCTGACAGTGGCTTGTCCCTGTGGCTCTGCTCTGCTCCTGGGTGCTGCAGGGCTCCTACAAGGGCAAAACATCCCTTGCCAGCCTCCCCAGGACTGCTGGCAGGGTGACCACAGCCAACTGCCTTCACTGGAGCTGTGGCTGGGGTGGGAGTGGAGACATCCTGCTTATCTCACAGGAATTCTGCCCCAGATGTGAGGGGGACTGGGTGAAAGCTTTAGTGTCTCCTGAGGAGCCAGCTGGAGATAAGGTTGGCTGCTGGAATGTGCAGGTTACCTCTCCTCCTGCTGATGGGAACCTGCCCATCTTAGCCCTGTCCTGCTGCTGTGTGCTTCCAGGGGCTCTGCAGGGAGCTGCTGCCTGGGGCTGGCTGTGCCTGGGGAGCTCTGCCCCTTCTCCCAGGGGTTTGGCATTTCTCACCCTCAGGGACTGAGGGCCTGCAGCAGTTTTAAAACCATTGACCAGTTCAGTGAGGGCATCACTCATTATTGTTGCCATATCCTCCCCAAGATCCTGGAGCAAGGAGGGAGGAAAAGCTTTGCTGAGTCTGTGTGGGGCAGACACTGCCAGCCTGCACAGGGAGAAGTGTCCCCTTGCAAGAGTGTCCAGACAAATCTGGCCTGTGAGTGCTTCAGTGGGCATCATCTTTGTGTTGTTGCTTTGAAACAGCAATTTCTCATCTCTTCTGCATACATTTTAATGTAAGAATGTGTGGGTATGGACAATCTTGGACCTCTACTGTCCTGCTTCAGCTTTGAGTGAAGGTGTCTGGTGGATTGGGCAGCTGCTTGGGGAAGGGAAGACAACAGGGTGGGCAGACAAAGGGACTGCTAGAGCCCTCTTTCCTTAAGAAAAGTCATGAGGCATTTCAAATAAGAAGCCAAGGTGTTCTCAGGTGGGCTGTGAAAGCTGAGCACTGTCTCAGGAGCCATCTCACAAGCCTTTTTGTTGAGGGGAATAATTATACTGAGGTAAAAGTATTTACTTACTATATATTTGCCTGCCTTATTGTACTGTGTCCTTCCATTGCTGAAATGTAAGATGAAAAACCTGGGTGTAACTTTCTGTTCTAAGCCCACTTGATTGAGTGCTTGGTTCAGAAATACCATAAAAGTGCCAGACCAGAGCTTGAAATATCTCATTACCAGGTGTCAGGCTGCTTATAACTTCCACTCTGGGATTGTTAAGGATTTTTTTTCCTCTTGGTCTTTTAATGAAAATGCCAAAGGGGGAAAAACTATTACAAAAAAGAAAAAATGCTGCTTTGATTGGAAATAAAAATGCTGAGGCAGCAGCAACTTTCAGCAGTACTTGCTCTGTTGCACTGCCCTGACATAGATTATTTCCCAAGGCTGGGGGATGTTGTGAGGGTCTGGAATGGGCACAGCCCTGCTGGATTTTGGTGTGTGGGAGGCCCTGCAGAACTGAGAGATGAGCAGGCAGACAACTTGGCAGGGAGGAAAAACTCCCATGCTGAGGTTCCAGTGCTGGCTGAAGTCAGGGTGTCTCCTGCAGAGCATGGGCAGCAGGAGCAGTTGAGGGAACCTTGCTGGATGTTTTGTGGCTGCTGGTGACCTGTGACAAGGTGGGGACTCTGCTTTCCTGCCCGTGCCTTCTCTTCCAGGGCTGTCTGCAATCCCAGCTTTGGGTGCCAGGGCAGGAAGGGATGTGAGTAGCTCATGGTACTGCAGGCTCTGTGACACGGGTGTGTCAGAGCAGTGAGACTGCTGGGGTGTGGGAAAGGGGCTGAGGAAGCAGCTGAGGATGGGTGAGCACCAGCACCCAACAGCTGTGCTGGGAAAGTGTGGGCAAGGCTAACAGAGTGCTGGGGAGGTGGGGAGGGCATTTCTGCCTGAAGATGCTTAGTCAGAGTTGGAGATGCATGTGGCCCCTCCATAAACCTCCTGGGATGGAGGAAATGATGCTCTAGAAGGATAATCTTGGCCAGGTTCAGTTCATACTGACTTTGGGTGGCATCAGTGCCTTTAGTCCTGGCCTTCAGCAGGACTGGGCATTTCCCAGTGGGGTGGAGGATCTCCATCTCAGGCTGGAGAACGTGCTGTCAAGGATGGAGGTGTCCCAGCTTGTACACCAGCACTGGAACCTGCTGGGAGGCTGTGATCCTCTTGCTGTGTGGCAGGAGCTGTGCCCTGGCACGGGAAGGTCCCTCCTGCCAGGGACACACAGACAGAGGTGCTGGAGGACACCAGGAAACCACCTGGGGAGGCCAGGGAGCCCCAGAGCAGCCTGCATTTGTGGGGGGGTCTCTGTGGTCCTCCCCAGGGCTGAACAGATTGCTCCTTTGGGCCTGCCAGGGGCTGCAATCCCCTCCTTTTGGGAGTGCTGGCACTTTCCACAGCAGGGAAAGGGAAACTTGGAGACGTGGCAAACAATTTGCAACAGTTAAAGCTCCACGAAAAGCATCTTGCATGGAAAATCAGACAGAGCAGGAAAAACAGCACTTACTATCAATATAAGGCAGCTGAAATCTCTTTCTTGGAGATAATCATCTCTGACTCCAGCAGTAAAAATAAAGGACAAAAACTGGAAGAAGCTGGAAAACGTGGTCGTGGGAGTGAATCTCGGTGAAATGAAAATTAAAAACACAATGAGAAGCACAGAATTGCCTTAAGTAAAACCAGCAGCCTGGCCAGAACAACACCCAGGATTATTGGGAAGCACATGGGGTGTGGGGAGCTGAGCTGGGGCTGCAGCAGGGCTGGGGCCATGCCAGGGCTCAGCTGGGGAGGGCACAGAGGGAAGGCAAAGGGCCCTTGCCCAGGCTTGAGAAAGACCGAGATTCCAGGTCTCCCTTGCAGTCTAGGACACACTCAGGTCCTTGCCTTTAGCACCCAGTCTGAAGGATAAAGCAATTTCTGGCCTGCCTGGAGGAAGGACAAGGGCTGATGCTGGCTCCTGCTGGACTCAGCCCAGCTGCTGCCCTGTACTGGGCAGCCTGTGCTGAACTGGCCCTCCCCAGAAAATCCCCCCACATTTCAGGGCTGTGCAAGCCAGGCCCCATCCAGGGCTCCAACAATGGAAGGGAAGATTTCTGCTGGCACAGCTCCAGCCCCACCAGGCTCTGCTGGCTCAGAGGCAGTGCTGCCAGCTGCACTGATTTAAGAGCAGACCATGGCCATGGTTATTGTCCCTGCTACGTGGGAGCACGGACTTAGGCAAATCAGAGCCACAAAATGGGGCTCTTCGTGCTGTTTCCTCCTTCATTTAAAAATAGGTATCACTTTTCAAGTGCTACAGGAGATGCACAGCCTTTTATCAAAGGATGTCAGTGTCTGGTGTGAATATGTATGTCTTTTGACTATTTCAGGCCGACCTTGATGTGTTTGTTATGCTAAGTGTCATAAAAATCAAACTGCTAAATTAACTAGCTGCTATTTCCACAACACCAAGGAAGCACCTGGGGCCCTTTTGCTCCCTGTAGACAATGGCTGAGGGAGGCTTATGCAACTCCTGCTCTGCTGGTGGCTGCTCTCTTCCAGAGCTGGCATGGTATTTTTAGATGCAAAGGAGAAGTGTCTCCTAACTATATGCTAATCACATTTTCAAAGCTTCAGCTGATATTAAAATGATTCAGCCGTGTCCTGAATTCACATACTTTTGTTTGTTGCCTTTTGTATGCTCTGTGTAGCTTTTCATATGACTGTGCCTATTTTCAACCAAAATCATGGTTTGGGAGCTGCTGTATGACAAAGGATGTTTTTATCCTTTTTTGAAGATCTTTTGAGTTATCTGTAGCCTCAGCTATCTGAAGTACAGACTCGTGCATATATATTCTCTCTGCAGGCAAAGAACAGAGGCAGGAGTAGACTTTACAGCTGTGATTCTCAAATTTTATTAAAGGGCTGCCTGACCTTCAGGGGAAAGGAAAGTATTTGAGAACCATCATATCTGATGTTGCCACCCTGATGTTCATTTATGGCCAAATAACTCCTTGATAGGATTTTTTTATTAGTTTTTCTTGCCCTTTTGTGTACTCTCTTGCCTGATGGGAATGTGCTCAATAAATTTCTTTGTGTGTGTCTCCCATGGCACCCTCGGGCCCATGCTGAACACGGGTCTGCAGCCCTCGTGGCCTCACTCTGATGTGGTGTCTACTGAGCTGAGGAGAAAAATCACTTTACTGCAGATAGTCTGGTGAAATTTGTCCTTTTCTTAGCAAAAAGGTGCCACATACTCAGCCCAGGACATTGTCTGGTGCTCAGGAAGTGTCCTCAAATTCAGTCCAGCACACAATGAAGTCACCAAGTACTGATACAAACATGCAACACAAGAGAGTGCTACAGCTTTTCCTGGAGAGGACTGCAGCTCAGAGCAGGGTCCTTGCTGGTGGGGTCATTGGGAATGAAGGGCAGGTGATGGGAGGATTCAGCTGGGCTTTATTGGTGTTATTGAACCCAGCTGGGCATTACTGGTGTTCCTGAACCCAGCTGGGCATTATTGGTGTTATTGAACCCAGCTGGGCATTACCGGTGTTCCTGAACCCAGCTGGGCATTACTGGTGTTATTGAACCCAGCTGGGCATTACTGGTGTTACTGAACCCAGCTGGGCATTACTGGTGTTATTGAACCCAGCTGGGCATTACTGGTGTTCCTGAACCCAGCTGGGCATTACTGGTGTTATTGAACCCAGCTGGGCATTATTGGTGTTATTGAACCCAGCTGGGCATTACTGGTGTTATTGAACCCAGCTGGGCATTATTGGTGTTCCTGAACCCAGCTGGGCATTACTGGTGTTATTGAACCCACCTGGGTTTTACTGGTGTTCCTGAACCCAGCTGGGCATTACTGGTGTTATTGAACCCAGCTGGGCATTATTGGTGTTATTGAACCCAGCTGGGCATTATTGGTGTTCCTGAACCCAGCTGGGCATTATTGGTGCTTCCAGGCTCAGCTGGTGGGGCAGAGGAGATCCAGGAGCAGCTCTGTGCAGAGGTAGGTGATGCTTTGGGGATCCCCACATGGGATGGTGCTTCCAAACCTTGAAAATGGCCTTTCTGTGGCCAAGAATCACCTGGGTTTGCTGTTCCCTCCAGGACCACCTCTGCCTGTGTCTGAGGGGACACTGGGCCTTGCTCCCAGGGATTTGGGATCTTTGCCCTTTCCAGGCTGCTCTCCTGGTGCTGTGTCCAGCCTCTGGGCTCAGATGGGCCAGGCTTGTCTGCAGGACCTCACTGCTCCTGAATAGGCTGGGCTGATGGCCCAGCAGGGCTCCTGACCCACCCAAGGTTTAAGGGGCTGCAGGCAGGACCCCCCAGCCCTGCATTCCCTCATTCCCAGCTCCCCAATTCCTGCTGTCCCTGTAGCTGAGTGCTGCTGGAGGATCTGTGCTGTGCCCCCTCTCTTCCCTGCACCACCCTTTTTCCCCTCCTCCTCTTCTAATCCCCATCTTGCTTGGATTCAACTTTTCTATCCTGATCTTCAAGGACCAATGCAGAACGCTTCCAACAGCTCAGGAAGCTGGTCAGATTTGCATTTAGCATACTTAAATATTTAACACATTTAGGGTTGGATTAAGACAAAAATGGGAACAGACTGAAGAATGAGTGTGTGTGTACATGTAGGGAGGAATAAAGGAGATGTGTGCAGATACACAGGGAAAACAGAACATGGGAAAGGAGACAGAGAGAGCCTGGTCCTTCTTTGTTGTTGTATCAAGCACACTGTGACTAATGGCAATAATTTCCCATACACCCCCAGTACAATAATAGAAGAAAAAAACCTAATTGTCATCTGCCACCCACTGTTTGCAAAGCAGCTTCTCTTAAATAGTTCTTATGTATTGAGTTCAGCTGTCAAAAGGAGCAGCTTTTTTTTCCTTGTCTGCAGAATGCATTTCAGTATGAACACAGCTCGATGCAAAGGTCACCCCATCAAAAATGTTTCCCTCAGTAGTGAGCATAATGGCAAAACCCAGCATTTTTCAGTCTATTCTTACCATTTTACTTGATATTTCTTAAATGTTAGACAGCTGGAGATTAAACTCCCTTTGATGGGCAGGACATGAGGGAGAATGTTTTGTGGTGTACTTTGGATTTTCCCCTCCTCTCTGCCATGCTGTGGTATGGGCTCCTTAATAGCTACTTATGACAGGTAGTATGAGCCATAAAAAGAGCAGGAGACAGAGGAAAATTGCCTTTTGTTTTCCAGATTGGCTATCCTTCCTTGGGATATCAGTATGTGTTCCTGTGTGTGCCAGTGTTTTAATGGTAGTTTGGATTCTGGATGCTTAAATTACTCTCTCTGTCAATGTTGCCACTTACTTGACATATTCCAAAATGAAAAGACTTTGGGAGACAGCCTACAGTGTGAGGGAGACCACAACAGTAAATGTCACTGGAGACAGCAGGCAGGGGCCACACAGCAGCAGGAGGGAGGGTTTCTGCTTCATGTCCTCAGGAGCTGGGGTTAGGCAGATGAAATTTATAATTACAGGGGTTCCTGCCCTGTGTGTGTACTCTCCCACATAACCTGGCAGGGAAGAATAAGGCATGGTCAGACTGTCTGCTGGACATCTCAAACTGAGTGTTACATCTTCAAGGGTATAACTTGCATGTTTCACCCACGTTTGTACAAAACCTTTGCTGTGTTATTGAGTTGTGGAGGAGAAGATTGGAAAAGGTTTTATTTTCCCCTGGAGGAAATGTTTTCTGCTGTTGTGCTGCCTGGATTAACCCCTGGTGACTCTTGCCCCAAGGACTGTGTGTAGACCATGAGAACAGTGCTCTACATCAGCTCCTACCAAATATGTGTCGAGTGATCTTGTTGGAACAGCTTCTGAGGCAGCAGGGACAGCTGGGATAATGCCAAATATGCCTTATCTGCAGGAGATACCACCCAATACACCCTGAACAAATCCTCTGGCAGTACAGGTGTTGCATTTTCTCGGCCATGTATCAGGACTGACAACTTCACATCTCTCCAGGCCTTTTTCTTCTTGTAAATGTTAGATTTCCCTTTTTTAAAGGCCAACCATACCACATGTAAAAAAATCTTAGTTACAAGTGTGCTTTGAATGCAGCAGAACCTGCTTTGTTCTGTTGTATTGGCAAAAATGTCCTGACAGGGACAGGCATTGCAGTCCTGGCCTGAGTAAACTGGCCTGAATTAGGCAGAGGATGTTTTGCAAGGGCGTTCCAGCTGAGGAAAACTACAGAGTCTGGTCTCTTCTTGCTTCTGTGCCACTGCAGTCCAGAGAGCTCCTTTGTTTTAAGCTGTGTTGTTCATGGCTGAGTGACAGGGTGAATGAAGAGTCCTTTCTTGGTCTCGGGGCCCCTGTGAAGGTGACAGTGCCACGAGGTGGCAGTGGCCACCAAATAATGTCTGGGCAGACGCAGGATGTCCAGGCAGTGCAGTTGTTGGGCTTTTTGCTCTGTGGTTTAAGAGTGGGAGCACAATCCAGCCCCTAAATACCAGCTGAAGCACTGCTCTACTTTATAGTTGTCCTTTGACTTTCAAGACCCGAATTCCAATTTCTGCATTCCCATGTTTTTTGAGAACCTCATCAAAGTCAGGGTGAGAGGAGACCAAATTCTTGATGGCCTGAGCTTTGCTCTTCTGTGTGCACCCTTCAGAGCCTTGCTGCTCCTGGGGGGCTCACTCCTGTTCAGGCTGCACATTCCCTGAAGGATTATTTTGGGTGTTTAATGTAATTGTGCTGCTATCCTTTTTCCAAAATATTCCATTTCTGGCTGACATTTTGCTCTCCTGTGCCTGGGCTGCCTGGAATGGCCAGTGGGATTTGCAGAGCAGATGAAAGCTGTATCTCTTGAGGGATGGTGGCTCCACTGCCTTCTCACAGGTCTCTGCATCTGGAGGGGCAGAGGAGTTTTCCTGCAGTTTGCTGGGACAGAATTTTAGAGTAATGGAATCTTTTAGGCTGGCCAGAATCTTTAAGATAATTGAGTCCAACCATTAATCCAGCACTGCCAAGTGCACCACTAACTCGTATCTCCCACACCTCTTTTAAATAATTTCAGGGATGATGACTCCAGCATTTTCATGGACATCCTGCTCACATGCTTGACAACTCTTTCAGTGAAGAGATTTTTCCTAAGGATTGACCTAAAGCTTCCTTGGTCCAATTTGAGTGATAGAGACATCTTTTCCATGCAGTTGATATTTTTTGCCACCTTTGGTGTAACCAGTGTAAAGCAAGAACCAGCCTCTCTAAGGAGAATGGCTGAGGAGGACAGGATGGCTTTTGCATTCTGTAGTCAAGTTACTGAATAATCTGAAGGCAGGCCAGGAGGGTGGAAAAAAAGGCAGGAATTACCTCTATTCTGTTTTTCTGCTGATAAATCAAGCACAGCAACACAAAACTTAATAAAGCACTGTGACATTTTATGTAGAATGTTGCACATGGGTTAAATGAGTTGCCTAGCTGTGATGGGAGGCCCCACTTTGCAGCAAGGGACTCTTGCTGTGACATCAGGGGGCTGGTAGATTCTGTGTGCCCTGGATTTCTGTAGGTACACGCCCCAGTTCATGTTTCTCTCTGTAAAATGGATTTTGCTTCACCCAGCAGGGGTGATGTGAGGATATGTTTGTTGATGTTCTTGGGGTCCTCATCTATTTTTGGGAGAGTGCCATGAAGGGCTTGGATGGCAAATCCTTCCTGTCAGAGCATTCCCGTAATTAAACCGCTCTGTTTACCCGTGACAGACAGGCTTATTATTGCTTTTTCTAACCTTGATCCAACAAACTGTGCAATGTGGTCTGCCACACATCTGCTGCTCTGTGCCTGCTGGGGAGGGTGGACACCTGGTGTCAGTGGAGGAAGAGTAATGGAGTGGAAACACTGGCCTCACTGGGAATTCCCTCTGAAGGTAAAAGCCCTGCATGGCTATTTGTGAAACTCTGCAGTATGGGTAGGTTTGTTGTCAAGCAAGAGACACTGTAAAAGCAAATAACTGCAAATTGGCCAAGTGCTGGATGAGGATGTGTGAGTTGTGACAGATGAGCTCATCTGGCAGCATCCCTGGCTGTGTCACACGCTGGTGGCTGCTCTTGTGCAGGGTACTTGGTGCACGTGTTGCTGCTCCTCAGTGCAAGACATGGGCTGCTTCTGCCACGCTGTCTTGTGGCCAGACAGGAAAATGACACATGTCATCATGTGCAAGGACCATGACTGGTTCTGCTCTCCTGAAGGTGAAGGGAGAAAGGGGAATGTCTCCTTGTAGACAGAGCTGAGTAGGAAGGGGAAGCAACTGGTTGGAAGAAGGGTGGATGCCAGAGCGCTGCATCTGAGCCTTTGTGATATATAAATCATGGAAAATGGGTGTGCTTTTCTCATTGTGTCAGAGTCAGAAAGCCCTGACCCAGCTGGAGGAAAATAACAATTTGAACAGAGATGTCATCAAGCAAGATGTTCCAGCTCGTTAGAAACAACTTACAGTATGCTTGAACGGCACCTGCAATGCATAAGAAGAAAAAGCTCAGCCTTGCACTGGAAAATCTAAAGAAGAATAGGCAGATGTGACCTCATCTCTTCATGCTGGAAAATTACTGCTTCTTAACTTGATATTCTTGCCATCCTAAAGCAGTTACTGGGAAGTCAGTGATTTAGGAGCAAGTGTAAATGTGGCTCAGTTGCTTATCTAGTTGGAGCAGTTTCTTGGTTGTAAGTATGTATAATGAATGGAAAAACAGTGGAACAGGCAATATTGTCCCACTTTTTTGCTGGCTCCTCCAGGTGTCTAGAAAGCTTGGAAGGGAAGAATTTGAAGTGAACTGTTTTGCCTGACCCTTGCATTGAAGGCAACTATGGTCTTGCTATTCAGAGTACAAGCTTCTGCTAAGTTGCCCTAGCAGTCCACTTGGGAAATACATTCCCAGTGACAGACACTGCCACAGTGTTTAGGAAAAGGAGCCAGTTCCATGGTGCAGGATGCCTGTGCCCTCCTCTGCAGACAGCACAGCAGGTCTGGTGGGAGCTGGGGTTTTGTGGGTCTCGTGGGTATTGGCACAGCCTGACAGGTTGCTGGTTTCTATCAGGTCTGTTGTCTGGCACTCATAGAATGGGCAAATTCTCCCTATGGCCTCCATTTCACAACAATTTGCTTTGCAACTGAACTGGTGTTTGTCAATGTTAGAAAATTCCCAGCTAGAAAATGTCTTCAGGCTTTGGGAACTTCAGGCAAAGCAGGGAAACAGGAACTGCTCTCTGTCCTTTGGCTGGGCTTTTTCTGCCTGTCAAGGGCAAGGTGGGGATGGGAATGTGGAGGGGAAGCTGTGTCTGATACCCACCCTGGAGGAATGAGGGCACTGCTGGGGTGGCTTGGTTTGGGTGTGTGAGGGTTCAGAGGCATTTCCAGAGGAGAACTACAGAATGTGGTTCAAAGCAAACATCTGCTGTGGGCAGGCTGTGCTGTGGTCCAGGGGAGCCACCTGTGGTTTGATGAATAGTTTTCCTTTGCTGTAAACCCTCTTTTATTTGGCAACTTACAGCAAGAATCGATGAGCCTCTTGAAAACTCTCAGAAGATGGGTAGCATTCCCAGGAGTTGATGTTTAAGTAAAGGTTAAATTGATGTGTCTGCCCCCTGTGCAGTGTAATTCACATGGGCAAAATCTAGGGGGACTGGAGAACGCCAGGTATCTCCTGCAAGACCCAGTTTGCAGATCAGAATAGTGAATGTCTGAAGTAATCAAACAGAGCTGGAATGAAATGTAGGTCTTGTTCTTCCCACCTGTTCTACATCTCTACTGTCTGCAGTGTCAGAGTCTCACTAAAGCTGCTGGGATTTCAGTGCAGTTCTTGGCCATATGCATAGCTTCTAATTTCTCAGATTTAGGAGGGACTTGTGAGATTTAGGAGGGAATGTGAGATCTTTCAGCAGGAAAAAAATAGGTACAGAAATCCAAACCTGAATGCAGGCTATTTTTTTACACAGCTTATATTTTCCTGTTTAAATGCAAATATTTGTCCTTGACACCCTGCTTGAGGACAAATAAAGTGATTGCTCCTTGTGGCTGTGCTGATTTTCTCATTTGAGTCTGCAGCTATAATGGCAGTCAGATAAAAAAAATGGCAGCTAACTGGGCAGAGATGGGATGTTAAATGTTGTGGAGAGCATGGAAACCCTGTGTCAGCCCAGAACTTGTAAAGGGAAAACCATCTCTTGGCAGAGACAGCTTAATAGGCTTGTAAAGTCTGGCACCATCAAAACCACGATTTGGGTTTTATCAAAGCATGGCAGTGGAGCCTTGAGAAATGACAGCTGTATTATCTGTCTTCAGATCATTCTGAGAGCAACATCAGGAACAGGCTGGAAACAGTTCAGGAAATAATTTTATACCGAGGGTTTGCTGGGGGCAGAAATGTATAGGGAAAATTGAAATGAAAGAATTAATAACAGTATCAATAACCTTCCTACTGCAGCTATCAGAAGTGACATGAAAATGACTTGAAGAGGTGTCATCTACTGTGTATTTTATTCCCATCAGGAAGATTTGAGGAATGAGAGGAGAATTGAAACAAGGCAATTAGAAGACTGGAGCATGTTGAGGAAGGAAGAAATGACTAGTGTGGAGAACCTTTCAATGCAAATTTCCGTGCCAGACACAGGCAGGGCCAGATTCTGATCCAGTGGAGCAAGCATTGGAGCATGCAGATTTACAGAGTGGCAGCAGGGACTGCAGTGTCAGCTGGTGTGCACAAGGGTGGTCTGTGCAAGGTGCTGATTGTTGCAGCAGAAGATATAATGCAGCTCTTCCTAGAGGTGGATCCTAGAGGCTGAAGATCCTATCTAGGATTTCTCACTCACCACCAAATTGATTTAAAATCACTGGAGTCACTGCCAAGATTTCCAATACTTTTTCTGGGCTGTGGACCAATCCTGCTTAGTGCAGTCCAGTTTGTGTGAGTGTAGGGGATGGTAAAATGTCCTACTTTTTTTCTCTCACTCTGTGCTGACTCTGAGCCATTTGTACTCGTTCTTTTGCTCCAAGATGACTTGACTCCCAGCCAGGAGTTCAGTGTACTTGTCTCGAGCTTTGGGACTCTGGACCCAAACTAGGATTGTCCATAGCTACTGGAAAAGAGAGCCCAGCACGTAGGTTAAACCACTTATAAATGATGGCATAACAGAGGCAGCCAAGCTCTATTTCTGCAAGTGACATAGTCACCTAAGAAATGAAACCGCACTGGAAACGCTCCCCTTCCTGTGGCCCAAACGCTTTTCAGACATTACCTAAGCCATGAGGCTGTGATGGGACAGACTACTGTGATCCCATTTGCTGGTTCCAGGCCATTAATGGGCAGAGGAGAAGGGATTCAATTTCCAGACTTTCCCAGAGACAGCAAGCTCCTACTGGAGTTTATCTTCAAACTTAACCTGTAAATCATCTGGAATCGATGTTGTTTTTTGACCTATATTTAGGGATATTTTTTGCCACATAACTGGCCAAACTTGTGGTGTTTCCAAGGGAAAGGGGAAGAAGTAAAGCTTGCAGTCTCCATTTTCTGAATTAGCAGTTGTATGTCTGAGAGGAGCTAGTGAAGAAGAGAAACCACTTACAGGAATGATGGTGAATGCCCAGGCACAGGGATGAGAATACAACAGTCTTTATATACAGAGGAGAAAAATTATAGCTTGCTTGTCACTTTAGGAAGCTGGTCATTACTTTTTCATTTGTTCCAAGAGCAGTCTCTCTAAAATTAATTGGTTATTCCTTAGTAATTGAGACAGATAAGAGGTTAATGCTATCAGGCAGAGCAGGGGCACTGAGCTGAAGAGCAGGTCCTCTCTGAGGGCTGCCAAGCAGCTGGAATCACTGGGGATGCAGGGGAGCAGTTTGATAGCTGCAGGGAGGTTGGACACCTGTCTGCAGCTCAGTCCTGTGCTGCCCTGGTGACAGCACCTTGGGCTGTGCTGGTGACAACACTTTGGGCTGCCCTGGGCTCCAGGAGTGGGAGCCTTGGAGATGCTGGTGCCCAGAGCTCTGATATGCCCAGACATCCCTGAAGGATATTTGTGCTGCTGGGGAGATGGAGCTGCTTGCAGGGAGAATGTGGTGTTCTAACAGGGCTTTCTCCATATCTGTTCCTGTTCCTGTAAGCCTGGCACAGAAGAGAAAATGCCTTTGCAAGTGTATTCACTGGTGTATTCAGTGTATTCACTGGTCACAGTGTTCAGTGGGCTCATTTGCCAAAATAATCCATGCATGCCCAGAGTAAGAAAAGACTGCTGTGGCACTGAGTCTGTGATTCTAGGTCCTTTCTCCCTTTGAACATTTGCTTTTCTTCTGCAATCTGTAGTTGGTTGGGACTTATTCAAAGGTAGCTTCAAAAGATCAAAGGCAGATGCAGTCTTTACAGCATTCATGGCTCTACCATTCAGATATCTTCATGCAGATATTAATGGTTGGTGTTTTATATGGCCTGACATTCATGTCTTTCTGTTCACCCTAACGAGATTGTTCTGCTGTCCCTCTTGTTTTAATAAGCAACAGAGTCTCCATGATCAAGTTCTAAAAATATATTTTTCCAGTTAAAGATTATCAGGAGCAAAACTAGGAATGATAATTTTAAAAGGCATAAACCAGGATCTTCTGTCTGATGCCTTCAAAGCAGTGCATTCTCCTCTGCCTCGCCTACTCTGAATTATCACATGTTTCAGGCTAACACATAAATTTCTTGGCCTTTTATCTCTCTAATTGTTTTCACAAGTTCATTAATGATTTTGCAAAAGCTGTAGTGAAACTAAATGACATGCTCATAAACCTTTAAAGGAGAGTATACCCGCCTGGTGATGGGAAAAGTCTCATTAGTCTTTTCAAATTGCTCCCAGCAGGTTTTTCTGCAGATTCAAACTTGTTAGGTGCATAAATATGCTTCTCTAATTCAATTGGGTGTGCTGATCGTGTGACAATTGAAGTTCACTCTGCTTTTAAGTAGCTACCAAAATCACCTTTTTAAGGCAAGAGTTTTGAGAGCCAGAACTGTTCTGAAATCTGAGGGGTTTTTTAAATCTGTGGAAGTTCTTGGACTACTGATGTCACCTATGCTTTTCTTCCAAGAAAATCCTGTGCTAGCTTTTTGGAGGAACACTGGGTTTCTCACTGGGCTGGGAATATTGATGATGATAAAGCTTTTGCAATGTATCTTCAGGGCTGAAGATGGTGTGGGATTTTTGCTGGGACAAGGAGTGAATGATGTGTTATTAATCACAGTAATAATCACATGGTAAGTGGTCTGTGCAGGTGATGTGTTCTGACAGGTGTGGCAGGGCAGGGAGGAGAGCTGGGTGGGGATGGAGGCAGCTGCAGCACCTGTGGGATATGTGCAGGGTGTCCCAGGGGAGAGAGCCCAAACCCCAGCCAGCAGGGCACGCCTGACCCACCAAGGGGATTAACCAAATTAAAGTCTTTCTCAGGGGTGCTCTTCTGCAGGGCTTTGGGCATCATCAGTGTTGGGAGGGACAGCCTGGTACAGCAGTTCCAGCACAGCAGGACGTGGGGACAAGGGGCAAGGCTGGCCTCAGCCAAGGAGCAGGAGGACAAGGAGAGCAGCAGGTGCAGATGAGCTGAGGGCAGCCAGGGCCAGAAGGCTCAGTGCTTCTGCAAAGCACTGGGGACACCCTGAACTGCTGGAGCAGCACATCTCCAGCCTCCCTCAACTCAAATCTCTTCTTTCTGTGCTGAGATGAAGAATGAAAATGATTTTCAAGTCTTGAGAGTGCTTTCCTTTGAGCTCATTTAGATGAGGATATTTCTACCACACGAACCTTAATTGAAGTATTTGATTTCACTTCTGTATGTGGAGTTAATTTATGTGACACGATTAAAATACATGTTATTTATACAATAGGAACTTAGAATTGGAGTAGATGATTAAAACAAGTGAACAGCCTCTTCTGAAATTCTAACTTTGCTTTTCCTTTGACAGGATATTCTAGTTGAGCGTTTTTGAAAGTTAAGTTAAATAGAAGGATGCATTTTAGAAAAGTACATTACCATGCAAGCTCTATATTATGCCTGATGCTAGAGGTCTCAAAAAAAAAGTTGATTGGTGTAAGCAGAGGATACTGATATAAATTTTGGGCCTTATTGCTCACAGTTGCCTGAATGAAGTTGAACTGTCTGGTAGTGTTACTTCAAGGGGGTGAAACCCCCTCTGGCTGTGCTCCTTGTGTGTTGTGTTGTCACCTCTCCCTGTAAAGCTACTCAGCACCACCCTGGCATTCTCACATTTAGGAGGTGAGGAGACCTTGGTGACACAGAGGAAAACAAACCTCTTTCCTCAAGGAAGCAAAATAAACACATCCAAGCTCAAAGCAAGAAACCAAAACGCATTGAGTCAGGTTTGCATCACTACCAGTGACAGAGCGCTCAGCACGTAGCTGAGAAATCCATGTTCAGTAACAGAGAGCATAGCTGTTATTGTACCTGTGTCACACAGGCCTCTCTTGGAAAGGGGATTCAGCTGTAGCTGTATTTTTAAGGCCTCACTTTGTGTGAGCCTTTGCTGGAGTTGTAAAAGCTATTTTTGGTGGCTATAACTGACAGCTGCTGTCACCTGCACTCCTGCACAGCGCCCTGTGGATCACGGTGCAGTGCAGCCGTCAGCCCGGGCTAGCCCAGAAACACAGACACATCTACTCCTGTTTAAAATCACTCTACTGCCAAAAGCAAAGCCTTTCCTGGTGTTAATTGCTGGGCTGAAACGTTTTGGGCTGGATGCTGCCTGTGCAAGGCTGTCCTGGCCTTGGTGAGCTGAGCACCTGGGGCTGCAGGTGATGTGAACGTGTCTCGGCATCTTCTGCAGGTGCTGGGCAGGAGGGCTGGGCTGGCTGCTCTCTGAGCACACCTGGGGTTCTCCTGCTCTTCAGGGCTCCCTGCGCTGCTGTCCCCCCCGGGCTGCTGTCCCCTCTGTGCTGTTGTCCCCCTCTGTGCTGCTGTCCCCTCTGTGCTGCTGTCCCCCCTGTGCTGTTGTCACCCCTCTGCTGTCCCCTCTGTGCTCCCCACCCCTGCCCCGAGAGGGTCCCAGAGCTGCAGCCGTGCTCACCCCCACGCATCCCGGCTCGGTTTTATCATCTGGGTGGTTCTGACTGTGCTCTAATCCTCTGGAGTTAGAGCAGCAGTTCAGAGTTTCTCAGAAAGGGAGGTCACAGGGAAGTACTGGTTTCTGCAAGTCTCCCAAACTGGATTTTGCTGGGGACTGCCTGAAACTGCAGAACAGGATTAAAAGTTTTCTTTAAAAAATGTGTTTGGCAAATCTGCTTGATTCTGCAATAGACCATTCAGGATAGTCGATGACACTCCTCAAAGCCTGTTGATGTTGTTTGTTTGTTTGTGACAATGTTGAAGCCTTGACCTGACTTCTTGGGATTAACTAGAGCAGGGGAAATGTCTTTTTTGTCTTTTTTTCCCCCCTTGCAGGACAAGAAATGCTTCCCCCACAAATCTTTTGAGCTCTCATTATCTGAAAGTCACAATTTCCAGTTACACTTTACCTTGGGTTTTTTAGTTACTTTTCAGTGCTTAGCTTTGGTTCATTGTTTTCAGTTTCTATAACAGAGCAAGTTTCTCCTTTCTGACAGTTAGTTCTGCTGCTGCATTGCTGTGGGCAAAGTGTTCTGAAACCTTTGCATAGGAGATACAGCTCAGGGGAAAGTCCTTCTGTTACACATGAGAAATTAATTTGCAATTAATAAAGTTGTTGGATGAATTCCTCCTTTGTTCTGTCTGAAAATGGCCTGTGAGCAGATTGCTAAATTCTAAAAAAAATCACAGCAACAAATTGTGAGTTTCTTCCCTAAGTAATTCCTAGTCTGACCAGAACAAACAGTTCATGCTGTGCAAGTGGAATCCATGATTTTGTAGTTTCTAGAGTAGCTAATATATGGACCAACATTCCCCAGTCAGTGTGAGCAGCAGGTAGCTCAGGATAGGACTCAAAACTTGCTTTTAATCTGTGCTTTAAGGTGTTGGGTTGTGACCTGTGTGTTCATTAACTTGAGGGACTGAGCCCAAAGAATGGAGGGGTGTGGTGTTTAAAATCTGCCTTCAGGTGGATATTTGTAGAGGGCAGGTGGCTGCCTGCAATGAGGGCCCATGTAGGGATTTTAGGAGGGTGTGATTAGAACAGACAATTTTGAAACTCCCAAATATTACCAGTGGAAAGAAAAAAGCTCTGGACAGTTCTTTGGTGGAGGAGGGGAGCAGAGGAAATGGGAAGTGCTGTGTGTCTGGGAGCTGAGGTCTGAGGCAGCCTCGGGCCAGGGAGCTGGATGGGAAGCCAGGACAGACTGGCCACGTAGCTTGTGTCTGGTGGTGCTGGTAGGGCTTGTGTGGCAGGGCACTCCAATGCCAAGTCATCACCCAGCCTGTCCAGCCAGTAAATGTTAGAGGAGCTGAAAAAATGAATGGGAGCATAACAGCAAATGTCACCAGCTGTGCCAGCAGCTGAAAAGGGCTGGACTCAGCCTGTGGTGCTGGCAGCCCTTTCTGCCACTGCTGCAGCCACAGCTCCTCCATGCTCCTTGCAGGCAGCTGTCACATAGCTCCACCTGCATCCCTGCACTCCTGGTATTTGGAAACACCACAGGATGTTAACAAAGAGATGCCACTTTTTTGCTTTATCGAACTGTGTTGCTTTCTGCCTGTGGAGGTTTTGTTGCCTAACTTGGTATAAAGGCTGGTGTGACCATTCTCTCTGCTGCACTCTAAATTTTGTTTCCGCAGCACTACTCTCCTTACAAAGAGTTGCATGTGCCCCAGTGCAGCCCGCCTGTGCTGGCTGAGGATGGGCCGTTCACACAAAAGCGAGTACTGCTGATGAAGGTGGAAGTGCTGGCATTCACTGCTGCTGCTTCACCCCTCTCTGCTCTGGCTGCCTCTGCCCCCCATTAGAACCAGCTCGGGAGCATATGTCACTGCTCACTTTGTCAAAACGCTGGCTGTCCTCCTAGCTTAGTGCAGCTCCCAGACCGACTGCA